>CM024595.1:8062605-8610258 GCA_014182565.1 Eucalyptus marginata
CCATTGCAAAATTTGCTAAGTGCAGAAACTCGAAGACAAAGATGATGACCGACACTAGCTCATGATTGCTAGTTGGTCACCCCTATAATCTCGGAATCTGTTAGTCCTTGTGGATAACCACTGTTAGATGAAAACGGGATCATGCCTAAAATTTCGAGAAGGATGATTCCTAGTACTAGGAAGCTATTTGTGAAATCAAAATCACTGTTTGTAAATAATGGTTCTAATCTTCATAAATATTGTTCAATCAATTATGGAACCCATGTTCTTGCGTATTTATTTTCCTGTAAATTTACCTTTCCAACATTTTTCAATTTCTGGTACCATTTACATTTCTCACAACCTTTAATTTTCGGTACCTGCATTTCAATTCCTTAACTGTCCCGCTGAAAATCAACAAAGAGTCCATTTTCCTTAAAAATTTATCAATTTCATCTCTATTTTTAGATGCCTGAGATCTTCTCACCCTGCTTAACTCATCAACGTCTCTAAATATGTGGATTATAACATAGCTTTTGAACTCATAAAAGCAATCTATAAATTCACTGTGAGTGTTAGGTCTCGAAAACTCAAGAATACATAGTAGTTGCTACACGTTGCAGTCCTTGAATTGGCCTCTTCCTTCACCATTTGATAACTCAGATTGATGTTACCGGTTGGTGACTTCTTTTTAGGGTGCTTGAGGAAATTTCCGTGGCTAGAGGCAGGATTAAATTGAGTAGCAACTTCCGCTCTCTTTCATTCCGCGCATAAGGTCAATGACTCAACTCGTCACCGTCTTTCCGCGTGGGGTCTCTTCCTTCCCGCCCACTCATTATTTAACTCTCTTTCTTTCCCCCAAAGTTTGAATCATCCAAGTCCGTTTCTTATTTACCATCACGGGTCATGTCATCCTCTTGTCAAAAGTTGCGGGAAATATGTTTAAATAATCCCTGCTCCGACATGCTGAATCTTCGAGCGGATCGACAGAGTGACTATTCTGAATTTTTTGTTTCCAATGTCCACCTTGCTTCTGTTTTGTTGCTTTTCCTGTTGCCTCATGTGTACTTTTTGTTTGCATTCAAGAAAATATGCTAAGGGATGTACTCTTTTATATGTCTATCGAACGCAACTATTAATTGAGTCGTAATTATGTCACAATACTCTACGAAGTTATCATTTCCATTAGTTGAGTGGTTGAACCCTTAAAAATTGCGAGTGGTGTGAGCAAATATTAGATGCAAATTTATGTATTAGCGTCTATTATGATTCTTCCTGGCATTTTGAGCACTTGCACATGAAACCATGATCTGCAAGCCATCCCTGCCTCCCTTCAAAGAGTAAATTCTCTTCTATGTATGAAATGGTGACCTACAAAATTTCAGGATCTACAATATTTCACAATTTCTTGCATGTCAGTTAGGGTATATGCTCATTATGAGAGAAGGAAGCTGCATCACTTTTCTCCTAAAATTGAATGAATTCATCCGAGCATATGCTAACTTAGCCAGAATAAGCCCCATGAGATAACCCCTTCTCCCTTTGAGATGGGCTTCGATGCCACTATCGATGCTTGATCATCTTTATCCCGAGAGGGCAACAATAAGTAAATCAGTCCTGCTGCATATCATTTGCATCTGTCTACCCACTCAGGTGCCCTTGGAAAGGAATCGGTTCAACATAGCATGGATATATAGATGATGTTATGTGAAGGCATGACTTCAACAGTCTGAAGTTTCAAAAGTATGGGTGAATCTCATAAATGATTGTCCAGCCCAAAACACGCAAGTTATAAATAAGAAAGCAACATTATGCGATTCTGTAAATTTGTATCTACAAACTAGAAGAGTGGCTTATCTTCAAGGATTATTGATAGGATGCATCAGGTTTATCATATTGAAGGGTGATCTCAGTAAATTTGAACAAGGTCAACTTGAAACTCAAAAGGATTTAAAATTTTTAAATCATGTCGAGGAAATAAATATATAAATAATGTCAAGAATGTTAGAGATACAAAAACCTTTTATAAAATTAGTGCGCCAAACTCTAATGGGGCGCTTGTGCTTACGCATTGCCCACTATGGAATTTGCCACAGCTTTGTAAACCATTTATGAAATCAGCCTTTGCCTCCCCAGGTGTTACTTAAAGTTAATGACGACACCGTCATGGGGGCTAAATACCTCCTCTAGGTTATACTGTTAGCTACAATAATTGCTATTCGAGTCGGTTGCTCATTCTTTTGAAGGGCTATATTTTAGGAATATAAAGATGTTTCATAACTGACATCAGGTATTTTTTAAGGTTAATCAACAACAAGTTCCTTGAGGAGAATTTATACGGCTAGAAGCACGATTAAAGATGAGCGGCAACTTCCATTCTCCTTTCCCCGTAGGGTCACTCATCGAAGACCTTTTCAGCTTGTCTTTGTTTATCTCTCTCTCTCCGCGTAAGGTCACTCATCCGCGCGGATGAGCCGTTTTTGACAAAAGTCGTGGGAAAATGCTAAGTAATCCCCACTCCAACAGCCGGAATCTTCGTCCGAGCATGCGCTATCAAGCCACCTTAAGTCACTACGAAATTACCTCCTCCCTTCGAAATGGACATCAACGCCACTATCATTGCTTTGATCATCTCTATCCTGAAAGGCAGCAGCTATCAAAAGAGCCCTGCTGCATATCGTTTGCATCTGTCCAGCCACTATCATTGCTTTTCAGGTGCCCTTGAAAAGGAAACGGTTCGACATAGTATTGATATAGACGGTGCTAGGTCAAGACGGCAACCTGAAGCTCAAATTTCGACCAAAAAAAAAAAAAAAAAGAAGGGAAAAACTTGAAGCTCAAATGGATTTGAAATTTTAAATCATCCTAAGAAAAAATAAGAACATCAAGAATGCTAGAGATGCAAAGACTTTCAAAAAAGTTCGCACCAAACTCTGATGGGGTGCTTACACATTGCCCCTCAAGGAGGTTTTTTTTTTTTTTTTTTTTTTGGTCGATCCTACTCTATGCCTATTCTAACGCTCACTCTCAAACTTTTGCCACATTGCTTTATAAATCACCTTTTTTAAAGTCAGCCTTTATATCCCTTGTGTTATCAAACATTAATGACGTCACCATTACGAACAAAATGTGCAAGGATTACTTATACCACCTCTCTTTTGAAAGCTTTGCCCTTAAGATGGCAGGACTGATCCATGCAGCTCTGCAAAGGGAAAATGCCGTGCCTGAAAGAAAGAGTGTAGTCATTAGCAAAATACCCGGCCAGATAACTAAACATTGTAAAAGTTATCGATGAGGGGCTTCACTAGTCGATAACTTGGAGGAAATGAAAAAATTGCCGATAAAGTCATTGATAGCCAGCCATTGCAAAATTTGCTAAGTGCAGAAACTCGAAGACAAAGATGATGACCGACACTAGCTCATGATTGCTAGTTGGTCACCCCTATAATCTCGGAATCTGTTAGTCCTTGTGGATAACCACTGTTAGATGAAAACGGGATCATGCCTAAAATTTCGAGAAGGATGATTCCTAGTACTAGGAAGCTATTTGTGAAATCAAAATCACTGTTTGTAAATAATGGTTCTAATCTTCATAAATATTGTTCAATCAATTATGGAACCCATGTTCTTGCGTATTTATTTTCCTGTAAATTTACCTTTCCAACATTTTTCAATTTCTGGTACCATTTACATTTCTCACAACCTTTAATTTTCGGTACCTGCATTTCAATTCCTTAACTGTCCCGCTGAAAATCAACAAAGAGTCCATTTTCCTTAAAAATTTATCAATTTCATCTCTATTTTTAGATGCCTGAGATCTTCTCACCCTGCTTAACTCATCAACGTCTCTAAATATGTGGATTATAACATAGCTTTTGAACTCATAAAAGCAATCTATAAATTCACTGTGAGTGTTAGGTCCTCGAAAACTCAAGAATACATAGTAGTTGCTACACGTTGCAGTCCTTGAATTGGCCTCTTCCTTCACCATTTGATAACTCAGATTGATGTTACCGGTTGGTGACTTCTTTTTAGGGTGCTTGAGGAAATTTCCGTGGCTAGAGGCAGGATTAAATTGAGTAGCAACTTCCGCTCTCTTTCATTCCGCGCATAAGGTCAATGACTCAACTCGTCACCGTCTTTCCGCGTGGGGTCTCTTCCTTCCCGCCCACTCATTATTTAACTCTCTTTCTTTCCCCCAAAGTTTGAATCATCCAAGTCCGTTTCTTATTTACCATCACGGGTCATGTCATCCTCTTGTCAAAAGTTGCGGGAAATATGTTTAAATAATCCCTGCTCCGACATGCTGAATCTTCGAGCGGATCGACAGAGTGACTATTCTGATTTTTTTTTTTCCAATGTCCACCTTGCTTCTGTTTTGTTGCTTTTCTTGTTGCCTGATGTGTTCTTTTCTCTTTGCATTCAAGAAAATATGCTAGATTCCTCGAATGTCTCAATGAAAATGGCTCGGCAAGTTAGTGCATATGGATGATCAAAAGCAACCATTAATAGAATTGTAATTATGTGATGATACTCAACGAAACTATCATCTCATTGTTATAGCTTGTACCATCGTTGAACCCTTAAAATTATCATCGATGCGAGCAAATACTTGATGCAAATTTATGCATTGGTGTCCATTAAGATTCTTCTTGGCATTTCGAGCACTTGCACATGAAAATGTAATCCGGAAGTCATGCCTGCCTCCCTTCAAGAAGTAAATCATCTTCCATGTACGAAATGGTCACCTACAATATTTCACGATCTACAGTATTTCACGATTTCTTGCACGTCAATTGTACATATGCTCATTATAAGAGAATGGAGCTGCATCGCTTTTCACCTAATATTGAATGAATTCATCCGAGCATATGCTAACTTAGCCAGAAACAGCCACGTGAGATAACCGCTTCTCCCTTCGAGATGGGCTTCAATGCACTATCATTGCTTGACCATCTCTATCCTGAAAGGGTAGCAGCAAGTAAATCAGTCCTACTGCATATCTCTTGCATCTGTCCACCCACTAAAAGGAATTGGTTCAACATAGCATTGATATATAGATGGTGTTATGTGAAGGTATGGCTTCAACAGTCTAAAGTTTCAAAAGCATGGGTGAATCTCACAAATGATTGTCCAGCCCAGAACAGGCAAGTCATAAATAAGAAGGCAACATTATGCGATTCTGAAATTTTGTATCTACAAAGTAGAAGAGTGGCTTCTCTTCAAGGATTATCGATAGGATGCATCAGGTCAATCACATTGAAGGGAGATCTCAGCAAATTTGACTAACGTCAACTTGAAGCTCAAAAGGACATAAAATTAAAACCGTGCCGAGAAAATAAATAAACAAATAACATAAAAAATGCTAGTGATACAAAGACTGATAAAAAAATTAGTGCGCCAAACTCTAATGGGGGCGCTTATGCTTATATATTGCCCATTATGCAATTTGCCACAGCTTTATAAACCGTTTCTGAAATCACCCTTTGCATCCCCGACCGTTACTCAAAGTCCATGATGCCACCGTCACGAACTAAAAGTGCACAGGGTTACTTACACCTCCTCTCTTTACAAAGCTTTGGCGTTAGGACGGCAGGAATGATTCATGCAGCTCTGCAAGGGAAAAAATGCCGTTCCTCAAAAGTATGAATTTAATAATTAGCAGAAACACCTGGAATAAATAATTACACATTACAAATTGCAGAATCCAATATATAGGGAATTGTTGAGTATGTTTGAAGACAATGCAGAATAAATGCATGATACTCGACATCGTGGAAAGTTTACGTCAGTACATAAAACAAAGCAGGACTGCATGTATCGTTTGTCAAATTGGTAAAGCCTACTCATTCATATTCATATGGACATTCTAAAGTTGCTCCTCAGGTAAGTTATCCCATCCTGTCCACTAAAATGCTGTCGGCAGCCACGCTAGTGTGATTTCACCAGTCCCACAGCTCGCATTCGGTGACCGGATGCCAGCTTATAAACACATGAATATATTAAACCCTAAAGAGTTAGACAGAATCGATGTGATCTAGCTCAGGCCTTGTGACAGCAATTGGGTTTAGTATGAACAACCAGGCTTGTTGATTAATCAAATCCGTCCAGTTAAAGTTACACATAAACTGACAATAAACCGTATACTCATCGCCAAGGCCATCCAAATATGGTTGAGATACTTTCCTGCCTTCTTCCTGCCAATAGAGACAATGGCAAATGCAGGACCTTCCAAATTTTGTAGCAGTAGACTTAAATGTTCATTATATATACCTTCACAGGAGAATGTAGATCTTTGTTATTGTTGACACCCAAAAATAAACAAGTCATTATAATCGATATGATGCTGATAAAAGCTTGGTGTTAGATGATTATACTATCAACGAGTTGGCCGGCAATAGGGAAGCTCATCCATGACCATAATTATCAATAATCAACATGACTGTTCGGCGGTGAAAGTATCAGCAGGTTATCAACGGCAAAGGAACTTGTCGGTAGCCATGATTATTGATGACCACAGCATAGTTGAAGATTGCTTTTAATGGCAAAGTTGTCCATAACACTAGCTGTGTCCTTCACATAACTACTCAAAAAAATTGCTTTTGACTTCTTATACCTTAACATAGTGTATGCAATTGCCTGAAAAATGACCACCAATGTAGTAGCTATCCCCACCAGCATCATTAAACATGTGCGGTAGAGATTTTCCGTAAAAGAAAATTGAGGAACCGGATCTATAACCTTGCTATAAAGAAACGATATAAACTTTGCTTTGTGCATGGTATACCAACTACCAAATGAGAACTTAACAGTCCAAGTACATGGTCATGTTCTATGATCCACTTGCTCTGTTATAATAAAGCATGACAATATAATAATTCATGCATACTACAACCACTACCTAGCATTTCCTCATCAGGTGGATCACCCAGATAGACATACAAGTTGACATTGCCGAACTAAATTAGGCTGATGCAGCAAAAAATTTATCTCCCCACAGCACATACGTCTTGTAACAAGACCTCAGATAAAGCATAACATATGAAATAATATGCCTCACTTACCCACCTACATTTCCCAACCAAGAAGGGCAATTTAGCAAGATGGTACATAATAAATCATTAACATCAATAGTCAATATCATTGTGTTGCTAGTTCATATAGTTCAACCATGATTATCCACCCAATTCCTCCTTTACCAATCCCTAACAGATATAACAAGTAGTTAAGTCACGCGCTATTTCATAAGATGAAATCACAGTCAATCTCGAAATTGTGCCAAACATTAAGATATAAGTAAGTGTCAAAGAAAAAACTGCAGCAAAACCATCTTTTTGCCAGAAGAACAAATTCATTTTGCATCACAAGATAAAATTACAAGAAATAGGGTCCGGAAATGAAATTTAGGAAGAGTAATAAGAAAAATGGAAACTACTTATGGAAAAGACGTACTTTGGCTTGGAACTGGGACATCGAAGAAATGAAAAAGGGAAAAGCGAGAGCAGAGAGAGATGAGAACGAGCTGGACTGGGAATTTATAAGATGGATCTCTTTTTACTTGTGTCTAACATTTAGTTATTACGATTTGTCGCAACACAGTAAATGAATTCAACAATGTGTTACAAGGTATTTGAACTTAATTACGACAATACGCTGAAATATTTATTATAATACAGTATACCTGAGGAATCATAAAAGTACCAGATTCATCAAAAGCAGAGGAAAGTGAGTGCTCGTGTGGGAATTACAATGAGCGAGAGGAAGAGAAGAAAGTGAGGCGGAGTGGCATTTATCGAAAAATTAGAAAGCAATTTCAGAATCCCATTTTTCATGAAATTCTAATATGTTGTGCCAATCGTTGGAAAGCCTCCTCCATCCTAGTGATTTCAACATTTTCGCCCCTTAAGATCCGACCACACTTTTTCTTTATTTTATTGTAATCTATCTATATGGTGATAAGCTTTTTGCTGTCATCCAAGATAGTTTATCTTGATACACTAGAGAAGGCCTGAATTAACCCTGCTTTGCACAGGGGAAGATTTTGGTGAGCTTGCTTCGTAGTTTTCTCCCGATTGGGGTTTCCATTTTAAGATCTTACGTGTCCGAGGTGTCCGAGTTTACAGCTCTGCTTGTTTATGGTCTGATGAGGAGGCACATCTTCTCTCGAAGTTGTGGTACTATTTTGCTGAGTTCCTTAAAGAAAGTTGTCCGCCTAGAAGAATTTATTGAGGGCATTTATTCGCAAAGAGGGGAGACGAAAATTTCCTTGTGTTAGATAATTTCTGTAGTGCACAATGTGAGGTGGTCGCAGTGCGGTCTTATCCTAATAAAGTGGCATCAGAGCATTGGTTTTTGTGTGTTGGTTGATTTCTTCAGTGAAAATGGAAAGCATGAACAAAATGGTTTGTTTGAATAGCACAATTATCATTCATGAAATAGTAAATGGGAGGAGCTAAAGTTTGTGGAGTCATAGCATCTTCTGGTGTTTGCTGCCCATAAACCTAACTCCAAAAGTGGTGAGGATTGTGCATTTTAGGTTTGTGGATTTATTCGGCAATTTGTGGATGAAATTGTATATGATCTCCTTTGTGATAAAATGTACAGACTTTGTGGTCGAAAGTAGAATGGCTGTTCTAGATGGCAAACAACATAGAGCTGCATTTCGTAGTCCTCATTCCTCTGGAACATCACATTCGTTAGAGCTTGTTCCCACTGAAGTATGCATGATGGATGCTAGAATTTTTGGTAGTGCATTGTATTTTGTTACACTCATTGATGATCACTCTCATAAATACTTTGATGATCACCTATCCAGGGGTTCAATTAGAACAAGCGAATGAATATATCTTCAAAGAATTTATAGGCTTCTTGCCCTGCTAGTGTTTCTACATCGATGAACTCTCGCAACCACTTCACGACCAGGGCAGATTCCCTCAGCAGGCAAGTTTTTAGCTTACATCAGGTGGGCCGTCAAGGAACGCAAAAGCCTGTTTTGACACTTTGTGGCAATAATCCAGTTATGTTTTTAGGAAGCGGGCTTAAACTGTACTAGCAAGTGTAGAAATAGCCCACATACGTCAGCAAACGCTTATTTAAGTATTCATTAAAACACAATCGATCTGATAGGTATCGCTTCCTCGTCTCTCAATCTACTCAGCGTGCTTTTCTCAGTCGGAGAAGCATACATTTCTTGAAGCTTCTTCTAGACGTGGAACCCTGGACTTGAGTGGCCTTCCCATGCCAAAAGTGGAACATTCTAATGGAGTCTTGGAAGGTTTTTTCTCTGAGCAAGGACCGTTTAGCAGAAGAGAGGGGGACAGTGAGAATTTGGTTAAGATCTTCAGATAATCCACCCGACAACCAATCTGCACAATAGGACAACGCTCTCTTAAGGCAGCTAGACAACCAGTTTCCTCCGGCAACTTTTTAAGAAGCAGACACCATTTGATTTTCAGGTAAATTAACTGCTCTAGTTTACCAATCGAGGGATCAATTTCGGCCAACCTTGGAAAATCTTTTAGAACCAATCTCTCCAAACTTGTAAATTCACAGAAGCGAGGTGTTTTGATTAAGGATTTAGACCCCTCGAGATGCAAAACTTTCAGTTTATTTGGTACCTAAAAACTAGCAACCAACTTACTACCGTCAGGCCTTCTTATGCATTGCAAAATAGGTGCATATCATCATACCCTTAGCATGTTGTATGAATTGGAGAAAAGCCTATGTGGAAATCACTTCTGACTTCTCTCCAATGCACAGTAAAGAATGAAATGAATTCCAGTCAGCATCTGCACACACTTTGCTTAAGAGGATTGTTAAGATTACTAAATGAACTATTCCACAGAGCAGCCCCATAAAACAAATACTTACAGCAAGCTTTATACGCCGTGTAAGAAAATAATCATCAGAATATGTGACTCAAAAACATAATGGCAATGCTGCTAATACACATCAGAACTCAGTTGTTGAATTCAATTTCTACATTTGCAATTCAAAACTTTTGGTGCCAGGACTAAGCAGAGCACCTTCTCCTGTATTTATCTCTTGGAAAGTAGCCTCAATGAGCATAAATTAACAAAGTACCATCGAAATCAAAAAGTAATGCAAACATCAAGGAGATTTCCTTCAATGCTCATGCTTTTGGTCCTTTTCAAACTATTACAATTTGCTTCCAAGCAGGAAAATAGTGAGAGACCGAAATCTAAGGGAAAAAAGAATATCAAAACCCCCATACCTGCAATAGTAAGCTCCTTGACATCCCCCTGCACATGGATTAACTGGGGCGCAGAAAATTTGTCTGGGCATGGCAATGCCATTTCACCATTCATCAATGATTCAACGATTTCCTTGGGCAGAGGAATTTTTGCTCTCTTGCTTCCATGAGTCGGATGCACCATGGTCATTTGAAACATCAGAGCATGAACCGGTATGACATCCATGGCTTGAAGAGAGACCTTAATCTTGAAAAAACAATCTTCTTCCAATTTGAAGTTCTAATGTCCCAATAAAGCGAAAACAGAAGCTACAGACTAGTGTACTAAAAAAAGAATATCAAGTGTTAGACTTGCGCATGATCAAAGGTCCTGACAAGTGCTCATTTGGGATCCGTGCCAGTAAAACCTTATTTGGGGGATGTTGACACCCAAAAAGCATTTGATCCCTTAACAGAAGCTCCCCTTCTTTAAACTCCACATCCGCATGAACACCTGGAAACAATAATCCAACAGAGTCTCGATGGTAGAAAGGCAGACTGCAGAAGCCTCTGTGCAGGAGACCCTCCATCGCATTAACTATGCAAAAAAACAATATAATTCGACAGTGCATGAAATTTTTTGAACTTGAGCTCATTTTGCCTTGTCAGGAACTACATAATGAAAATGGAGAAACGACATAATGTAAAGTGATAGCAAGTGGCACCGCACAGAGGTTATCATAGAGTAAATTATGAGCCTAGAATGGACAATCCTAATTAGGCCGAACAATGAATATACTTTCTCTCGTGACTACAGAAAACAAGAGTACACATAGATTTCTTTTTTTATTTCCCTCCTCATGCGCTAGGAAGCATCTCGCATTTCTTGGTGTGCACTTTTAAGTAAAGTCTGCAGCTTTCAGGTCAATGTCATTTGTTTGCACAATTCATCTCTTTCCATTGGCACTCATGCACTTGCAAATTTCTCAGGCGAACTAGCGATGAAAATGGATGACAAGTCAAACACGTCGCCAACAACACAACTAATTTCACAACAGCAGCTTGTCATCCTCGGGAATAGCAACTACCTCTAAACGATTAAAAGTCGCGAAGTGTAGCCGCCATCTTGTTTCACCTTGAGGCGGCAGCACTCAGGCGAGGCCAAAAGTCAGTCAATGTAAATCCTGACCGGACAAAATTTTGGACAACCATCGAAACCGAAAGGAGGGAGAAAAAGCAGAGGGGAAATGCAAAAAAATCTACTGAACGGTGGGATAAAGCCCATGCAGCGAACGACCTACTGTCGTCCCTCGATACTCTAAACTCTCCCGTGATTCCAACTGCCGAACTTCGGAAAGAATACATCTCGCCCCACGACGTGCAAAAACGCGCATTCGCATCACGAAGATGCTTCGTGCGAATGAACAGTGCCACATTTTGTGGGGGCAACCGAACAGATCATCCGGCCCAAATGCAAGAACCCGAATCTCCAATTCTCATTTCCGATTCCCCTTCATTTTCCTCTCCCCGAACATTCATCAGAATTCATTACGAATCCCAAAATTTAGAGCTCGAAGAAGCGGGCCGGGAGACGAGGGAGGGAAGAGGGAAAAATGTGTTTGGTGGAGATTATTATTATTATTTTTTCTTTTTGGGAGATAATAATCTCTCCAAACAACAAATTTTCCTGCCACCATCGCTCTAACACCTCGTAGTCACCGTCTCGGGTGAGTGATGCAGACTCGAAGACGAGCGAAACCAGAGAGACAGAGAGAGAAGAGCGAGAGGCCAGAGAGCTTTGGTGCTTCGTCTAGAGTTTTTCTTACTTAAAAACGGAGGGGTCAAAAGTTGGAATTTCAATACGTCTGCGAGGGCAACAAAGGCAATTAAAAAAATCAATTAATTCTTCTCTTCTTCTTCTTTTCCCCATAAAAGCCAATCGGTGCTATCCTAGCTAATGTCTCTAATTGCACGTGAACCGTTCTGTATTCTCCTACACTGGGACTAGATAATTTTCCCTTGCACGGTCGCATGAATGGGGTGAAATTCCTAGCCCGTTGATTTGAAACAGAGAAGTTATGGCATGGTCCATGCATCATTTTGACGGAGACCTTTTGAATTATTAATTACGTGAATCCGACGTATGACCAACATAAACGAAAGTCTAGGTGGACTCGATTACTTGATTTAAATACCATGCGATATTTATTCTTACAAAACAAGTCTATCGAAGTTTTTGTTGGGGAAAAGCATATTCTACTCGTGGCGAAAAAGAGATGCCCACAAAGGATGGTACAAAGCATTAACGGTTAGAGATTTTCATAACTATTTTGCTTCTCAGATAGAGAGTAATCAGTATGGCGATTTTCGCTGTTAAAATTAGTATTCAAGCTATGCTACGAGAGAAGAGTGCTTGTTGCATATAGAGAATTATACCGGAAAGTGGCAGATTGTAACTGGAACTGTGTTTTTCAGGTCTGGGCTGGACATCGAGACATTATGTTTCACTGTTAGGTTGGAGCTTGGAATTGGGACATCATGTTTTTGAGGTTTGCTTCTGTCGTGTGGTCAAAGGTGTGGCCGCTCATTTTGGCCAAAGATAGGAAAAAGCAAGAGCAGAGACCGATGAGAACGAGCTGTACTGGAATTTCTAAGATACACTTGCGTACCGTAACCTCACTTTTTTTTTCCCGACTGTTTTACATATGTTTGCGACGGCTCATCTCAATATCGTAAAACAAAGTTTACAATGTGTTACGACAGATTTGTACTTAATTACAATGACATGCCATAATTTTGTATGGGACACCTAAAAGATTATAGAATTGCCCGACTGGACAAAAGCAAAAATAAAGAGGAAAGTGAGTGCTCGTGTGCGAGATACAACGAGCGAGAGGAAGAGAAGAAAGTGAGGCCAGCGGTTTTCATGAACAAAATTAGAGAGCAATTTCAAACCCAATTTTCATGAAAGTCTCTCCTATAGTTAAATAATAGGGTTATTTTATAATTAATCCTATTTCAGCCATTAGAGTTGCATATGGGTTGCATTACATTTAAATTATAACATAGCATATATGTCACTTAGAAATGATATCTAGTTCATGCATTGTAGCATTGTGTGCTTCCTAGTTAACACTTTGCAGAACACTTGATGCATTGGACATAATAGAGCTCTGCTTTTGATTTGCTTAGCACATCGAGGTTCTCTCGTTTCTTTGAGCAATATATTAAAATCTTTGATTATTGGTTATTAAATTTGTTATTGTACACCCACACGACCACCCATTGCATGTTAGTGGCTTAGGCTTTATAATTAACCAAGATTGCTAGCAATTTTGAAATAAAGAGAAAATATACCGAAAAATGCGTTAAATTAATCTAGTGAGCTCAAGTTCATGTATCCATATATCTCTAGTTCGCAAAAGTAAAGCATTCTCCTACATTTTTTGTGGGTTTCTGATCAAGCTATAATAGATTAATAGAGACTCTCAATTGAATTGATTTACATGTCAAATCGAATTAAATCGTAAACCCCAACTTGCGATTGGTAGGTCTTGAGAGAGTCTGTGCTAAGTCTTAAACTTAGTAATTAGTTTTTCTATGTGTGTTTTACCTCTAGGAAGATCACAATATTAATTGATACTACATGTTGCATGATGCATGGTATCACCATTGAAATTCATAAAACTACAGTCTAACTGTTTAAAAAACTTGAATAATTCATGCAAAGGCCTAGTTTAATTCAATTACTTTAATAATCTTACTCACATGTAGGTCGGACTTTCCCCTAAGGTTTAAATATGGAAATATATTATAGAGGATGTAAATGGGGCCGGTAAAAATTGAATTCAAAATCCTCTATTGCTACCATGTGAAATTTTATGAGATTACATCTAACCGTCTTAAAAATTAGCAATTACCATTGATTTAACGCAATAGGAAAGCTAATGTAGCCAAATACACCAAGGCGTATATGTATTTATTTCCTGCAAACCATCGATAATATCAAATGATCAACTGAAACTAGTGATTGAAAGAAAATATGTGAAACTGGTGATTGGGCGGATGTGGCACCTCCCCCACATTTTGTTGTTGCCAAGTAATCAGTCATTCGTTCACTGGCGAGCAGAGGTCCAGCAGCCATTCTCTCCTCTTTCGAGTCATCCAGAAGAAACGTCTCAGAAGACGGACAAGTCCGGAGTGGATCCCAAAGAAGGGAGCGAACTCAGACAATGTAGCTCCTAATATAAGGAGGACAAAGAGACCGATTCCCCAACAATATGTGGTCACGGCAAGCGAAGGGAGTTCGTCATGGGTGAAGACGACAACAGCTAACAACATCGCCAGGAGTGCAATTATTAGCAGCTCCGTTGCGTGCTTTGATGCGACTATTGCCTTGGGGTAGTCACTTTTCTCTGCCAATAGGAGGTCAATGTACACAGTCACAGAGCAGATCATCGCCATGATGTGGCACATTACAAAGATCGGGAACTTTCCCTTATCCAGCATCGCAGTCATGCCCCCGTCTTCTTTGAAGGCTATGTCCCCACTGTTAAATCTTCCGGGAACTGTGAATACAGCTGTGAAATTCACAGTTACCATAAGGCCTGCCGCAGCATACGGTCTGTGATCCACTCCTGTAATATAATGATCCATTTTACTGAACTTTTTAGATCAGGTCCACATGATTCCAGCATGTCTAGTACGATTTAATATGAGTGGCCAATGAATGGCCAGCATGCAATGTTCAGAGATATTTGATAAGGAATATCAATCAAAGAAGGCCTATAAATGGGCAAAACAAGGAGTGTATCACAAATAGTAAGCAAATAGTTAGCAACGCCATCAATATAAATTTTGCGTTCAAAACAAGGAGTGTATCATGTGCACCATGCATTGTTTTTATCTAGCTTCCATTGTAAACAAATTTATAGAATACACATTTACATTCCCCCACTAGTCCCACCGTCTGTGATGGACTTATGAAAGGAGATTGTGGTTTATAGATCTCCGTCAGTTTCTAAAAGATAAGGGAGACCGTTAACATAGCAATACCCTTCGAAAATACACTGACCGTCTTAAATTTGGTTACAACAATTCATCGTAATATGGTAAATCAATTTTACGATGGGTACTTATTTACAATGAGACATTATGATATAGCATGATACACCTGAGGTACCGTAAAAAAGCCCAATTGGACAATAGCAAGAATAGAGAGGAAACCGAGTGCTCGTGTATGAGATACAATGAGCGAAGAGAAAGAAAGCGAGGCCAGCCGAGTTTATTGAAAAATCAGAGAGCAATTTCAGTCCCGATTTTCATGAAATTCTAGTATGTTGCTCCAATCATTGAAAAACCTCCTCTTCCATACTTGTATTTTCAGTATTCTCGCCCGTCAAGATCCAACCGCACTTTTCTCTATGTTATTGTAATCTATCTAATGGTGATAAGCTTGTTGCTGTCATACAAGATCAGTTATCCGGATACACGTCATACGCATGTCTAACACCTAGCGCAACCAGAGAAGACAACCCTGCTTTGCATGGTGAAAGTTTTTGGCGAGCTTGCTCAGTGGTTTTTCCTCAGTTGGAGTTTCCGGGTCAAAATTTGGCTGGTGTCCGAGTTTGCATCGTCTGCTCGATTATTATATTATAGCAGTGTTTATTGTAATCATTTAATCTGTTAAATATTTTCTGCTACACATGGGGAGACGTGGTCACACCATGGTCTTCTCCTACAGAGAGACATTGTGCGATGACTACATAGGCTTGTAATCAGGACTAGTCCGTCCAAAAATTACTAGGGTCGTGCAATATTTATATGCTTGACCTACGAATTGAAATAAAGCATCGACAGTGACATATAAGCGAGGGTAAATTTCCAAGATATACAGAGTACGGCTTTCAGAATCAAGAAGGATGTCCCTCACGGTTTGGTAAGTTCTAGTAACCCGCATGGAAAAGACCTACAGGAATGACCGTCAATTACCAGTCACAATCACAGTAAACTAATTGAAGCAATCTATGGTATAAGATCATTGAGAAAAACAAGATAGCCAACAGGGGTAACGCGTATCACGCGGGTTCAATATCACCCTGGACTGGAATGGCCTTCTCATGCCAAAGTCACATGTTCTAATGGAGTCTACAAGTTTTTTCATTTGACCAAGGAACTTCCAACCAATGCAGACTCTGACCGAGCCCTTCGATCTCCGAGGTTACGGACATCAATGATCGCAGAATTCTACAGCAGTGCGTCGTCTTTCTTCGAAAGTCATGCATCCACTTGGATACCCACTTTTTTTTTTTTTTTTTTAACCACTACACAAGCATTAAAATCAGATTTTCAAAGTACATAATTGATTGAGATGAGCTCATTATCTCGGTGTCCCAAAGTGAGACTTCGGCAGCAATATTAATCCACAAATCATGAGCGTGGAAATGTATCTCCACTTAAGAAAAATCTGAAGGGGAGGGGGCACCTTCCTAAAAGTTCAAGCTCATCGCTGCAGTTCTCCTCCACTCGTGAAACGGTATCTCCAAAGTGGAAAGTCCCCGAGTCTCAGAGGGGGGAGTCTCCGAGGGTATACCTCCTGATCTTCACTCATGATTAAGCCATCTGGTTCCAGTGTCATTCCACGGGACAAGATAGAGTCCGTATCTTCCAAGAGAAGCGACGAGTTCATCAGTCGTGAGCCTATCCTACTACTGCATGCTCGCAATATCAGATTTTCAAGTTTCCAAATCGAAAGAGGTAGTTCCTTGATAGTTGTCCCAGATAGATCCAACAAAGTCAACGACATCAACTCCCCAATAGCATCCGGCAACGCATTTAGACTCGTACAATTCGCCAAAGACAAGTACTCAAGACCCACTAGGCCTTTGATTGTGTCCGGAAGTTTGACTAATCCTGTATCCTCCACTACTAACCTTGATAGAAGTGTTAAATCACCGATGGAGTCTGGCAAATAACAAACGCTACAACCCCAGATCAAGATGAGATGTACCAAGGCAGTTAGACAACCAATTTCCTTGGGCAATCCTTGAAGACGTGGACACCGTTTGATTTTCAAGTACTTCAACCGCTTTAGTTTACCAATTGAGGGATCAATTTCAACCAACAGTTGGAAATCTTTCAGAATCAATGTCTTCAAACTCAATAATTCAGAGAAGCAAGGAGTTTTAATTAAGGATTTAGATCCTGAGAGATGCAAAACTTTTAGCTTACTTGGCACCTGCAAAACAGCAACCAACATAATAATGTCAGGACCTGGTAGGTGCATATCATCATACATGCAGACGATTACTTGAAAGAGTAAAGGTGAAATTGTACCATGATTTCCATCCATCGGCTCCATTCTTCTGCGATGATTTCGCCTGAAAGCTTGAGAATAACTAGATTATTCAGCAAAAGATTGTTAGATTGCAGTTTCGCAGGACAATTTCGCCAACTGAGTAATCTTAGCTCCGGCAAAATACCCTCACAGTCGCCTGCAAAGTTCCCCCATCCAATTCAAGAAACCTCGCCCGATTGAGATACACGAAATCTTGGCGTGTAAAATCGTGTCCCGATCTCCGTGGTGTGAGTGCTGCCGTATTCTTTGTTTTCTGATGCAGAAATATAATAATATTAGATCGTGTCTCTGTTGTATGCAGATGAATATTTCTATTTACATGAAATTTTGCAAATTTGATGATCGTATTTATGCTTTTGTGTTAAAATGTATACTATTTCTTCGAACTAATGTTTCAAAATATATTAAACATTTAAACTATAATAAAGACTGCATCTGGTTCTACGAAAGTGATGTTTGATACTTAGTAATCTGCTTAATGGGAAGTGAAACTGGCATATCTACAGTTTTTGCTGATGTTGAGTAGGATCGAGGAACGTTGAGGTTAATTTTATCAGGCTGCGCAGTGCAAGTGCAGGTATTCTTTTCATATCAATTTTGTGGGTGATGAACTTTCATGATTAGAAGTTTACCTGTGAATTTTGATGGAGTTGACGTTTGTAGAATTTGGTGCAAAAGAATAATTTCCTAGTATTGTTTAAGGTTTAAAGGATTGTGTATTCAATATTTGGGGTACCACTCATCAACTAGCAATTTCGAGCTTGGATTTGAGACTTGTGAATTTCATGTTGTCATATCTCTACTCATGATATAAATCAATTCACAGGTTTTTCTATAGCATGGGCTTCTTAGCTAACGATAAATGAAGAAGGAAATGTGTGCAGGAGATGAACTCTCAGACACGTAGTATTGTAAAAAGGAAGAAAATAGGTTTCTTCGTACTTACCTTTTCATGGGCCGTCTCAAGACACCAAAATCTGCTTTGATCTTCAGGATACCTCATATACTCTCGACGAACAATTTCCCTTCCGACATCTCTCAAAAGATTATGCATGAGTATGATATCACGATCAACAATCTTGATCAAGGACTTGTTGATAAGGACGTCAATTGCGACTTCGGGTGATAGCCACAAGCTTCCACATATACATTGATATAGTCTTTTTCTTATTAACAAAGAAACATGCAATGTCCAGAAAGATTTGTTGCGCCCGATAATCAAGTGCATCAAAAATTATCTTGAACTTCTGAAAAACTTCTGTAGGAGGCACTTCCTTCAACTCATTCACTGTGCTTATCCACTTCGCTCGATCTAGGCCACGGAGATGTGAACCCATCACCTCAACAGTCAATGGAATTCCTCCAGTGAGTTCAACAACTTCTTTTGAAAGATCATATAGATCAGGTGGAGCTGCATCTGTGTTGAAAGCATGCTTGTTGAAAAGTTGAAGAGCATGATCCAAATGCATTTCTTTCATTTCGTATGGAATAATGTGTAGAACTTGTTGAGATAGTTTCCTCAAATCCTTCCACCTTGATCATAGAAAAAACCCTCTTATTCCTGGTTGTTATGATGATCTTACTCCCCGGACCACACAAAGTACAATACTTTGCTAGTTGCGTAGATTGATCATTTTGATCCATGCCGTCAAAAACAAGCAAGACTCGTTTGTTAGGTAACATTCTTCTGATCACATTGTTCCCTTCCTCAGAGTCAAAGGTTTCAGGAAGTAAGAAATGGAAAAGATCCGCTACTAATTTTTTCTGAAGTTTTACAAGGCTGTGGTCTTGGATGTTTGAAAGGAAGGAGTGATTTTCAAATTGAGGAGAGAGTTGATTGAAGACTGCATTGGCAAGAGTTGTCTTTCCCATGCCACCTGTCCCATGGATTATGACAGATCGGACTTCACTAGTATCATCACAATTTAACAGTCTCTTTATGTCTTCTACACGATCATCAATTCCAACTAGATGGGCTGGCAAATCTCTTTCTGTCGTTTTGATCTTCTGCAATACATCCTTAACAATATCCTCGATGACCTCACCTTGCCTGCCATATTCACGAGATCATTGCACACGAGACTATACGTAAGTAAGTAGAATTTCAAATAGAAGCGAATAATTTATCACTAGCATGCGGACCTGTATTTTCCACATGGTAATCACAATGTATGTACATAAATCGTTCTTTCTACATGTACTGAATAAGGCTTCTCTTACAAGGGTGGCAAGTATCGCCCCTAGAGAATTTATCTAGACAGTTTGAATAAGATATGCGTTTTGTTTGAACCAATCACTAGAGTTTCCCCTGAGGAGTTTATCAGCACGTAGACAGTCTAATAGCAGAAAATGATGTATACAAACCCGTGTGCTTGGGGGCGCTCCTCTTCCAATAAACAACCGGAAGGGACAATAAATGAATAGATAGACAGATAAACGAAGGAGGTGTCAATACCTTTGATCTTTTATATGCCACCCCTTGATTCTAGCCACCGCGGTCAAAGCCTCCTTCCAAGCCTTCACTTCAGTGCAGCCGGGGTCCTCCTCATGCTTGGTTAGGGCGCTTTTGTACAACTCCGTTTCAAGCTTAACATCCTCTGGGTCCACATCGAAAAAGATGGGTAGTATTCGTTTCGATGGGTGTTTGCCATGGCCGTCCACCATGCATTTCAGCTCTCGGAGGCACCACCTACTCGAAGCATAGTTTTTGGAGAAAATAGGAATGTATATTTGGGAGCTTTCTACTGCTCGCAAGATCTTCGAGATCTTTTCTCCCGGCGGTAACTCTTCGTCATCCCTAAAAACGCGGATTCCCCTGTTTTTCATGAACACATAGAGGCAATCTGCGAATGTGTTGCGAGTGTCGGGTCCTCGAAAGGACAAGAACACGTCGTAGTCGTTACTCGTTGCAGTTCCTGAGTTGGCCTCTTCTCTCGCCATGTAGCCACACAGATTGATGCTATGGGTGACTTCTTTTTTTTGGGGTGGTGCTTGAGGAGATTTCTACAGCCAGAGAGACACGATCAAGACGAGTAGCGACTTCCACTCTCTTCCTTTCCACTTAGGTCGCTCATCGAAGCCTCGCCCGACCATAATACCTGAGCACTTGACCCACGTCGAGGATCCGAACCCGGCGACGGCAAGGGATCCGATCGCAGGAGGACGCTTCCGAGGAACTCTCCAGGAGCGGGGTGGTCCTCGCGATCCGCGTCCTCAGCCGAGGGCGGCACGTGCGACGTGAACCCTGGTCGGGAGGAAAGTCTCAGGTGAGTGTTGCGACTCGAAGAGGAGCAAAACCTGAGAGAGAGAAAGAGAGAAGGAATTCAGAGAGGAGCGAGAGGAGCGAGAGAACCGAGAGCTTTGCTGGTTCTTCCAGGGTTTCTGATGAAGGCAGACTAGGCTTTTGAGCCTTCCAAAAGGCCAGCTTTCTCTTACGGAGGTTTACAAAAAGAATTCCTAAACCCCCAATTTCAGCCCAAGGGGCTTTGGGCTTGGGAAAGCCCGTCCCAATTGCAGCCTAAGCTTAATAGTGAGTCGAGGCCTCGGCCTCGGCCTCCCACGAATTATTATTGAAAAAACAGCAATAGCCAGTGAATATCGAGACTCCAGAGATAGTAAGTTCTACCAAACTCTTTCGGATGTCCCAATAATCATAACTTTACAAAATTAATTGTAAATAATCCCATTTATTATAAATTTCCATTTTCCTTTTTGTTTCGTACCTTATTTCAGCACTCGTGATAATCCTTAACAATTCGCAAGTTTAAGGGATTCACTAGAAAGTAACTATCCTTATATATTGTAATTTACCTTGATAAACAATAGATCGATAATTTTATAATTATTTTTCCTCTTCTTCCATAAAAGCCGATTGACGTTTCAATAGTTTTTCTCTCCTAACTAATGTCTCTAATTGCTCAGGAACGGTTTTGTATTTTCCCACACAAGACTAGAGAATTTTCCTGTTAAGAAAATTTAGCTTCTTCCAATCACTCATGCTCGACAACATTGGTCCGACAGTGCCTGCACTTGACGGTTCAAATTTAATCCGATATGCTGTTGCTGATCTTGTGGAAGAGCAACATGGAGAGATGGGCTATTCCCCAAAGTTCAGGAGAGCTTGAAGTTCAATTTCAGTCCATTATGTGTTTGTTATGTTAGGATTAGCTTTCTACTCCGCGTGGATCAATGTTTTCCCCTCTTCATTCTCGTCCGACAAAAAAATGACACCTCCCTTTATGCACGAGAGAGAACAAGAAAGCTCTTTTGTTTTGAACCAAATTCCCGATTCGTTACGATTTCTATTTGGATTATATACGTGGAAAAAAGGTCCTAGATATCAGAACGAATTGGTATGCAATATACACTACTCTTTTTCTCGATGGAACTCAGATAACAAATTCAAATTTTTGGACCTTCCCATAAGATTGGTTTTTACCGGTTCCTATGACGGCTTGGATTAACAACTTACACCTCCTCTCTTTACAAAGCTTTGGCGTTAGGACGGCAGGAATGATTCATGCAGCTCTGCAAGGGGAAAAATGCCGTTCCTTGAAAGTATGAATTTAATAATTAGCAGAAACACCTGGAATAAATAATTACACATTACAAATTGCAGAATCCAATATATAGGAATTGTTGAGTATGTTTGAAGACAATGCAGAATAAATGCAAGATACTCGACATCGTGGAAAGTTTACGTCAGTACATAAAACAAAGCAGGACTGCATGTATCGTTGTCAAATTGGTAAAGCCTACTCATTCATATTCATATGGACATTCTAAAGTTGCTCCTCAGGTAAGTTATCCCATCCTGTCCACTAAAATGCTGTCGGCAGCCACGCTAGTGTGATTTCACCAGTCCCACAGCTCGCATTCGGTGACCGGATGCCAGCTTATAAACACATGAATATATTAAACCCTAAAGAGTTGGACAGAATCGATGGGATCTAGCTCAGGCCTTGTGACAGCAATTGGGTTTAGTATGAACAACCAGGCTTGTTGATTAATCAAATATGGTTGAGATACTTTCCTGCCTTCTTCCTGCCAATAGAGACAATGGCAAATGCAGGACCTTCCAAATTTTGTAACAGTAGACTTAAATGTTCATTATATATACCTTCACAGGAGATTGTAGATCATTGTTATTGTTGACACCCAAAAATAAACAAGTCATCATAATCGATATGATGCTGATACAAAGCTCGGTGTTAGATGATTATACTATCAACGAGTTGCCGGCAATAGGGAAGCTCATCCATGACCATAATTATCAATAATCAACATGACTGTTCGGCGGTGAAAGTATCAGCAGGTTATCAACGGCAAAGGAACTTGTCGGTAGCCATGATTATCAATGACCACAGCACAGTTGAAGATTGCTTTTGATGGCAAAGTTGTCCATAACACTAGCTGTGTCCTTCACATAACTACTAAAAAACATCGCTTTTGACTTCTTATACCTTAACATAGTGAATGCAATTGCCTGAAAAATGACCACCAATGCATTAGCTATCCCCACCAGCATCATTAAACATGTGCAGTAGAGATTTTCCGTAAAAGAAAATTGAGGAACCGGATCTATAACCTTGCTATAAAGAAACGATATAAACTTTGCTTTGTGCATGGTATACCAACTACCAACTGAGAACTTAACAGTCCAAGTACATGGTCATGTTCTATGATCCACTTGCTCTGTTATAATAAAGCATGACGATATAATAATTCATGCATACTACAACCACTACCTAGCATTTCCTCATCAGGTGGATCACCCAGATAGACATACAAGTTGACATTGCTGAACAAAATTAGGCTGATGCAGCAAAAACTTTATCTCCCCACAGCACATACGTCTTGTAACAAGACCTCAGATAAAGCATAACATATGAAATAATATGCCTCACTTACCCACCTACATTTCCCCACCAAGAAGGGCAATTTGGCAAGATGGTACATAATAAATCATTAACATCAATAGTCAATATCATTGTGTTGCTAGTTCATATAGTTCAACCATGATTATCCACCCAATTCCTCCTTTACCAATCCCTAACAGACATAACAAGTAGTTGGGTCACGCGCTATTTCATAAGATGAAATCACAGTCAATCTCGAAATTGTGCCAAACATTAAGACAATCTCGAAATTGTGCCAAACATTAAGATATAAGTAAGTGTCAAAGAAAAAACTGCAGCAAAACCCTTTTTTTGCCAGAAGAACAAATTCATTTTGCATCACAAGATAAAATTATGAGAAATAGTGTCCGGAAATGAAATATAGGAAGAGGAATAAGAAACATGGAAACTACTTATGGAAAAGACGTACTTTGGCTGCCAGAATGAAAATATCATCTGTTTCTGCAGTGAGAAGAAAGAATGAAGAAGAAGGATCAATAGAAGTAGACAACAAACTAGAAAAATGAAACCCATCGACAATACGGACTAGAGCTTTACTGTTAGCATGTTGTATGAATTGAAGAAGAATCTCTGTGGAAAACGCTTCTAACTTCTCTCAAGTGCGCAGTAAAGAATGAAATGAATCGCAGTCAGCATCTGCACACACTTTGCTAAAGAGGATTGTTAAGATTACTAAATGAATTATTCCATATAAATACTTTCAGCAAACTTGATACTCTGCGTAAGAAAATAAAACATCAGAAGATGTGCCAGGACTAAGCAAAAGCACCTCCTCCTGTATTTGTCTTTTGGAAAGTAGCCTCTTTGAGCATAGATTATCAAAGTACCATCCAAATAAAAAAGGCAATGTAAACATCGAGAAGGTTTCTTTCCATGCCGATTCTTTTGCTCCTTTTCATGCTTTTACAACTCGCTTCCAAGCAGGAAAATAGCAAGAGACCGGAAATCTCAGGGGAAAAAGGCATCATATCAAAGGCCACCGTACCTGCACAACACTCACCTGCCTATGCGAGACATATGCCCCGTCCCGACCAGGGGCCTTCGGCCGAGAACTCGCACATAATGAGCACCACGCCCTTGGAGAGTTGCTGCTCTCGCAACCGGATCCCTTACCATCACCGTCGTCCTCCCTCCCGTCATCGACTCCAACGGAGCTCGGGCGCACGAGAGTGCGAGGCGGTCCTGGAGCTGGAGCGCGGTCGAAGAGTGAGGACGATGGCAACGATCCAGTTGCAGGAGGAGCTTGCCCACGACATGGTTTTCGCTACGTGCGAGTACTCGGCCCACGTTAGGACTTGGAACTGGGACATCGAAGAAATGAAAAAGGGAAAAGCGAGAGCAGAGAGAGATGAGAACGAGCTGGACTGGGAATTTATAAGATGGATCTCTTTTTACTTGTGTCTAACGTTTGGTTATTACGATTTGTCGCAACACAGTAAATGAATTCAACAATGTGTTAAAAGGTATTTGAACTTAATTACGACAATACGCTGAAATATTTATTACAATACAGTATACCTGAGGAATCATAAAAGTACCAGATTCATCAAAAGCAGAGGAAAGTGAGTGCTCGTGTGGGAATTACAATGAGCGAGAGGAAGAGAAGAAAGTGAGGCGGAGTGGCATTTATCGAAAAATTAGAAAGCAATTTCAGAATCCCAGTTTTCATGAAATTCTAATATGTTGTGCCAATCGTTGGAAAGCCTCCTCCATCCTAGTGATTTCAACATTTTCGCCCCTTAAGATCCGACCACACTTTTTCTTTATTTTATTGTAATCTATCTATATGGTGATAAGCTTTTTGCTGTCATCCAAGATAGTTTATCTTGATACACTAGAGAAGGCCTGAATTAACCCTGCTTTGCACAGGGGAAGATTATGGTGAGCTTGCTTTGTAGTTTTCTCCCGATTGGGGTTTCCATTTTAAGATCTTACGTGTCCGAGGTGTCCGAGTTTACAGCTCTGCTTGTTTATGGTCTGATGAGGAGGCACATCTTCTCTCGAAGTTGTGGTACTATTTTGCTGAGTTCCTTAAAGAAAGTTGTCCGCCTAGAAGAATTTATTGTGGGCATTTATTCGCAAAGAGGGGAGACGAAAATTTCCTTGTGTTAGATAATTTCTGTAGTGCACAATGTGAGGTGGTCGCAGTGCGGTCTTATCCTAATAAAGTGGCATCGGAGCATTGGTTTTTGTGTGTTGGTTGATTTCTTCAGTGAAAATGGAAAGCATGAACAAAATGGTTTGTTTGAATAGCACAATTATCATTCATGGAATAGTAAATGGGAAGAGCTGTTGTTTGTGGAGTCATTGCATCTTCTGGTGTTTGCTGCCCATAAACCTAAAAGTGGTGAGGATTGTGCATTTTAGGTTTGTGGATTTATTCGGCAATTTGTGGATGAAACTGTATACGATCTCCTCTGTGATAAAATGTACAAACTTTGTGGTCGAAAGTAGAATGGCTGTTTGATTCAAAAGCAGGGAATAATAAGTATCTGCTTAAGATGATGCATTTAAAATACAGAGAGGGAACCATAGTGGAGTGAATTCCAGGGGACAATTGAGACATTTGTCTAGTGCAGCCTTCATATTTGAATGTAAAGTTCTAGGGTTGTGGTTACTTCATGCTCTCCAGAAGTATGAGGAAGCTTTTGGAGCTTTGCTTGCAAGTTCTGGTGTGTCGATTCTGTGAAACTTGCAGAGAGAGGTGTCTTAAATGAGGAGTTAATTGTTTCGACAAAATCTCTAGGTTCATCGTCCCAGTCCATGGAACTGGTCACAGAATGACAATGGAGGATCATATTTCGAATCCCCCGAAATAAAGCTGGTTGTAGCAAACCGAGGGGGACCTTCAAGTCGGGAAAAGGAATGTTCGATTGTGGCAAGCCAGGTCAAATGAAAAGAGAGTGCAGATTGCTTGTGAGGGAGCAGAAGCAGGGTGGAGTGGAAAAGACAGAACCAAAAGATTCTGCAGCAGTTCCGCGTTACTTCAAGATGAAACTTCTTCACATCCCACGCTGCCGCTCCTCGTGTTACTTTTAGGAAGGGAAATGATGGGGCAGCCAAGATCACTGGCATTGGCGACATCTGTTTGGAAACCAACACCCCATGCAAGCTGCAACTAAGATATGTCAAACTTGTTCCAGACATTTATCTACAGTTGATATCCAGTGGTGGACTTGACTATGGAAGCTCACTAGAAGTTCTTTTGGGGTGGTGAGAGGTGTCAAGTCAAGCACTATGCGTGATAGAAGCTCGATTGTCCCCTAGTGAGGTAAATGCAGTCAAGAACACCTCGGTTGAGTTGGGGCATGGCCGGCTTGGCCATACGAGCAGGAAGGGACTGAAAATCCTGCCTTTGAAAGGTGGGCCTTTAAAAGCTTATTGTCTAGATGGCAAACACCATAGAGCTGCATTTCGTAGTCCTCATTCCTCTGGAACATCACATTCGTTAGAGCTTGTTCCCACTAAAGTATGCATGATGGATGCTAGAATTTTTGGTGGTGCACTGTATTTTGTTACACTCATTGATGATCACTCTCATAAATACTTGTGATGATGACCTATCTAGGGGTTCAATTAGAACAAGTGAATGAATATATCTTAAAAGAATTTATAGGCTTTTTGCCCTGTTAGTGTTTCTACATCGATGAACTCTCGCGACCACTTCACGACCAAGGGAGATTCCCTCAGCAGGCAAGTTTTTGGCTTACATCAGGTGGGCCGTCAGGGAACGCAAAAGCCTGTTTTGACACTGTTGCAATAATCCAGTTATGTTTTTAAGAAGCGGGCTTAAACTGTACTAGCAAGCATAGAAATAGCCCATATACGTCAGGAAACACTTATTTAAGTATTCATTAAAACACAATCGATCTGATAGGTTTCGCTTCCTCGTCTCTCAATCCACCCAGCGTGCTTTTCTCAGTCGGAGAAGCATACATTTCTTGAAGCTTCTTCTAGACGTGGAACCCTGGATTTGAGTGGCCTTGCCATGCCAAAAGTGGAACATTCTATTGGAGTCTTGGAAGGTTTTTTCTCTGAGCAAGGACCGTTCAGCAGAAGAGAGGGGGACAGTGAGAATTTGTTAAGATTTTCAGATAATCCACCCGACAACCAATCTGCACAATAGGACAACGCTCATTTAAGGTCATTGATATCGCAATGGAAAGCTGTGGAAACAGATCAAAACTTTCCAGAGAGGGCGGACTATGACTGAACCCCCTGATCTCCGAGACCGATAGAGAGGCGTCCAGTGATTACTAAACTCTAAAGAGAGCATTGCTTCGATCCACTAGCCTTTTGGTTCTCTCCGGAAGTTCCACTATTCCTGTATCCACCGTTACTAGCATTGACAAATGTCTTAGATTACCGATTGAGTATGGCAAATAACGAACACCAAAACATTGGATCAAGATGAGCTCTCTCAAGGCAGCTAGACAACCAATTTCCTCCGGCAACTTTTTAAGAAGCGGACACCATTTGATTTTCAAGTAAATTAACTGCTCTAGTTTACCAATCGAGGGTTCAATTTCGGCCAACCTTGGAAAATCTTTTAGAACCAATCTCTCCAAACTCGTAAATTCAGAGAAGCGAGGTGTTTTGATTAAGGATTTAGACCCCTCAAGATGCAAAACTTTCAGTTTATGTGGTACCTACGAAACAGCAACCAACTTAATATGCATTGCAAAATAGGTGCATATCATCATATATTCAGACAATTAACTATAAGAGTAAATGAATGAGGTGAAATTGTACCATGATTTCAACCCATATGCTGTATTCTTCTGTGATGTTATTGCCCGAAAGCTTGAGAACAATTAGGTGATTTAGCACAAAGTTGTTTCCTTGAAGTTTCAGAGGACAATTTCGCCAACAAAGCCATCTTAGCTAAGGCAAAATATCCTCAAAGTTGCCAAAAAAGTTCCCTCCATCAAAATCAAGAAACCTCACATTCATAAGATTTACAAAATTTTCCTTTGTAAAAATGTGCCTTGTTCTCCGGGAGAAGTACACTATTAGTGCCATAAGTTGTGTACGGCGCTCACTTTGGTGCCAAAAGTTTCAATTGGATCACTTAAGTGCCAAATTAGAGGAAAAACGATCACTTTGGTGCCACCGACGAGAAATTTCGGCCAAAATGATTACGTGGCTTTTATATTTTAAAAAAAAATATCGACGTGGCTTAAGATTGTCCACGGTGGATGGCATAAAATGATGCCGTTTTCCTTTCTTCATAAGAAACGACGTCGTTTCTTGCCATCCACTGTGGATTCACATAAGAAACGACACCGCGTTGCTCCATAGCAAAAAACAATGTCGCTGAAGAGGGAGTAAAGTAGGGTTCGTATACGGTTCTCGACGCCAGCCGTAGATCGCTCACCCACCGTCGTTCGCTCGCCCGCCATCGCCCGGTCACCGCTATAGTTGCGCCGTCGTTCACGGTCGTTCGCTGGCTACGTCCCCAACTCTTGCTCACTCAAGTTTGTCATGTTCTAGTCAATTTAGTGAAAAATTTAGGATTCCGACGGGCAAGTTAGGGCGTGGAGGGCAAATTGAAGGCTCAACTCAGGGGGAAAGTAGTGGGGAAAGTGGTGGGGATGTCACTTTTATGGGGACGGAATAGAAAAATTGAGGGTTCGTTCGCTTTCTATTGTGGGGATCGAATGAAAAATAGGGCACGGAGGGGCTTGACTCGGAGGGAAATAGTGGTGGGACCAAATTTGTTTGTTTAATTAATTGGGACTTACGTGGGGGCCGAATGTGATTGAATTGAAAAATGGGTGGTGGGGACCTCACTATGTTTATTTAATTCGGTTTCTTTTGTTTATGTAAATGCACCGAATTAGGGAGATTTTAGTCACATTTGTTTCTTGACAACAAAACGACAAGGATCTGCATGTGAAGTTGCTAATTCTATCATGTGATCCCAACAAAACAACAATGACTCTTTTTCTTTTTTTTCATTGGGTGCAGCATCAACATGGACACGAATCAGGTAATGCGTCATTGTTTGCTATGGTGGAGAGTTTGTTATTGGCACTGAAGATTGGGAATATAGTGGTGGAAGTGAAGGTACTATCTATGTCAATGTTTGGAAGCCATCATATATTGATTTTCTGAGGGATTTGGTGTATTTTTTACGATGCAAAGTGCAAAAACTACATTACTGTGTTCTTGGGAAGGAATTGAAGGATGGGCTGAGATTTTTTAATGACGATAATGGTATTAAGGATATCATTTACCATTATCTTCACGGTGAAGAAGCTAATGTATATGTTGAGTATTATAGTGAGGATGAGGATGAGGATGGTGGGGATGAGGATGGGGATGAGCAGACCACTGAAGGAGGAGAAGTGAGGGATCCTATTCAAGCGAGTAATTAGGTCGGGGATGAGTTTAGGTTAGATGAAGGGCAAAATGAGAGGGAGAGAAGTCATATTGATAGAGATGAACAAACAGGGAGATGTCTTGAAATCTTGGGTGAAGATTTGGGTGAAGATGTGGGCGATAAAGACTTCATTGGATTAGAATGGGAAATTGCTTTATCCAGTGAATCGGAAGATGAATGTTTGGCTTTAGTAAATTTGCCAAGTGACGAAAATGATGATGAACTCGCACAGTCAAGACAAAAGCAAAGGGAATTTCTGAGGAAAAAACTTGTAGCTTCAGCAAAAAGGCTCGAGCCAGTATATAGGGATGTAGATCCAGCTGAAGGTAATAGAAGTGAAGATGAAGAAAGCTGCGGCGATGAAGTTGTTGGTTCGGAAAATGAGCTTGACAATGATGATGAAGAACCTGCTCGTCGAAGAAAAAGTAAGTACCATTGCTTTGATCCGACTGTTCATAAACCTGTTTTGTCGGTGGACATGAGATTTGACGATGCCAAACAGTTCAAGGAAGCTGTTGTGAAGAACTCCATTGGTAAACAGAGAAGTGTTCAATTCATTAAAAACACAAAGGAATTTGTGAGAGCTAAGTGCTTACAATCCAATTGTGAGTGGAAGCTTTATGGCGCGCTGAGTAAGAATGGGTCATTCCAGATTAGGTCATTCCAAGAGGAGCATACTTGTCCAATTATCTTTAACGATAAAAGAGTAACAAGTGTGTGGTTATCAAAGCATTTTTTCAATACTATCAAAGCAATGCCCGAGATCAAGAGTCCTCAATTTCAACATTTAGTGAAGGAGCAAGTGGGGGTTAATGTGTTGAGGAATCAATGTAAGAGAGCTAAGATGAGGGTGATGAAGATATTGATGGGTGAGTATAAGGAAGAATATGCGCAGATATGGGATTATGCTGGCGAATGCATGTTTCAAAACCCATCTAGTAGGGTATATGTAGAGGTTGTGGAGATGCCACTCCCTGATCTTGGGCCTAGATTTGATAGATTTTATGTCTGTTTTGATGCATACAAACGGGGCTTTTTGGCTGGTTGTAGAAGAGTTATAGGATTGGATGGATGCTTTCTAAAGGGTTTATGCAAGGGAGAGTTGTTGGCTGCTGTGGGGAGAGATGCCAATAATCAAATGTTCTCGATAGCTTGGGCGGTGGTGAAGATAGAGAACAATGATATTTGGTCCTGGTTCCTAAAAAATTTAATAACTGACCTTAAGATAACCGATGGGGGAGGATGGGTATTCATGAGCGACCAACAGAAAGTAATTTCATTGTCAATTAATTTACTCCCTTTTAAATACTAATCACTTGCATATTTTTCCTAACTGGTATTTATTGGTTTGAATTTTTGTAGGGACTTATTTCTGCATTGGCTGAGTTGATGCCACATGCTGAGCATAAAATGTGCGCGAGTCACATATATGTAAACTGGTCAAGGAACTTCAAAGGAGATAGGCTGTAGAAGTAGTTCTGACAGATAGCAAAGAGTTCGAACATGGCTGATTTTAGATTAGCCAAACAAGGATTGTTGCAGCTGACAAATGAAGGTTTTGATGCACTCTTCCAGGCTGCTAATCGGGTGTCGGGCCTTCTTCAGCGAAGAGTTCAAATGCGATATCATTGATAACAACCTCAGTGAAGCTTTCAATGGCAGAATTTTAGAGGCTAGGTGCAAACCAATCATCAGCATGCTTGATGATATTTGAGTTATGGTTATGACTAGACTGCATAGGCAAAGAGATGAGGCTACGAAATGGAGTAGAGACTGTGGCCCTAGGATTGTGAAGAGATTGGATGCACACATTGCTGCTAGTAGGTTCTGCTATCTAGTTTGGAATGGAGATAATAGATATGAGATTATTCAAAATCAAGATAAGTATGTTGTCAACCTGGATAGAATAAAGTGTTCATGCCGAGCCTAGCAACTGAATGGAATTCCCTGTGTCCATGCCATTTACGCAATTCAGATGAAGCAAGAAAACCCAGATGATTACCTACATGATTGGTACAAAAAAAGCTTATACCTTGCTTCATATCAATTCATGATGCAGCCTATCAGAAGCAGCAAATTTTGGGAGCCAACAAATCATGAAAGCTCTCTACCTTTACCGCTGAAGAAGCAAATAGGAAGGCCAAAAAAGAGATGAATAATGCAGCCGGAAGAGGCATCAAGTCAGAGGATGAGTAGGATTGGGTTAAAGATGAAATGCTCCTATCGCCGCAAAGAATGGTACAATAAGAAAGGTTGTGAGCTGAAAAGGCAGAATCAACAACAAGATGTAATAGCTGATTCAGTGCCAGGGATAGGATCTACTGAAGAGCTTCTTGTTGGGCCTACTCAAGGGAGGACAGAAGGCCCTGCTGTAATGCCTACTGAAGGGCAAACAGAAAGCCATGCTATAAGGTAAGTATCATCTTTACCTCAGTAGCTTTACAATTCTTATTCGATAGAGTTTGATGGTTGACCATGTGTACTGGCTTCTCTTGTGCTTTTCCTATCATGCACTTGTAATTAGAGAAGTTTTCTCCATTTGTTTCCACCATGAAAATGAGTAGATGTCTAATTATTCGTTGTAAGTTGGTCATAATCCTAATACAGTACATTATTGTAAGGCCTAATAAAGGGCTAGAAAAAGGCCCTGTTGTAGGCTCAAGTGCAGGGACATGGATTGGAATGGGCAGGACAGCAACAACAACAATTGAGTCCACTGTTGAGCAAACAAGAAAAAAATATCCTATAAGTTGTACATCGCTGTGTTTGGTCTTTTATGGGCTGAAATTTACATTTGTTATATATTTCTTAGGTGAGAAGACGAGCAACTGCACAAGTTGCAGAGGTTGCTACAATGATTATTGCTGTTGAAAATGCTGCACCACAGCGAACAAGAGGGGCTCTTGAAAAAATATTAAGGCAATATGGTTATGGGATTTACACAAATGAACATATTGGAATGACTATTTTGAATGTAAGATTTGGAGGCCTCATGCATTTAATTTGTTGTACTTCAATTCATTTGATTGACAATATCACTATGTTCTTATAGCCTGGGAGAACTTCGGAGGTATTTCTCTCTCAAGGTGGGCCAACTCAAGAATCAATGGCGCAGCCAAAAAAGAGTGCTCCAAAGAAGAAGAAGACAGCGGGTATAGCTGCAAAACAGCCATCCAAAAAGAACCCAGCACCAGTTCCATCCTAACCAACGATTGGGAGCAGTAGTGATGATATGGACAAACACATGACACGTGCTAAAACAAAAATAGTCGTCGTCAAAAACAAGGAAAAGGAAAATGAGGTGACAGAAAGCCCAGTTAAAGAACCTGCACATTCAGTTCGAAAGAGCGCTCGAATTATTAATCAATTCAAAACTCCAAGAGGAAAAAGAGATTAGGATGTTGTCAATATTGACTGATGGGAGGGTGCTGGACACGATCTCTTTTTATGTGGTGCTAGACATGGTCTCTTTTCATATTTTCTTTTTGGGATAAGTATAGCGGCAGTCCTAAAACTTGTCATGAAAATGCATTTGAGTCCTAAAACTTGCAAAAAGTGCAAATAAGTCATAAAACTTGTCAAAATATTTCATTTGAGTCCTAAAATCGACGCTATTAGCCTTTTCCGTTAAAAATGCTGACATGGCATTTAAAATTAATTTTTATTTTCCACGTGACTTTTTAAAAAATTTTTATATTTAAATTAGATTTAAAAATTTTTAAAAAGTGAAAATTTATTTAAAAAGAAAATAGTTCAAAAAAATATTAAAAAATTATGATGTCTATTAATTTATTAAAAAAATAAAATTATGATGTGTATTAATTTATTAAATTTATGTTTATTAATTTACGATGTCTATTTTTATTTATTAAAAAATTATTTATTTTTCACTTGGCTTTTTAATTTTTTTATATATTTTAAATTAGATTTAAAAATTAAAAAAAAAAAAGTGAAAATTTATTTAAAAAAGAAAACAGTTCAAAAAAAAGGAAAAAAAATTATTTAAAAAAAATTATGATGTCTAATAATTTATGATGTGTATTAATTTATTAAATTTATGTTTATTAATTTATGATGTCTATTTTATTTATTAAAAAAATTTATTTATTTTCCACGTGGCTTTTATTTTATTTATTTATTTATTATTATGATGTCTATTAATTTATTAATGTATTTTTATTTATTTTCCACGTGGCCCCTTCGGCGAGGTTGCCTTTTTTTTTTTGAACCGTTTTCTTTTTTAAATAATTTTTCATTTTTTGTTGAGAATAAGATAAAATTAATAAATCTAATTTTTAGTTTTTAAATCTATTTTTAAAAATGAATAAAAAATCAATAAAAAAAAAGTCACGTGGAAAATAAAAATTAATTTTAAATGAAACGTTAGCATTTTTAATGGAAAAGGCTAACGGCGTTGATTTTAGGACTCAAATTAAACATTTTGACAAGTTTAGGACTTATTTGCACTTTTTGCAAGTTTTAGGATTCAAATGCATTTTCGTGACAAGTTTTAGGACTTTTTGCACTTGTCCCTTTCTTTTTAGGAGGGTGCTGGATATTATATCATTGATGGTAGTTCTTTGCCTGCATATTGCCATTGTTTTTTTTTAAGAGGGTGCTGAACTTTCGGTAATTAGGGAGTGAAGTTAGACATGTTTTTCTTTTCTTTTGTAAACAATCAATCAATGTTAATGGCAAGTACTAGATTGACTATTTTCTCTTGTGTTGGTTTCGGCTAGAGTGCTAGCAAGTCAGTTATGCTGTATATTTTATTTTTGCTGTTGCTGCAATGTTGCTGTTACTAGTTGAAATTGTGGATTATAATGAATTTGTGAGATTCTGGTTATATGTGCTGTTGCAAGAACATTTTGGGTGTTGGTACATCTTGTTGCATCAACACTTGTATGGGTTGGTGTAAAAGATGCACCAGCAACCCAAGCGGTGCAAGAACAAGGTGCAAGTCAAGTGACATTTGGCACTAACATGTTCTTTTTTAAAAAACTTGTGCAACATAAGTGATCACTTTGTAATCACGACTGGCACTTAAATGATCACTTTTATAAAAACTTGGCACTCAAGCGATCACTATTTACAATTTATGGCACTGAAATGGTCAATCGTGAATTTGCCACCATCCTTTAATTTCGCCATAGTTTGCAATTGCAGCAAACTAGCAAACCAGCAAACCATTACCAAATAACAAATGCAGCAAACTATTACCAAATAAAAAATAAAAAATGCAGCAAACCATTACCAAATAAAAAAATGCAGCAAACCATTATATTTGAAGCAAAAACTAACCAAAACAAACATTGATAATACACAACTAAACAACAAAACTTTTAAGTGCTCACAACTAATGCTTTCCAAGTCCAACCTTGCATTTCTACCCATAGATTACAACAACAAAACCTTTTGCTCCATACAAAATTTGCAGCAAATCAAAAATACATTTTACCTATAAATAATCCAATACAAGTGCATATTCCACGTCTTCGACTATGGTAGACATACAAACTTCTTCTCGTTACTCACTTTACATTTGAATAAACTACCCAAGAGAATAAGAACACAATTAACACTTGATAAAAGTTTCTTTCAATTTTCAGCCTTGAAATCTCCCTCTTCAAATGGTCCACTAGAGATGTTAAACCCTTCATTTGAGCTTGCATTGAGTTGACATCCTCCAACTCGTCCATTAATGTAGGTGGAGGTTGATTTCGGCCTTCAAGTAACTCCAATATCACCCCTGTCGCTCGATCAGAGAATTTCCTATCAACCCATTTGAAATATTGGCACTTCGAGCCTTCTCTATATCTGCTGCACCCATGGAATCTTCTCCCGGGATTCAACCGAGTCCAAAATGTTCTTTTCGGACTCGGTAACCCACAATAACAATAACACTCACCATCTAATTCGCTTTTCTCATAGGAATGTGAGCTGCTGCTGAAGCTTCTGTCCTCCATTTGCAAAAGCGAGCTGATAACTTTGGGAGAAAATCGAAGTATGCACTCGAAATGGTCGAATTGGGAATTTAGGGTTTTCAACTTTTGGTTCTAGTCGAAATTGGAGATTTAGGGTTTCTTATTTGGGGGAAAACGGTAAACGTCGTCGTTTTGTTCTTTGTATGCTGATTGTATTCTCCGGCGATCCACGTCGGCGTCAAAAATTAATAAAAAACTGCCACGTCGAATTTCCGGCCAACCAAATCGGCAATGGCACCAAAGTGATCGTTTTTCAAAATTTTTGGCACTTAAGTGATCCGACGGAAACTTTTGGCACCAAAGTGAGCGCCGTACACAACTTATAGCACCAATAGTGTACTTCTCCCCATTCCCCTCGTTCTCCATAGTGTGAGTGCTACCACATTTTTTGTTCCTTGACAAGTAGGAAAATAAAGTTCATAACCACTACAAGTATCACAAATATACACAACTTCTATCTCCCATGCATCTGCATACGTTTTTCTTTTCTTTTCTTTTATTGTAATGACTTGACCGTGTCTCATGAGCCAAGCCCCTAAGATAAATATTATGACCACGCAAGGTGATTACCGTCTAGGGCGAATGTTAATTTATGAATTACTCCACTGTACAGATTGCAAAGACTTATATCTCTTTATTGGATTTATTTATCTATTTGATAGAAGTATCCTTATTGATTTAGCTGATTTTATTCTCTACTAAAGTATTCTGGCAAGCATTCCACAAATTTTTTTAAATTTATTTAAATAAACTATTTATCCTCCTCTATACTGTTGTGTTAGCCTTAACAATTTCCATGGAATCAAATTCAATCATTATTATAGTACTCAAATTTAATACAATTCTAAATAATTGCTTGAAAAATAGTGAGTATTTTTATATACAAGCATAAATACAATCATCAATTACTCTCAATTTCAAACAATAAAAAAATATATATCAAATTTAAAAAAAAATCAATATTATATCTATTCATTATGGATCCGAGCTCATTGCTCAAGTCAAACACCACGGTCACACTTCGCTAGGTGACAAAGCCCAAAAACTATATCAAATATGGCAGGCTGTGATTAAGCCACGTAACAGAATTGATATGTGCACACTTATAAATTTCAATTTGTATAGTGTGTAATTGTCATGTAGGTCACCCATTAGCATAAATAACAAAACCACAGTAACTAAAATAGCCTTTTTTTTTTTTCTCAGGAATCATATATATATATATATATATATATAAAGCTATCTATGGGCAAAATAATTACACTCTTACATTATGAATAGTGCAATGGAATATACAGAAGTGGTAGCGGTAGAGAGCCACTTACCTCCTCGAATCAACCTGAATAATTACCATTCTTCTCCGGAACCCCAGACCCATTCCTCTTGTACCACAATTAAACCTTTTCTCCTTTTTTTTTGCTTGTTCTTTTTTAAGCCAAAACCATAGCATATATGTATGCACCTCTAAGAGGGCTCTACGTCTAGAAGTGGCAGGATATGAAATTCAGAACAGCCACAAACTATATCCGTAAATGTAAAATTCGGATGGTCATCCGATAATATTTATTAATCTCCTTAAATCATAGACATTCATATCCAAAGGAAACTTCAGATAATCCGTCTTTTCCCTCCACAAATATAAAATTAGAAGCCTCGCTCAATCTCCAATATAAGCATCTTAATGCAACAACGAAAGAGATCGTCCCCTTATGAATCTTAACTTTTTCTCTTTCTTACTTCCATTATTATCCAAGGATGCTTCTACTTCAATTTCAAATTTCAAATAACATCTATCACAAATTTAAATACGCCCTTCCACAATTCATAATCAAAGGGATTATAAACAACTATATCTTCTAGTACTCCACAAATTACCTAGAACCTTATAAAAGATCAAAATCTTAATAATAATTCATATATCTTAGCAGTTATTTATCTCAAATAAATTTCTGGCATGTTACACTCTACGGCCTTAATATGAATTTCGTCTTCAGAATTCACTAAATATCAATCCTCGAGATTTTAAGGGAATCTATGCCAAATAGCAAAATAGACAAAATACCAATCCTGGAAAATATAAGAATCTTTACCTCACAAATTACTCTTCTAGAACCTCAAATAGCATAATCAGTCTCCAAGAAATCATTATAGCTCTTCTACCCACTAAATCATCTAAGACTTACGTCCCTGCCCCTTACATCTGGTTCTAGTATAACGTCTCGCTGTTCATTTGAGATAAATAGTTAGTAACTATGAAAAATAATCAAAGTTTTCATCATTTATAATGTTCTAGATATTTTGTGGATTATTAGACGAAATAATTGTTCATAATGTCTTCAATTATGGGCCAATTTAAGTGTTAAATTAGATGTTATTGGAAATTTCAAAATGAAGTAGAAGCATACTTCGATGAATATGGAAGTAAGAAAGAGAAGTTAAGATTCAAAAGGGGACGACCTCTTTAGTTGTTGTATGGAATGCTTATATTGGAGACCAAGCGAGGTTTGTAATTTGATATTTGTGGACCAAGAAGGGGATAAAAAAGGATCTTCTCCTGTTTCTTTTGGATATGAATGCCTGTGTTTTAAGAAGATTAATGTAAGATATGAATTTAAGCTCCATTTGTTTCGCAAAAAATCAATGATTGGGAAAATATTTTTCTAAAAATAATTACTTGTGTAGCCTACAAAAATAAATGAATGAAAAAATTGAGACATAAATTGTTGTATGTAATTAAGATAATTTTCATCGACTAATTATTTCAAGTGATACAAATAATCATTTTAGGAAAATATTTTTCAAATTATTTATTTTACGCTAAACAAATGGAACCTTAATTTTTTAAGAAGTCGAGGTTGTTAGTGGATAGAAGGATATCATAGGAGGACTGTTAGAGTTCTACATGACGAGAAAGAGTTCGTGGTTGATCTGATTTTGTGTCTGACGTTGTCTACAAAAATGAGTAAATTAAAAATATTTTCATCATACATGAACATTTTTAGATATAGATTATTGTCGTGATGATTATTTCAAGTGATACAAATGATCATTTTTAAGAAAATATTTTTTAAATCATTCAGTTTTCATAAAATAAATCCAGCATTAATTTCTTAGGAAGTTGAGGTTGTTAGGCCCTGTTTGGTTTAGCTTTGGAAATGGGCTTTGGGAGTCTAAAGTCCCTTGGCCAAATGCAAACACGTTTAGTTTGATTTTTTGGGCGACTTTGGCAAGATGTAATTGCATTTCCAAAGAACTCTAAGGGCCCTTAGTCCAAAGCAGGTCTGGAGATCTTTTGGGAACTTGCATTTTCGGAATGTAAGTTTCGGTTACTGTTCATCTTCTCCAAAATGCATGGAGAAGCTGATCGAAAGCCGATGACCGCCGGCCAAAGGGTCGCGTGTGCTGGCGACGCGCCGGGAAGTTTGTGTTATAGTTTTTGCTTAGATGTGAGATAGTGAGATTAATCCACTTAAGTATAAGTAGCATTGGTTTTGGGAAGAAGCGTTTAGGTATAAGCAGCACATACTACTGTAATTACTCAAAAATTGTTAGTAGAATCCAACTAGTAAGATGTTAGTTTAGGAAAATAGATATAAGCTTACACCAAGCCGAACCACAATAAAGCTCTGAGTGTATTATACTCTATCTCTCTGCTAATATTCATTATTGCCTAATAGAAGCGCACTGCGCTACTTGATATAACTTATTCATGCATATACCAACTTATGGTTTATGTAATGGAAAATTTCAAATGGCTTTTTAACATTTCTTTTGTGTTCAGATATATTTATCTTATTTAAATACTTTGGAAAATCTGTGCACTATTTATTGGTAAGAAAAATTAGTGAAGGATTTAATCATGGGCCTAAGCGGGCCGGCCACGATGGGCCTAAAGGTCCGGCCCACGGGAATTAGGCCCGTGGAAAGGGGAACCTATAAAAGGGATGAGAGAGAATGAAGACACCTCTTGGCATTTTGTGCAAGAACGTTTTCCTTTCTCTCCCAAAAAGCTCTCTCTCTCTCCAAGACGAAGAAGCGACTCCGTCTTCCCTTGAACGGCGAATCTTCGACATCGGATCGAACGGGACTGAAATCTCTTCCTCAATACGGCATCGGTGTCTAATCGTGGCTAACAAGGTACGCTCGAATCCGTGGTGTGCTTTTGATCGGTGATACGTGACAATCCCGGGCTTATCTTCCGCATATGAATTAGGGGTTCGGTTTTAGTGCCGAATCCGGTTTTTTCGGGGATCCGACCGATCCCAACATTGGTATCAGAGCCCGTGTTAGCGTTTTCCCGACTTGTATGATGTTTTATGATTGATTTTCGCATAATCCTTTTTCGGCCGTACGGATCGTGGCCAATAATCCCGACACCCGAGCATCTTCGCCCATTTTTCGGATTTTTCGTAAGTCGAAATAAAAATCTGAATGCATAGGGAGGAAGGCGACGTCGAGACGAGTCCGGCGACACGTCGCACGAGACGCCAGGGGACGCCGCACGTGCCCACACGCGCGGCCGAAGGCGCTGCCCGTGGGCGCACGCGCCCGAGCGCGCTGGTCCGTCCGGTGCGTGCGGACACGCGCTCGTGACGAACCGGCGCATGCGCCGCCGGCCGGCGAACCGGCAGCCGCCGGTCCACGGACCGGCGACGCGTGGTGGCGTCGGCATGGCGTCACCCAACGGTCGGTAACCGCCGGGGGTGACGTCATCGGCGCGTCGTCGCCGGCTCGTTTGGCGGGCCGGTCGCCGTGGCACACCGGCGACCCGGCCCGACCCGACCCGACCCGGACGCGCACGTGTGCGGCTCGTGCGGGGCGACATCGCGTGACGTCGGCCCATGCACGCGCGCCGCACGTGCGGTCGAGCTCCGTCGGCCCGGCGGGGTCCGACCGGCTCGACCGGCCCGACCGCCCGACCGGTCCGACGACCCTGCCGGTTGACCGTTGACCCGTTGACCGTTGACTTCGAGGGTTGACCGTTGACCCGTTGACTTCCGTTGACCGTTGACTTCGAAGGTTGACCGTTGACCGTTGACCAAAAAAAAAAAAAGAAGGATTTTGTTCTTTTTTTTCAATTATGTCTATGTGGATTATATGTAATCCATTTTTGTTCTGCATTTGTTGCAGGAACAATGCCTCCCCGTAAGCCGCGCGCATCTGTGCGCACAATGTCAGATGAACAGAAAGAAAGGCTTACGAGGTTGATAGCCGATCTGAATGGTTATCGATGGGAGAGTGACGACATAATTGATCATGTCATAGAGGTCAACAACAAAATTCAGGAAGTCCTTTGGAACGGTTATCCCATGCGAGATATTCAGATGATGCGATTCTTTATGAACACTCTCCCACAAGGATGGCAAGGAGTGTTGAATCGCCTACGGGAGATCAAAGGATTTACTAGCTATAAGGAGCTAGTAATGGCATTCGTAGATGAATACCATCGGGTTGGAGCCACAAAGACTGCGACCCAAGGAATGACTTCGATTGGGCCAGGACTGAATGTGCGTAGGAGAAATCCTAAGGGATATCCATCTATTTTTCCGTGGCTGTCGAGAATGCCTGAAAATTTTACAGAGAAAAAGAAAAAGAAATTGGACCATGTAGCTGCTTTCCCTATTAGTTGCATGATGCCTCGTTTATAGATGTTATGACTTGTCTTTATTTAATGTTCTTGGTGGACATCTTATGTAAAGTTAACTACCTGATTGTGGTTGTTTGTAGCAACATATATGTTAGCCATATTATGTGAAAGCATTATTATTTTATATTGTATGTCAATTATCTGTTGCTTTCTGTGATTGCTGGTTGCTGTGGGTAGTTAGCTGTGGGTAGAAATAGAAGTTTTTGTAGCTTCATAGAATTGATTTTGCATATGACAATCATATTAATGATAGTTTTAAGTTAGGATTTTTGGAGGATGATTGGAAACATAGTGACCTTTTGATTCTGAAACCTTACTTAAAATTATTAATTAATATGATGGGTTTTGTGCAAAATAGATGCATAAGTGATAGGCATTAATAACTCGTGCATATATGTCTGATATGTTCAGATCAATGGCTTGACCACAAAGAGCATAGTTGTCGGGCGAACAAAGGTGAAAAGCTCAAAGGTGACAACTATGAAATTTGGCAAATGAAAATTCAATATATCTTTGGAAAAGCAAAAGCATTAAAAGCTCTTGACCATGTAATGGAAGATCTAGAGGATGATGTGCGCCACCTTGAGTTAGGCGATCATCGTCTCAAGGCATTAGAGCGGGGAAACAGATATTTTACGTGTTGCTTTAAGCTCGAAGGGGCTTCATGCTCTAAGCGCAAGCGCATTGATTCGTTCAATATGTTGAAATGCAAGGGATCAAGTCCTTCTTGCAAGAAACCAAAAAAATTAACCAACAAAAGAGAGGAAAACGTCCTCATGTGAAGAATATCTCAAGGGTGAAATGTTACAACTGTGACCAGAAGGGTCACTATGCCCGCGATTGTCGCGAGCCAAAGAAGGTACACACCCTTGGTACAATTGGGAACTTTAAATATGTGTCAAGTTCTGTATTCTTGACTGAATCTAATCCTCTGTGGACTGTGGATTCAGGAGCGACAGACCATGTAGCGAAGGATAGAGGATCTTTCGTGGAATTCCGACGAGTACCTACTGGAACTAAGTGGATCTATGTGGGAAACAACTCCAGAGCTGAAGTGAAAGGAATTGGCACATGCCAACTGAATATGCGTGATGGACGCACTTTGTTCCTTCATGATGTGTTGTATGCTCCGGAGATTCGTCGAATTTAGTGTCTTTTTAGTGTTGGTTAAATTAGGTTTTAATATGAACTTCCATAATAAAGGTGTAGATTTGTATTTGGATACAAACTACTATGGTCATGGTTATTTTCTGGATGGTTTCATTGTATTGGATATTGATTATGTTAATGCAAATGTTTGTTATTCCCTTCTCACATCTCACAATTCATATGATAATGATGTGAATGTGTGGCATGCTAGACTTGGTCATATTGGCCAACAGCGTATGAACAGACTAGCCAAAGAGGGCTTGTTGGGCAATATTGAAAAAGTCGATTTGCCCATCTGTAAGCATAGCCTAGAAGGGAAAACGGCAAGGAAACCATTTGGAAAAGGTAAAAGAGCTGAATTTCCTCTGCATTTAATCCATTATGATGTCTGTGGTCCAATGAATGTGAGAGGAAGGCATGGGGCTGTTTATTTCATCACTTTTATAGATGATTATACTCGATTCGGATATGTCTATTTGATTTCTCACAAAATTTGAAGCAATAAGTTGTTTCAAAAGGTTTATGAACCTGGTAGAGAATCAATTAGACAAGAAAATAAAAGCATTGAGATCCAATCGAAGTCGAGAATATTTATCTGATGAGTTCAGAAAATTAAGTGATGAAAAAGGAATAAAAAAAAAAAGGCAATTGTCTATTCCATATACTCCTCAACAAAATGGTGTTGCAGAGAGAAGAAACAGAACCCTACTGGAAATGGTTAGGTCCATGATGGCGCAAGCTAACTTACTATCACTTTTTGGAGTGATGCGTTGTTAACTGCTGCCTATATACTTAACCGAGTGCCTTCCAAATCAGTTACTTCCACTCCATATGAGTTATGGACAGGTAGAAAACCGGACTTAAGTTTTCTTAAGCCATGGGGTTGTGCTGCCTATACACATGAGTCCTCTCACAAGTTTGGGAAATTAGGTCCCAAAGGAAAGAAGAGTATTTTCATAAGATACTCAGAACACTCAAAAGGGTATGTGTTCATATGTGAGTAGGAAAGTGGGAGTATAACTGAATTTGAATCACGGGATGTCACATTCTTAGAGGATGAATTTCCTAAGAAGGGCCAAATAGGGGAAGACAACACCCTATTTGAAACCTCGGATCAAGATAATGATCTTAATGGAGTTCGTCCAAGTGGGAGTAATATGAGAAGTGATGAATTGAATTCAACTCATTCTCAATTGCAAGCACATAATGAGACGACATCATCATTATCTAATCCAAGTGGAAGCATAATGGGAAATGATGTGCATAGTGTACAAACTCCCATACAGCGAACAAGTCGCCAAAGTATTCCCCGTCGACGTTTTGACATTGAAGGGGAAACTTTTATGATTGCTCCACAAGATGAGGATGAGCCTAGAAATATTAATAAGGCTCTGAATTGCCCTAGTAAGGAAAAATGGATTCATGCAATGGAAGAGGAAATGGAGTCAATGAAATCAAACCAAGTTTGGGAACTGGTTGATCTTCCAAAAGGACGCTTGAGCTATTGGGAACAAGTGGGTTCTCAAAAAAAAGCGAAAGGCTGATGGCTCGATAGAAAGGCATAAGGCTCGCCTTGTTGCGAAGGGGTATAATCAACAGGAATGAATTAATTATGAAGATACGTTTTCTCCTGTAGTGAGATTTACCTCGATTCGCATTATTCTAGCAATAGTATCTAGTATGGATCTTGAGTTACATCAAATGGATGTAAAGACTGCTTTCCTCAATGGAAAATTAGAGGAATAAATATACATGGAACAACCTACTGGTTTCATAGTGAAAGGCCAAGAAGAAAATGTATGTCGACTTTTGAGATCGATATACGGCCTTAACGATCATCGAGACAATGGTATATACGTTTTCATAATGCCATAATGGCATATGATTTTAACAATGATTGATGAGGATCATTGCGTATATATCAAAAGATCCAAGGATCATTTTGTGATCATATCATTATATGTTGATGATATACTGATTGCTGGAAGCAATATGGAGTTTGTTCATACTGTCTAGAGTTGGTTATCTTCCAATTTTGAGATGAAGGATATGGGTGAGGCTGCATACATTCTTGGAGTTAAGATTTCAAGAGATCGTTCGAAGAGATCGTTGTCTCTTTCGCAAGAAACATATATAAATAAAGTTCTTGAACGATTTTGTATGCAAGATTGTAAACCCATAGACACTCCTATTGCAAAAGGTGAAGGATTGAGCCATAGACTGTGTTCGAGGACTCCACAAGAAAAGGAACAAATGAAACATGTTGCTTATGCTAGTGCAGTTGGGAGCTTGATGTACGCTATGATGTGTACAAGACCCGACATATGTTTTGCAGTTGGAATGGTGAGTAGATACCAATCCAATCCAGGTCCAGCACATTGGAAAGCCGTTAAGAGAATACTGAGGTATCTAAAGGGAACTGCTGATTATACGATGAGTTATCAAGGAAAGGATCTGCGACTCAAAGGCTATCCTGAAACTATTTAGGGAGGAGGTTTAGACGAAAGGAAATCTACCTCTAGGTTTGTTTCCTTATTGAATAATAGCACCATATGTTGGAGCAGTAAGAAACAAACGTGTATAGCCTTGTCCACGATGGAAGATGAGTTAGTGGCATTATCAGCAGCAATATAAGAATGAGTTTGGCTTAAGAGATTTTTTGGATCACTTAGGTGTTATTGAGAAAGCTGCAAATCAATTATTAGTTAATTGTGATAGCCAAGCAGCTATAGCGTACACTAAAGATCCAAAATATCATGGCAAGACCAAACATATAGATACCAAGTATAAATTTGTCAAATATAATGTTGCACGAAAGGATGTGAACTTGCAGTACATATCTACGCATAGAATGGTAGCAGATCCTATGACAAAGCCAATACCTAGAGATGTGTTTTGTGGTCATGTAAAATCTCTAGGATTGCGTAGAGTCGATGTCTTTGGATTGTAATTTCCCGAGTTGTTCACATGTATGAACTAGTGTTGTTTCATTATTAATGCCTATGAGTCTTTTGTTTGATCTTTATGCATCTTAATGCTTAGTGTATTATATTATGTTGAGAAAGTATGTCGGACAGATAAGAGATTAGCCCACTCACACGGGTAATCGCCTCTATTTACTATGTGATAAATAGAGATGAGACGTTTTTTTTTTTTAAGCTTATCATCTAGGTGATAATCGAGAGCTCAAGCTTAAAATACGTATGTCACCTTAACTGAGTGTTAAGATGAGGACATAATACTTACGATGTCCGAAAGTAAAATAACCCACACATTTTACTTTATCTGTCTAAGATGCCAGATGTGAGTTCTGATGAATTTTGTGAATGAGTAAATACGTGAACTCAAGTTAGACATTGGGTATGTCTGAACTATCATCTGTACGGTATTAATTGTGTAGACATACGCTCTATGGGAAAGGAGTTAATACCGTAATACGTATTTCATACTACGTATGCATGAGACGACCTATAAGAGTGACAAAAGTTTGATATCAACTTTTATGACGTGTGAGACTCTTGAGGAAAAGAGTTCCTCATTTTTTAGTGCCCTCATGACTCTTACTTATTCTCAAGATTTCTATTTAGTGTTTGCTATCTTAGAATGTTGCCAATGGTCATGAGTTGATTCGATCTAATGGGACATTTCTAGAAAAGCAAGTTGAACTGAAATTGAGAGTCTGAAGGAAAGAGGAAGATCGGTTTTGTAGGATCACATTGTGGTTTTGTATTCACAGGTCGACCAATTATGACTGTCTTTGGGATAATCATAATTGTGAATACAATATATATATATATATATATATATATATATATATATCATTTTTGAATGAGATTAAGAGAGATATAAATGTGATCGATCGATCTAGGGTACTGCATACTATTTTTACTCGGAAAATGATGCCCATTATGAGCTGCTATATATTCCTAACAGATGTATAGCAACGAGCTCTCAAAGTATCTTTGGTCGCACGGATTATTCACCGGTATGAATGTTGAAAGAGGAAAAGAGGATTTTCAGTTGATGGGCCTAAGTTGGGCCTATCCGCCCATGCTGGTTTTTGACCCACCATGTGCGAGTGGGAGATGAAGGATTTAATCATGGGCCTAAGCTGGCCCGGCCACGATGGGCCTAAAGGTCCGGCCCACGGGAATTAGGCCCGTGGAAAGGGGAACCTATAAAAGGGATGAGAGAGAATGAGAAGACACCTCTTGGCATTTTGTGCAAGAACGTTTTCCTTTCTCTCCCAAAAAGCTCTCTCTCTCAAAGACGAAGAAGCGACTCCGTCTTCCCTTGAACGGCGAATCTTCGACATCGGATCGAACGGGACTGAAATCTCTTCCTCAATACGGCATCGGTGTCTAATCTGTGGCTAACAAGGTACGCTCGAATCCGTGGTGTGCTTTTGATCGGTGATACGTGACAATCCCGGGCTTATCTTCCGCATATGAATTAGGGGTTTGGTTTTAGTGCCGAATCCGGTTTTTTCGGGGATCCGACCTACCCCAACAATTAGGTAGTTAGCAGATTTCTCTTTTAAGGAAAACAAAATAGGAATGTATATGTGGGAGTTTTCTACAGCTCGTAAGATCTCTGAGATCTTTTTGCCCGGCCGTAACTCTTCGTCGTCCCTAAAAATGCGGATTCCTGCCTTTCTCATGAACACATAGAGGCAATCTGTGAATGTGTTGTGAGTGTCAGGTCCTCGAAAGCTCAAGAACACATCGTAGTCACCACCTGTTGCGGTTCCTGAGTTAGCCTCCTCTCTCACCATGGAGCGACACAGATCGATGCTACTTCTTTTTTAAGGTGGTGCTTGAGGAGATTTCTACAGCCAGAGGCGCACGATCAAGATGAGTAGCGACTTACACTCTTTTTTTCCGCTTATGGTCGCTTATCGAAGCCTCGCCCAACCCCAATACCTGAGCACTCGACCCACGTCGAGGATCCGAACCCGGCGAGGGCAAGGGACCGATCGCAGGAAGACGCTTCCGAGGAACCCTCCAGAAGAGTGGTGGTCCTCGCGTGCGCGTGCGCGTCCTCGGCCGAGGGCGGCACGTGCGACGTGTACCCTGGTCGGGAGGAAAGTCTCAGGTTGAGTGTTACGACTCGAAAAGGAACGAAACCCCTAGAGAGGGAGAGAGAGAGAGAGAGAGTGGTGGAATTCAGAGAGGAGGGAGAGACCAGAAAGCGACTGCCATTCAGAGGGTTTAAGGAATCCGTCAGAGAGTAATGGTCCTTGGATATTATGATTTCCTTGGTTAGTGATAGATTGATAATTTAATAATTATTTTTCCTTTTCTTCGGTAAAAGACGTTCGACGTTTCAATAATTTTGCTTCCTAACTAATGTCTTTAATTGCTCGGGAACAATTATGTATTTTCCCACACGAGACTAGAGAATTTTCTTGTTAAGAAAAATAGCTTCTTCCAATCACTCATGCTCAACAACGTTGGTCTGATGGCGCCTGCACTTAGCCGGTTCAAATGCAATCCGACATGCTGTTGCTGACCTTGTTGAAGAGCAACATTGGACAGATGGGATATCCCCCTAAGTTCAGGACAAGTTGAAGTTCAATTGCAGTTCATTATGTATTTATTCCGTTAGGATTAGGAGTCTGCTCCAGGCGCATCAATGTCTTTCCCTCTCCATTCTCTTCCGACAAAAAAAAATGACTCCTCCCTTTGTGCATGAGAGAGAGAGATCTTTTGTTTTGAACAAAATTCCCTCTCATATTCACTTGCTTAATCGCATGAATGGGCATGAAATTCGTAGCACGTCGACTTGAAACAGAAAAGATATTACATGATTTGTGCACCATTTCGACCGAGACCTTTTAACTATAAGTTATGTGATTCCAATGTACGACCTAGATAATTAATGGTCTAGATGGACTTGATTTACTTGATCTAAAGATCATGCAGTATTTTTTCATGCAAAGCAAGTCTATGGAAATTTTTGCTAGGGAAAAGCATATTCTCCTCATGGAAAAAAGAAAAAAGAAATACACTCCAAGTGTCAAAACTTGACACAGGTGAATACATGAATACCAAAATTTTCAAAAGATACACGTGTGAACGAACATTAGATGCAACTTATGGATTGGTGTTTATTAAGATTCTTATTGGCATTTCGAGGACTTACACATGAAACCTTAGTCCATAAGCAATGCCTGCCTCTCTTTAAAGGTAAATTCTCCTCTATGTATGAAATGGATGTACATAAATCGCTTTTCCCACATGTATTGAGTAAAGATTCTTTTACTAAGATGGTGAGTATCACCCCCAAAAGAGTTTATCTAAAAAATTTGAACAAACTACGAGCGGAATTTGAACCTATTGAAGCACGCTTTTGGAGTTCATCAGCATGTAGATAGTCGTAGCCTAATAGTAGAAAATGATAAATATAAACCGGCGTGCCTATGGGCACTCTTATTCTAAAAAATAATCTAATAATTAATCCAATAAATAAATCAAAAGATAAAAGTACAAAGATGAGGTCAATAACTTTAATTACTTATGTACCGTCCCGTGATTTTAGCCACCGTCAAAACTTCCTTCCTAAGTCTTTAGCAGGGTTGATCCTCCTCATGCTTCCTTAGGGCGCTTTCGTATAGCTTTATTTTATGCTCAACATATGAGGGATTCACATCACAAAAGATAGGTGGTATCTTGGGGATTGGGAAGTGCACTCCACCATGCATGTCAACTCTTGCTGGCACCATATATTTTTTTTTTCAATTTTTTATTACTTTTTTATTTTTCTTTTTCACTAGAGACTTGTTGGCCACTGTGGGGAAAAGAAGCCAAAGGAGGAAGAAGAGAAAAAAAGAAAAGGAAAAAATAATAAATAATAAATAATAAAAAATTATTAAAAAATTGATACGTCAACATTGGGCAGATGACCGGTGCTAAGAAAAAAAAAATGAAAATTCAAAAAAATAAAAATTATTAAAAAATTGGTACGTCAACATTGGCCGGACACTTGGCGTCCACGTCAATGCCAGCTACCAAAATTGACAGAATGGACCAAATTGATATAATTGTAAAAGGTTTATGGCACAATTACAATAGGTTAATGACTTTTTTGGTAATTTCCCTCTTGACGAAGCTATCATCTCATTGTTGCAACTTTCACGACCATAGTTGAACCACTTGGAGCACTTGCACATGAAACCGTAGTCCGCATGCAATGCTTACCTCCCTTCAAAGGGTAAATCCTTGTCTATCTATGAAATGGTAACTTGTAAAATTTTATGATTTCTTACATTTAGTTGTACATATGCTTATTATAAGAGAATGAAGCTGCATTGCTTTTCACTTGAACCGGACTGAATTTCATCCGAGCATATGCTAACTAGCCATGAAAGGGAATCGGTTCGATATGGCATAGACGCAGATGATTTTATGCAAATAAGGCATGGCTCCTATTCTAAAAAAACAATCTAATAATTAATCCAATAAATAAATCAAATAAAAATATGAAGATAAGGTCAATAACTTTAATTACTTATGTGCCGTCCCGTGATTTTAGCCACCGTCAAAGCTTCCTTCCTAAGTCTTCAGTAGGGTTTATGCTCCTCATGCTTCCTTAGAGCGCTTTCGTATAGCTTTATTTTATGCTTAACATACGAGGGATTTACATCACGAAAGATAGGTGGTATCTTGGGGATTGGGAAGTGCACTCCATCATGCATGTCAACTCTTGCTGGCACCGTATAATTTTCTTTTCAATTTTTATTACTTTTTTATTTTACTTTTTTACCGAAGACTTGCCGCCACTATGGGGAAAAGAAGCCAAAGGAGGAATAAGAGAAAAAAATAAAAGGAAAAAAATAAAAAAAAAAAAAAAATATTAAAAACTGCTACCTCAACATTGGTCGGACGCCCGGCATTGAGAAAAAAAGAAAAGAAAAATTAAAAATTAAAAATTATTAAAATTTTGGTATGTCAACATTGGCTGAATGCCCAACGTCTACGTCAATGCCGGTCACCCAAAATTGGCCGAATAGACCGAATTGATATAATTGTAAAAAGTTTATGACTAAATTGGTTAAAAAAATTAAGACTGAATTGACACAATTATAAAAGTAGAGTTAATATCTGAAAAACTCCAAACCGGTACACCTGTGACAAATTTACCCAAAACTATTTTTTTTTACCACCAAAAATCCTAAATTGGTACACCTTGATAAATTTACTCCAAACTGGTATGCTTATGAAAAATTTACCCTTTGTTAATTTTCATTAAATTTTACTGTCAAATAATTAAGTTAAATGATACGTTACAATTGGTTGGTATACTAATTTGAGATTTTACTCTCCGTTTGTCATAGTTTACAATTTTCGTAATTTTTGTGGTATTAATCCAATTTAACATGGGGTATACTTGTTACAAATATATCATCTTAGGATTTTTGGCAGTCGAATAAATTAGTTTGAGATAAATTGAACCAGTTTAGGGTTTTTTTTTTTGTCAATTGGGGTAAATTTGTCACATGTGTACCAGTTTGGGGTTTTTCATGATAAAAAAAAATAGTTTGAAGTAAATTTGTCACACGTGTACCAGTTTGGTGCTTTTCAGGATTTAACCCTACAATAGGTTAAGGACTTTTTTGGTAATTTCCCTCTCGACGAAGCTATCATCTCATTGTTGCAACTTTCACGACCACAGTCGAACCACTTGGAGCACTTGCACATGAATCATAGTCCACATGCAATGCTTACCTCCCTTCAAATGGTAAATCCTCATCTATCTATGAAATGGTAACCTATAAAATTTCATGATTTCTCACATTTAGTTGTCCATATGCTTATTATAAGAGAATGAAGCTGCACTACTTTTCACCTGAGCTAGACTAAATTTCATCCGAGCATATGCTAACTAGCCATGAAAGGGTTTCGGTTCGATATAGCATAGATGCAGATGATTTTATGCGAATAAAGCATGACTTCAACGGTCTAAAATCTCAAAGGCATGAGCAAATATCATAGATGATAATCCAGCGTGCAACATGCAAGTTATGGATAAAAGGCAACATCATGCCTTCTTTTAAAATTTGCATCGATGAATTAGAGAGCAGTTGTTCTCCAAGGATTGTCCAAAGGGATGCATCGATTCAATCATAATGAAGGGTGATTTCAGTAAATTTGAATAATGTCAAGTTGAAGCTAAAAGGATTTAAAGTTTTAAACCATGCCACGAAAAACGAAGAAGTCCAGAATGCTAGAGAGAGACGCAAAGATTGTCATACCAAGTAGTGCGCCTGATGGAGCCGCTTATTCATTGCCCATCATGCAGTTTGCCTCATTGCTTTGTAAACCATTTGTGAAAATCAGCCCCTACATCCCTAGCGTAACTTAAAGTTAATGACATCACCATCACGAGCTAAATGTGCACCGGGTTACTTATACTTCCTGTCTTTTGAAGGCTTTGGCGTTAGAATGGCAGGAATGATTCGAGCACCTCTGCAATGGGAAAAATGCTGTGCCTCAAAGTATAAATTCAATTATTAGCAAAACCCCTGGCATGAATAACTAAAACCCTAGAAATTGCAGAAATCCAACAAAAAGGGAATTGCTGAGTATATGTGAGGACAATGAGGAATAAAAACAAAAGCTTGTACTAGTCTGTTACTCACAACTATATAATTACGTTGAACGACTTATACTAGATTTCCAAAATGTCTCAAGGAAAAGGGTTCGTGAAGTAAATTCCTATGGATGTACTTTTATATCGATTGATCAAAGATAACTTTCACTTGAGTGGTAATTATGCACGCTACTCAACCAAGCTTTCGTTTCATTGTTATAGACCACTGCCACAGTTGGAACCTCCAACGATAATCTGTGGTCTGACTAACATTAGATGCAAAGTTATGTAGTAATGTATATTAGAATTCTTCTTGGCGTTTTGAGCACTTGCACGTGAAATCATTGTCTGTAAGCAGTGCCTAGCTCCCTTCAAAGGGTAAATTCTCATTCATGTATGAAATGGTAACCTGTAAAATTTCAGAATTTCTAGCATGTCCGTTGTACATATGCTCACTATAAGAGAATGAATCTGCAGTGCTTTACACCTAAACTGGACTAAATTCATCTGGGCATATGCTAAATGAGATAACCTCTTCTCCCCTCGAAATGGACTTTAACGCCACTATTATTGCTCTGATCATCTCTATCCGAAAAAGGTAGCAGCAATTAAATCAGCCCTGCTGCCTATCATTTGCATCTGTCCATCCACTCAGGTGCCCTTGAAAATATTTGGTTCGACATGAGTTCAACAGTCTAAAGTTTCAAATTCGTGAGCAGGTCTAAAAAATGATTAGCCAGCCTACAACATACAAGTTATGGATAAAAGGCAACATTATGTGATACTTGTCAAATTTGTATCTACAAATTTGGAGAGCGGTTGATCTTCAAGGATTGTTGGAGGGAATGCATCGGCTCAATCGATTTGAAGGGTGATCTCAGTAAATATGGGTAACGCCGACTTGAAGCGCAAATGGAATTAAAATTTCTTACCATGCTAAGAAAATTAAAAAACGTCAAGGATGGAAGAGATGCACGGACTTTTTTAAAAAATAGTGCGCCAAATGGGGCTCTTATACTTTGCCCATTAAAAAACGTCGAGGATGGAAGAGATGCGGACTATTTTAAAAAATAGTGCGCCAAATGGGACTCTTATTCCTTGCCTATTATCCAGTTCGCTACATTGCTTTGTAAACCATTTTTGAAATTCAGCCTTTACATCCCCAAGCATTCCTAAAAGTTAATGACGTCACCGTGACGAACTAAAAATGCACAGCTTTACTTGTATGTTCTATCTTTTGAAAGCTTTGGCGTTAGGATGCCGGAAATGATTCATGCAGCTCTGCAGGGGGAAAAATGCCGTGCCTGAATGTTTGAACTTAATTATTAGCAAAACACCTGGCAAAAGTAACTGAACATCAGAAATCGCAGAAACCCAAGAAAAAAGAAAAGGAAATTGCTGAATATATGTGGGGACAATGCCGAGTGAAAACAAAAAAAAAATTACTGGACATCGTGATATGCTTCCGCTTGTAAGGACATAAAACAAAGGAGGACTCCGTAACTTCTTGTAAAATTGGGAGAGCCAACTATTACATATTTATATTCATATTCTGAAGATGCTTCTCCCGTCAGTTAGGCTCTATTCGGTAGTGTGCCAAACATGGCTTAATTTTATTCATTTGTTCTCTGTATTTAAAAAAAAAAAACAAAAACAAAAATCTGTTTGGTAATTTTCTTGTTTTCGAGAACAAAATTGTTCTCTAAAATAGATTTGGAACAGAATCACTTCTTTTTCCGAGGAATAATTCTTGGAACTAAGCAATTTTCTTTGTTTTCTTTCTTCTTCTTCTCCTTCTTCCTTCAGTTGCTCACCTGGCGTCGGCGATGGTTGGCAACTAGCCAAACTAGGGCTTGTGAGCTCGTTGGCCCAAGCCTCGCTAGGGCTAGGCATCACTGGGTGACCTCAGCTTCACCAGATAGGGCAAGCTCTTGCCTAGCCAAGGGTGAGGCTTGGCCTCCCAAAGAGGCGGCGAGACTCCTCCGAGGCCGACAAGGTCATCGGCCCTCAACTAGCTAGTCACCGAGCCGGCGATCGACTAGACGAAGGAAGAAAAATAAAAGAAAAAATAAAATATGTAATAAATTTATTAAATAATTAAAAGAAAATTATTTAGACTATAAATTTTAAGGATAGTGCCAAATGCATTTCTCTATCGGAAATAAAAAATTTTAGGGTGGTACCGAATGCATTTCTATGCTTAGAATAAAATCATTCCTATTCTCGGGAATAGAATGGATACCAAACATACCCTCATCCTATCATCTCAGTTAAATGTTGTAACCAACTATGCCGTGTCACATTTATCTTTGAAATTTTACAATATGTTAAAATTGTGTGCTTTCCTTTAGTCACCCAACATGCATGTCAATGACCGGATGCCAGCCGATTAATAAATAAAAAGATCAAAATGCTGAAGAGTTAGACAGAAACGATGTGATCTAGCTCAGGCCCTGTGACATGTAGGTAGAGGGGTACACAAACAGATAATGGCATAATTAGAACAGCTACCGGGTTTAGTATGATGAGGGTTTTCTCAAGCTAGAATCCCAACCATGTTTGTTGATTAACAAAGTCCGTCCAGTTAAAGTTACGCAGACCCTGACAACAAACTGCATACTCATCACCAAGGGCATGCTAATATGGTTGAGATAACTTTCTTGGTTTCTTCCTTCCAATAGAGAATGGCAAATGCATTAACTTCCAAAATTTTGTAAGGGATGTCAAAGACTGAAATGTTCATCATATATACCTTCTCAGGAGATGGTAGATCATCGATATACAAAAGTAATCTTCCACAGGAATTTGTCGTTCATCAACTCCACTGTCAATACTCCATCGGGTTTGGAATTGTGAATAGACATAACTAAGGTGTCCCAGCTTTTTGGCATAAAACCTGTCAGGAAGTGCGCATGCAATTTCAGAGTGATCATGCTCTCTATTGCATTGATTTGATTCACCAAACCTCTCATAGTTCCTATGTGTTCAGAGACACTCGTTCCATGGTTGTACTCCATACGCGACACCTTCTTTATCAGGCTTACTATGTCTTGAGATGTATTCCTCGCATATGTCCGCTCCAGATTTCTCCATAAGTCATAAACGTTGTCTTCTTGAGTAAAGTTTTTAAAGATGCATTGATCGAGCCACATTCTAATGGTGCCACAATATCTTTTGTTGACGATAGTCTATTCATTTTCCTCCTCCTCCTCTTCTTTTCCATTGCTATTATCAGGGCTTTTGAGGAGCTATCTTCTTCCTCTCCAGTTTTTGCCTATTTAGAAGCTGATGCTAGAGTCTTTACCATGCCCTTTGGGGACATTCTTGTCTTGATTGGCCTTTGCAAGCCTTTGATGTAGAGATGATCCCCCATCTTGCACCTCCATATTGCGTAATTTGTAGTCATGACCATAATCATGTTGACCTTGTTTACTAACATCTTTTACAACTTGGCTCTAATATCACTTGTTGTAAATTTAGTCCGATCACAACCGATTGCAGTGGAATTCTAATTGTCAAAATTGCACAATATGTAGAATGTAAATAAAACAGCAGATGAGAGAAAAGAAGAGCAGCGCACCATAAATTTTTGTGGAAAACTCAAGATGAGAAAAACCATGGAATGCTAATTTAGGAACTCTCCATTATAATCAAAGATTACACACTCTAACATCTCTCACAATAAACCCTTACAACTTTCACAAAACATATCCGTTTTTGAAAAACTCTCAAGAACTCTCATGTTTACTCACGTTGTTGAACACTCTTGTGATCTCTCTAGACTATTTTCTGGTGCTCATTAATTCTCCATCCAATCCTTCTATTTATAGTGGTAGACCTCCAACCAAATCGGGAATTCTATCTAATTTGGAAAACTTTCTTGATTTATTGAATTCCTCTGAGTTAGGTAGTCATCAGAATTATATCTTGGTATTCTTCCTAAATAAGATTGATTCTTATTTAGATTCTTCCTTTTCAGTGTCCTATCATAATAAGACTCCATTCCTATTATGTAATCTTGATGAGCAATCTTCAAGATATTCTAAATCGACTTCCAAACATGTTGGGCTGCTCCCAACAAAAACGACTCCTCCCTTTATGCATGAGAGAGAGAACGAGAGAGATCTTTTGTTTTCTACAAAATTCCTTCTCATATTCCGAAAACCTCGCTCTTTTTAAGGTTTGCTTCAGTTATGTGATCAATGGTGTGGCCACATATTTTGGCCGAAGATAGGAAAAAGCCAGAGCTGAGAGCTGAGAACGAGCCAAACTGGAATTTCTAAGATACGTTGGTGTTCCGAAACCTCACTCTTTTTTTTTTTTTTACGACTGTTTTACATTTATTCGCAACAGTTCGTCTCAATATCGTAAATCAAAGTTTACAATGTATTATGATGATTTCGTAGTTAATTATGATGACATGCCTTAATTCTATACGGGACACCTAAAAGATCATAGAATTGTCCGACTGGAAAAAAAAAAGAAAATAGAGAGGAAAGTGAGTGCTCATAAGCGAGATACAATGAGCGGGAGGAAGTGAGGCTAGCGGTGTTCAAGAAAAATTCAGAGAGCACTTTCGAACCCAATTTTCATGAAAATCTCTCTTATAATAGATAGAACAATTTACGTAATTCGATCGTAGTAACCTATGTCCATGAGAAGAATAGTAACGAATTTTATTATAAATCAAATGATATAACGGAGATTACAACCATATTATTATACACCAATTCTTACCACAAGAACTTAATTGACTTTAACACTAAAAACTTCTTGGTGTAATTGCACGAACGAAATCAACACGAAGCACCGTGTAACAAAATGGCGCTTTAGGACACTTCACGTCAACTACTGCATATAATCCCTTGAGAATATATGTATATATATTATATAAGCCAACGCCAATGAGATTGGAATATGTGGATCGTCGAAAGATAACAACCTGTATCGGAGAAGGAAACAGAATCAATTGGGATTCGGTCAAACAAGTCCAATTCTTGGACTTTCCTCTTCACTGTTTCTTTGACCGACTTTAACACATATTCAGATCGAATTTTCGTCCAACGGAGCTCAAATTCGAGACATATTATAACACCAGTCTTCTTCTAAGGTTGAGACAGGTGATAATTCCCAATGGATGCCTCTGTAGTGTTCTTATCTTGCTACTGTCTATCCATATTATCGTATCTTGGACGTTCCAAATCGACTGAGATAGTTCCTTGACAGTTGTCCTAGATAGATCCAACTCAGTCAATGAATTCAATTCTCCAGAAGCATCCAATAGCGATTTTAGACTCGTACAATTTGCCAAACATCAGTACTCAAGAATCAAGATACATTAGCCCTTTGATTGTGACCCAAAGTTCAACTAATCATGTATCCTCTATTACTAGCCTTGACAAAAGTCTTGGATTGTCGATCGAGTCTGGCAAATAATGAATGCTAAAACCTTGGATCAAGATGAGCTCTCTCAGGGCAGTTACATAACCAATTTGCTCGGGCAACCCTTTAAGACTCGGACCATTTGATCTTCTAGTAAATCAACCACTCCAATTTACCAATTGATCGATCAATTTGAGTCAACCTTGGGAAATTTTTCAAAACCAATCTTTCCAAACTCATAAATTTAGAGAAGCGAGGTGTTTTCATTAATGATTTAAAGCCTACGATTTTCAAAACTTTCAGCTTACTTTCCACTTGCAAAATTACAAACTGACTTAATACTGCTAAGACTTTGGTATCCATTGCAAAATAGGTACATGTCATCATATATTCAGACAATTAGTTGAGAGAGTAAATCGATTAGGTGAAATTGTATCATAATTTCGACCCATCCGCTCTATTATTCTGTGGTGATGTTGCTTGAAAGCTTGAGAACAACTAGGTGATTTAGCACCATTGTTTGCTTGAAGTTTTATGGAGGACAATTTGGCCAACAAAGCCATCGTAGCTCCAGCAAAATATCCCCAAAGTTGCCATTAAAGTTCCCTCCATCCAATTTAAGAAACCTTGTTCATGAGATTTGCTCGCGAATAAAATTGTGTCTTGATCTCCATAGTGAGAGTACTACTGTAATTTAAAATTCCCTTATAGAAAATATGAGGAGGAGAATATTATAAGTGCCATAATTTTTGTATATCGTTCACTTGAGGGTCATCACTTTTTTTTTTCTCACTTAAGTGTTACATTGAAGTAAAATTGATTATGTCAATGCCATTTTTTATGAGTCATCCTATACGGATTTTTGAAATTTTTGAAATTTTTTTGAACTTTTTTTGAATTTTTCATTGTTTACTTTGATTTTTTATTTTCCTTTTCGTTTCTTTTAAAAGACTGGCAAGGGTCACTGGAGACCCTTGCAGACTTGGGCAAGAGCCACCCTGCCCAGGATCTTTGCAACCAAGGGCAAGGGCTTTGCAACTAGCAAGGACCCTTGCCAGCCATGAAAAAAAAATTGCAAAAAAAAAAAAGGAAAAAAATAAAAAATAAAAAATTCACAAAAATTATTAAAAAATATGTAAAAAATTGTCCATGTCAACGTTAGCAAAACTATGTAAAATGATTAGCGTGCATATCATATTTTCTGATGAGGAAAATCCCCAATGTCACTCAAGTGATCAATTTTTCAAATTTACCGTACTTAAGTGAGTCAAAGAAAAAGTTATAACACTAAAATGAGTGCCGTACGAAAGTTATAATACTTGCGTTGTTCTCGCCCCAAAAATATAATATCAAATTGTGTCTCTTGGCTTGAACGAGGGGCTTGGATCCATTAATTATTATGAAATTTGATAGTGCATATTTGATGTGAAAATCTGAACCATTCTTTGAACTATTATTTTTTATTGCATATTTATACTATAATATAGTATTTGATTCCACTGAAGTGATGTTTGTTACTTTCTAATCCACTTATACAACGGTGAATTTGACCTATATATAGTTTTGGCTGATGTTGAGTACGATTGAAGAGATGAACTCCTATAATGGAGTCATCAGAAGGAGTGAATTAATGTTATTCGTGCGTACTTTTTAAGTTTGTATTACTATTGACACCTAAATTTTGGCTAAGTATTTTGATTTAAATTTCATAAAAAAATTAGGAACCAATTTGGCTCTAGTAAAAATGATTTTCGCATCACCTAGGCATTAATATTATTTGCATCCTTTAGTTTTTTTTTTTTTCTATTTCATTTTCCCTTATTTTACCTTATTTTCAGATAAATATATATTTTTAAGGAAAAAAAAAAAAAAGGTGAGCCCGAGTGGCCTCGGGGCTGGGCTCTTGCCCTAGCCCGTCCACTTCCTTTTTCCCTCCGCTCGGGCCGGGCCCGTCGGCCCTCTCTTTTCCCGGCCCAGCCCGCGCCTCTCTCCTTCCTCCCTCCTCCCTCCTCCTCTCTCCGTCCCCGCAACTCACGCGCGCCGCCTACCACCGAGGCAAAGTAGAGCAGCCCGCGACGTCTTGCGGGCACCATTAATGCTGCCCGATCGGAGCGGCGCGAAATCCGGCTAGAAACCGGGATGGAGGAGACGTACGCGCGGACGCCTTCAATGCCCTTCTTCAATGCCGAGCAGAGGCCTCCACGGAGAAGAGGGGATGGGACGCCGGTCCGGGCGAAGCGGGGCCGGTCGGCGCGCGGAGGACGGGCGGCCGAAGCTCCTCCATCGACCGGACCCCCAGCCTATAAATAGCCCTTCCGCGAGCTCGGTTGAAGGGGGGCCAAGGAACACGAAGAGAGAGAGTGAGAGAGATCCGCGAGATTTGAGCGAGAGAGATCCGAGAGCTGTGAGCGAGGGTAGAGTGTGAGGAAGAGAGCCTCCGTCGGCCACCACGCTTGAATCCTAGCCGACGACCCGCTGCCATGTTTCTTTTTCACGTCCAAGCCGGGGTAGGTTCCGTTCGGATTTGCTCCCAGCTTTTTTGATTTGGGGTCGGTTTTCCGAGGATCCCGGCTTGGAGATGTACGAGGCGAGTGGCCTCGGCTCGATCTATTGAACTTGTCCGTCGTCCGACGTCGCCGTGCCGGTAGGGACGGCGACGGCCACCCTGTTCTGCTTTCTTTTGTGCCCGTTCAGGCTCGCCGGGACCGGGCTGGCGTTGTTCGGTTCATGCGAGTTCCAACCTCGCTCGTATACGTGCTGCTATCCTGGTCCATGCTTGTTGTTTGTTATGAGTCTCGGTCTAGGCGGAAATCTCTCGTTCCGGTAGCGTGCTCCCACTGTTCGATGAAATGCCTCAACTAGATCTGCGAATATCTTCCTAAATTTGATATGCTTCTGGAAATATAGGTTGTTTCGTGCATCCTTTGTTCACACGGTGACGGGATCGTGGAGGAGTAGCGTTCGCGAGGGGACTAGGGGTCGGCTTGGCCCAAGACCGTTATTTGTCGATCGTTCGCGGCCGTGTTGGCCAGCGTCGCCGTGGCCGGCTTCGACCCATGGAGGAGTCGGGTCTGTCTCAGTTTGACTTGAGTAGGTTCTATGGAGCGTAGATCGTTGACAAAGGCGTTCCGGTAACCGCTGGTGGTCGTTGAGGATCGAGCGATCCTTCATAGTTAGGTGCTGTTTGGTAACGTGCCAAAGTACACCGATTCCCGATTTTTTGTTCCCGAGAATCGTTTTGGACGAGAATCGCGTTTGGTAAAATTTTTGTTCCGGGAACAAATTGGGAAGAGAATTGAGAATAAAAAAAAAAATATGATTCTTCGATCGAGAATCAAAAAAAAGAATCAAAACAAAGTGAAACTTTCATTTTTCCTTTCCGTCATTCCACGATTGTCGTCCACCACCACCCGCCGCCGTCGCCCGCCGTCCGCCACCGCCCGTCGCCGCCGTCCGCCGCCGGTCGCCGGTCCGGCTCGCCGGAGGCTCGCCGAGCCGGGGCAAGGTGCAGCGAGCTCGCGGGAGGCAAGCCCGGCCACCGGCGAGGCTCGGCCTCGCCGGTGGCCAGTGAGCCTCACCCGGCCTCGCCCGGCCGGTTGGGCGAGGCTCGCCCAGCCCCACCAGTGGCCAGGCCGGCCTCGCCGGCCACCGGCGAGGCTCGCCCAGCCTGGCGGTGGCCGGGTCGGGCTCACCCGGCCCGGCGAGGCCGGCTGGCCTTGGCGAGGCTCGGCCTCGCTAGATCAGCGAGGTCGAGCCTCGGCGGGGCTGCCGAGCCTCGCCACTGCCGGCGAGGCTCGGTCGAGGGCCGACCTCGCCAGGGGCCGGCGACGCTCCGGTGGCGTCGCCGGCCCTCGTCTGGCGAAGAAGAAGAGTAATAGGAGAAAATGGGAAAAAGAAAAGAAAAAAAGATAGAAAAAAAGGAAAAAAGTAAAAAAATTATTTAAAAATTATTAAAAATCAAAAGAAATTAATTTGGAACATAATCAATTAGCACGGTATCAAACACGATTCTATTCCAGAATAAAAAATTTTGTACAGTTACCAAACACATTTTTTTACTCAGAATCAGTTCCCGGGAACAGAATAAAAAATAATCATTTCTAGTCAAAATCAGTTCCCCGGAACAGAATTGTTACCAAACGCGCCCTTAGCGTCTTCCTTCGTTCTGGGTTCATGGATGCTGAGGGTCGGTCTCTAGGCGTACGAAGGAAGGAGTAGACAAAAGAGATATGAAAAGAAGGAGGCGGGCAAGAGAGAAAGGAAAATATTAAAAAAAGAATAGAAGTTTGAAAAGTCGGTCTTTGCTCCATCAGTCGCTGCGTGCGAGAGAGAAAGAGAGGTTAGGGGCTCGAGAGAGAGATTGGGAAAGGACAAAATAAAGATAAGATAAAAAGAGCGAGAGGGAGAAGTGTTTAAAACAAATGAGGGCGCACGCGAGACCCGGTCGAGGGCCGGACCGAATCGAGCCGCGCCGGGTCCGGCCGACCGGGTCGGCTTATTATATTATTTGATATTTTTTAATAAAAAATCCAAAAAATCAAAAACAATCTTTTTTTCACGGAAAGGCATAAAATTGATTTTGAGCATTTTCTCTTAAAAATTAATGAAAATGCGTTAAAATATCGCAAATAATGCTTTTTGAGTATCTTTTTTAATGCATGAAAAAAAAATCGAATCTCAAGGCTTAAACAAAGATTAGATAGGCATTAGTGATTAATTAGTGTAATCAAGTATCCAATTTTAGTTTTTTGGTTGCGCAGAAGTAAAATATCTCTTCAATATTTTATTTGGATTTCTAATCGACCTACTCCAAATCGATTAATAGTTAAAAACTCGAATAATAAATCATGAATTGGTGGATTTGGAAGAGCTTGGGCTAACTTAATACTTAGTAAGCCATTAACCTCCGCGTGGGCGCGTAAAGAGTGCCGAATTGGAGGTCGCGACAACTACATTTAGAGAAACCCCAATCTACTTCGTTTTATAGATTTTCTAATATTCTCTCTACGAATAATTTCCCTCCCAAGGTTTCTTGTGCATCGTTATTATATCATGATCAACAACCTTGGTCAAGGACTTATTGATAAGAATGTCAATTTCGACTTTTGGAAAATGTCACAAACTTTCCACAAAACATTACATTAGATATTTTCTTGTTAACTAAGAAACAAGCTTCCCACAAATACATTGCATTAGATATTTTCTTGTAAAGTAGTAAACAAGCAAATGTCCTCAGAAAATTGTTTTACCTCAGGTCCAAGTACATCAGGAATTATCTTTAACTTCCGTGGGAAGTCTTGGAGAAACACTTTCTCTAACTTCTTCAGTATGCTTTGCTGTAATTATGATTATAATTATGGTTAATGGATCAACGAAAGCCAATGAATTAAGATACGTTTTTTCTATTCACGTATCTCTTTTGGATTCATGTATTTCCTAATCTTTTCTGTTCACGTATCTATTGATTTCATGAATTTCCTAGATTCATGTATCTTTCAGTTCATGTACTTATTGAGTTCATGAATCTCTTGAATTCACGTATCTCTGGATACATGAATCTCTTGGATTCACGTATCTCTTTATTCATGAATCTCGTGGATACACGCGTCTATTTAATTCATGTATCTCTTTAGTACATGAACTAAAAAGCTCTATAAATAGATATGAGAATAGAGCTTCATGAGAAGAAGGGGTTTTGGTTTTGGTTTTGGTTTTTCCGACTCGATTCCAAAAGGCTTTGATATACTTTTCTACTCTTCTGATTTTTCTGAGTGTGCTGGTTCAATTGAACGGTTCGATTGAGTCATGTTTGCATAGTGCTGATCCAAACAGGTTCGAGGTGTTGTATCTTGGGAGGCATAGTTCGTGAATCTGTGGGGCACCTTTGGCAGGAACTAATCGCCTTAAGGAGATTCAGTTATCCGTACCTCACCTCCAATTTTATGTTATTTTTCAGTGATATCTTATTTTCTTTTGCTCCAAGATTTGTAAAAGGAAGGATATTATAAAGTTGTTATCATCTTCTTTACATTGATGTTCTGATTACAACAAACAGTGTGTATTTCTGGACTAATTTCCAACAATCTTAAGGCGATTATATTACTCACTGTGTTTGTTGTTCTTGTCAGATTATTGAGATGGCTGAAAACAATCAAGTGCCTTTCAATGTCTCGAATGTTTCAGGAGACGTTCCTTTGGTCGATTCGACCGTTGCTATGGAAGATATTCAACCCTCATGGTTTGAATTTGTAGCAGTTAATGCTACGGGCCCTTGGGCTAACACCAATTTTGGTGGTGCGGGTACAAGTCATTCGACGGTATACCCGGACTGTTTTTGAACAAGTACATGGCCAAATGGCTTTTGGCTCCTTTTCGGAGGGTAGTTCAACGAACTTTGCCGACTGTGATGGCAACACCTTTAGTTACAGCTAATGAGAAACCGGAGAAATTCACCGGAGTGGGCTTTAAACAGTGGCAGCAGAAGATGTTCTTCTATCTGACCATGCTCAATCTGACGAAATATTTATCGGAGGTGTGCCCGATAATTAGTCCAGATGAGCAAGATGTCACGACGCTCGGTGCGTTGGAGGCTTGGAAGCATGGGGACTTCTTATGCCGAAACTATATCCTTAACTGTTTAGTGAATTCTCTTTATAATGTTTATTGTAATATTGAATCTGCTAAACAGTTATGGGAGTCCTTAGAGAATATATACAAGACTAAGGACGCTGGCACCAAGAAATTTGTGGTTGCCAAATTCTTGGACTACAAGATGGTGAATTCTAAATCTGTCATGAGTTAGGTTCAAGAATTGCAATTAATTCTGAGTGACATCTCGCGAGGGAACGATTCTTAGTGAATCATTCCAAGTGGTGGCTATGATTGAGAAATTACCTCCGGGCTGGTCGACTTCAAAAATTATTTGAAGCACAAACGGAAGGAGTGTGCCTCAAAATAGAGGAGGAGAATACAGTTCAATCAATTTCAAAGAGTTTTGTGCTAGTTTTGGAATAATTCTCCAAACGACTACACCTTATACTCCGCAACAAAATGGAGTTGCTAAACAATTGAACAGGACACTAAAGGAGATGGCTAACGCCATGCTTTTGAGTTCAGGTTTACCTCAAAACTTGTGGGGGAGGCGTTTAACTGCAAATTTAATTTTTAATAAAATACCCCACAAAAGGCCAGGTAAAACTCCATATGAGTTATGGAATGGAAAGTTGCCATCCTACAATTTTCTAAAAGTGTGGGGGTGCATAATGTGATTTATAACGGTAAGTCTAGACACATTCGTCGTAGACACAATACCGTAAAGCAGTTGCTCTCAAATGAAATCATTTCTTTTGACTTTGTAAAGTCAAAGGAAAATATTGCGGATCCGCTGACAAAAGGTTTGTCAAAAGAGCAGATAAACTGCGCATCGAGGGGAATGGGTTTAAGAGCCTTAACCCAATAAAGAGATTCCTGTGGTGGAAACCTAACCTATGCGATTGGAGATCCCATGGACTAGGTTCAATAGGACAACGCAAATTTTGGAAACTCTAGTGTGAGCACTGTCTCCCATTCCTATGATGCAACAGTGATTTCCTACAGCCTTATTAAGGGTACGCTATGCGTTTAATGATTCCTATAACTTGGGATGTAACATCCAAGTGAGATATGGTAGGCTATCTTTAAAAGGAATGCACCTATATGCGTGGAGCTGGCCGACTCTATGAAAATTTTTAAAGGCTTGATTTTCTAAAGCACGCATGAATCCCGAGAGGTTCGGGGGCCGAAAGAACGAACACAACCGAGAACCAATCTTGAATTGGAGGTACTCCGTGTGAGGTTTATTGTCTAGGCTTACACAAACAAGCGGCGATTCAAGGCTTAGTCCATCGACTAGTTAAGTAAGTCCGATAGGCTTTCACTAAAGAAGGTTCAAAGCGAAAGCTACCTATCTTGATGCGGTGTATTTCAATAGGCATGCTCAGATTCCTTCGAATCAAAAATGTTTTGTTGATCCATTAATGTGGGGGATTGTTGTAATTATGATTATAATTATGGTTAATGGATCAACGAAAGCCAATGAATTAAGATACGTTTTTTCTATTCACGTATCTCTTTTGGATTCATGTATTTCCTAATCTTTTATGTTCACGTATCTATTGATTTCATGAATTTCCTAGATTCATGTATCTTTCAGTTCATGTACTTATTGAGTTCATGAATCTCTTGAATTCACGTATCTCTGGATACATGAATCTCTTGGATTCACGTATCTCTTTATTCATGAATCTCGTGGATACACGCGTCTATTTAATTCATGTATCTCTTTAGTACATGAACTAAAAAGCTCTATAAATAGATATGAGAATAGAGCTTCATGAGAAGAAGGGGTTTTGGTTTTGGTTTTGGTTTTTCCGACTCGATTCCAAAAGGCTTTGATATACTTTTCTACTCTTCTAATTTTTCTGAGTGTGCTGGTTCAATTGAACGGTTCGATTGAGTCATGTTTGCATAGTGCTGATCCAAACAGGTTCGAGGTGTTGTATCTTGGGAGGCATAGTTCGTGAATCTACGGGGCACCTTTGGCAGAAACTAATCGCCTTAAGGAGATTCGGTTATCCGTATCTCACCTCCAATTTTATGTTATTTTTCAGTGATATCTTATTTTCTTTTGCTCCAAGATTTGTAAAAGGAAGGATATTATAAAGTTGTTATCATCTTCTTTACATTGATGTTCTGATTACAACAAACAGTGTGTATTTCTGGACTAATTTCCAACATGCTTTTCCCCTTTGCTTCACTTTGGTTACGGATATGTGAACCCATCACGTCAAGAGCCGATGGAAGTTGCCCAGCGAGTTCAACAAATCCTCTTGAAAAATCACCAAGGTCTTGATCAAAAGGCATTTTCTTCATTTCATACGGAATAACTTTTGTGGACCCTGTTGAGATATTTTCCTCCAATCCTTCCAACTTGGTCACCGAAAAGACACTATTATCTTTGGTTGTAATGATGATCCTACTCCCTGAACCACACGAAGTACAATGCTTCGCTAGTTGCAAAAATTGATCATTTCCATCCATGCCATCAAAAACAAGAAAGACTCGTTTGTTAGATATACTTTTTTTTGATGATATTGTTCCCTTCATCAAAGTTAAAGGTTTTAGCAAGCGGGAGACCATAAAGGTCCACTACTAATTTTCTTTGAATTTTAACAATACCACTATATGGAGATGATTCTTGGATGTTCGAAAGGAAGGAGTGACCTTCAAATTGAGGAGAGAGTTGGTTGAAGACCGCCTTGGCAAGAGTTGTCTTTTCCATGCCACCTATCCCATGGATTATGATGAATCGTACATCACTTGTGTCACAATAATTTAACAATTTCTTTATATCTTTTATATAATTATCAATTCCAACTAGTTCTCTTTTCCTTTTTCGATCATCTGCAATACCTGTAACGATATCCTCAATGACCTTGCCTTGCCTGCCATATTCATGAAATTGTTGCACAAGACTATACATAAGCAATTAGAATTGCAAATAGGAGCAAATAGTTTGTAACTAATGTGCCGACATGTATTTTTGACATGGTATTCACTATGTATGTACATAAATCACTCTTTTTGTACATACCAAATAAGGATTCTCTTACAAGGGTGATGGGTATTGCTGCCAAAGAGTTCATTTAAACAATTTGAATAAGAGGTACGTTGTATTTGAACCAATCACTAAAGTTTCCCTTTGGGAGTTTATCAGCATGCGGATAGTCTTAGCCTAATAGTAGAAAATGATGAATACAAACCCATGTGCTTGTGGGCGCTCCTCTTCTAATGCACAACCAGAAAGGCCAACAAATGAATAGATAGATAATTAAAAGATGGGGGTGTCCATACCTTTGATCTTTTATATGCCATCCCTTGATTCTAGCTACCGTGGTCAAAGCCTCCTTCCAAGTCTTCACTTCAGTGTAATCGAGCTCCTCCTCGTGCTTCATCAGGGCACTTTTGTACAGTTCCGTATCAAGCTTAACATCTCTAGGGTCCACATCATAAAAGATGGGTAGTATTTTCCCTAGGAGTTGGCCATAGCTCTCCTCCACCATGCATGTCAACTCTCGGAGGCACCATCTACTTGAAGCGTAATTTTTAGAGAAAATAAGAATGTATATTTGGGAGCTTCTTACTGCCCACAAGATCTCAGAGATCTTTTCACCCGGTCGTAACTCTTCATCGTCCCTATAAATGCGGATTCCCGCATTTCTCATGAAGATAAAAAGGCAATCTGCAAATGTGTTGCGAGTGTCGGATCCTCGAAAGCTTAAAAACACGTCATAATTGCCGCCTGTTGCAGATTCTGAATTGGGCTCTTCCTTCGCCATGTAACCACGTAGATTGATGCTACGGGTGACTTCTTTTTTGTGGTGGTGCTCGAGAATATTTGTACAGCTCAAGTGGCACGATCTAGATGAGTAGGGACTTCCACTCTCTTTTTTTCCGCTTAAAGGTGGCTCTCGAACTCCTTTTTCAGCTCGTCATTATATACTCTCTTTCTTTCCGCGTTGGGTCTTCCTTTCCATGTCGGGTCCTCCTTTCCGTGTTATGTAAAATCTGGGTGATTGACGGGCAATTTATCCGCCCCCTCTCTCCTCGTGTGGAAAGTTGTCCAAAAATGCTGAGTAATATTCCCGCTCCCACAGAATCTCCAAGTGATTGTGAAGCGAAAACACTGGCTGTCTAATTCTAACGTCCACATTTCTTTAGTTTACTAACTTTTCATGTTGTGTTGATGTTGACACATGAAAATGACCAACTCTTAATTGATATCAAATGAATAGCAAGTCATTTGATGTGAGCAAAATTTGGCTAAAATAAAAATCATCGATAAACAAAATAATAAGTGAGCTCTCAACTCATTAATAGTGCAAGATGTCGATACAACAAGATGATGACTTTAGTGCGAAGGTTATTAATGAAATCCTTCGCCAGTTAACAATTCGAATTATTGATGGAAAAATCTTTCAGTGGTTGACTATTCAAAAGAAATTGATAAATTACCCTCTTAAGTCATCATCAAGAAGCAATTACAGATTTTATGAATTGTTAAAGCAATGTCATTTATGAAATATACGAAGAGTCACCAATGCATCAGTCAAACATGTAGATTGACAAAAACATATGGTTGCCGAGTGGTTACCTCTATAATTTACCATCCCGGGACATGTCATCTTCTCGACAAGAGTTGTGGGAACTATTCTAAATAATCCCCACTCCAACAGCTCTTCGAGCAGATCGATTGAGCGAATATTCTGAATTATTGTTTCTAATGTCCCCCTTGCTTCAGTTTTGTTGCTTTTCTCTTTGCCTCGTGTTCTCTTTCCTTCCTTTTTCTTTTTTCCTTTGCATTCAAGAAAATATGCTAGATTCCTAAATGTCTCAAGGAAATTGGCTCGGGAAGTTAATGCACATGGATGTAGTCTTATATCAGTCAATCAAACATAATCATTCATCGAGTCATAATTGTGTCCTAATAATTATCAAAGCTATCATCCCATTGTTGCAGCTTTAACGACCGTCGTTGAACCCCTAAAGAATAATGTGTGGTGTGAGCGAATATTAGATGCAACTTATGGATTGGTGTTTATTAAGATTCTTATTGGCATTTCGAGGACTTACACATGAAACCTTAATCCATAAGCAGTGCCTGCCTCCCTTCAAAGGTGAATCCTCCTCTATGTATGAAATGGATGTACATAAATCGCTTTTCCCACATGTATTGAGTAAAGATTCTTTTACTAAGATGGAGTATCACCCCCAAAGAGTTTATCTAAACAGTTTGAATAAAATATGTGCGGAGTTTGAACCTATTGAGGCACGCTTTTGGAGTTCATCAGCATGCAGATAGTCGTAGCCTAATTGTAGAAAATGATAAATAAAAACCCGCGTGCCTATGGGTGCTCTTATTCTAAGAAAACAATCTAATAATTAATCCAATGAATAAATCAAAAGATAAAAGTATGAAGATGAGGTCAATAACTTTAATTACTTATGTGCCGTCCCGTGATTTTAGCCACCATCAAAACTTCCTTCCTAAGTCTTTAGCAGGGTTGATCCTCCCCATGCTTCCTTAGGGCGCTTTCATATAGCTTTATTTTATGCTCAACATATGAGGGAGTTACATCACAAAAGATAGGTGGTATCTTGGGGATTGGGAAGTGCACTCCACCATGCATGTCAACTCTTGCTAGCACCATATATTTCTGTTTTCAATTTTTTATTACTTTTTTATTTTCTTTTTTCGTTGGAGACTTGCCGGCCACTGTGGGGAAAAGAAGCCAAAGGAGGAATAAGAGAAAAAAGAAAAGGAAAAAAAATTCAAAAATTCAAAAAATTAAAAAATTAAAAAATTGATACATTAACATTACGATGGCGGGCGAAAAAAGAAAGAAAAAAAGAAAATTCAAAAAAAAAAAAAAGATTAAAAAATTGGTACGTCAACATTGGCTAGACACTTGGCGTCCACATCAATGCCAACTGGCCAAAATTGGTTGAAAAAATTAGGACTGAATTGACACAATTGTAATAGGTTAAGGACTTTTTTGGAAATTTCCCTCTCGACGAAATTGTCATCTCATTGTTGCAACTTTCATGACCATAGTTGAACCACTTGGAGCGCTTGCACTTGAAACCATAGTCTGCATGCAATGCTTGCCTTCCTTCAAAGGGTAAATTCTCGTCTATCTATGAAATGGTAACTTGTAAAATTTCATGATTTCTCACATTTAGTTGTACATATGCTTATTATAAGAGAATGAAGTTGCACTGCTTTTCACTTGAACTGGACTAAATTTCATCCAAGCATATGCTAACTAGCCATGGAAGGGAATCGGTTCGATATGGCATAGATGCAAATGATTTTATGTGAATAAGGCATGGCTCTTATTCTAAAAAAAAAAAAACTCTTATAATTAATCCAATAAATAATCTGACAAAAAAAAATCCAATAAATAAATTAGATAAAAATACGAACATGAGGTCAATAATTTTAATTACTTATTTGCCGTCCCGTGATTTTAGCCACCGTCAAAGCTTCCTTCCCAAGTCTTCAACGAGGTTTATCCTCCTCATGCTTCCTTAGGGCACTTTCATATAGCTTTATCTTATGCTTAACATACGAGGGATTTACATAAAAAAAAGATAGGTGTTACCTGGGGATTGGGAAGTGCACTCCACCATGCATGTCAACTCTTCTGGTACTGTATATATATATTTTTTTCTATTTTTATTATTTTATTATTATTGTTATTTTTTTTGCAGAAGACTCGCCAACCACTATGGGGAAAAGAAGCCAAAGGAGGAAGAAGAGAAAAAGAAAAGGAAAAAATTTAAAAAATTATTAAAAAATTGCTATGTTAACATTGGCCAGACAATTGACTTGAGAAAAAAAGAAAATGAAAAAAAAATAAAATATTCAAAAAAATAAAAAATTGGTACATCAACATTGACTGGACGGCCAACGTCCACGTCGATACTGGCTGGCCAAAATTGGCCAAATGGACCGAATTGATACACTTGTAAAGGTTTATGACTAAATTGGCCCAAAAAAATTAGGACTAAATTGGTATGACTGCAATAGATTAAGGATTTTTTTGGTAATTTTCCTCTTAACGAAGCTATCATCTCATTGTTGCAACTTTCACGACCATAGTTGAACCACTTGGAGCACTTGCACGTGAAACCATAGTCCGCATGCAATGCTTACCTCCCTTCAAAGGGTAAATCCTCGTCTATTTATGAAATGGTAACCTATAAAATTTCATGATTTCTCACATTTGGTTGTACATATGCTTATTATAAGAGAATGAAGCTGCACTACTTTTCAACTGAACTAGACTAAATTTCATCCGAGCATATGCTAACTAGCCATGAAAGGGAATCGGTTCAATATGGCATAGACACGGATGATTTTATGCGGATAAGGCATGGCTCCTATTCTAAAAATAATAATAATTAATCCAATAAATAAATCAAAAGATAAAAATACAAAGATGAGGTCAATAACTTAATTACTTATGTGTTGTCCTGTGATTTTAGCCATTTTCAAAGCTTCCTTCCTAAGTCTTCAGCAGGGTTGATCCTCCTCACGCTTTTTTAGGGCGCTTTCGTATAGCTTTATTTTATGCTTAACATGTGAAGGATTTACATCACAAAAGATAGATGGTATCTTGGGAACTGGGAAGTTCACTCCACTATGCATGTCAACTCTTACTAGCACCATACATTTTTTTTTCAATCTTTTATTACTTTTTTATTGTTATTTTTTTCACCGGAGACTTGCCGACCAATGCAGGGAAAAGAAGCCAAAGGAGGAAGAAGAGCAAAACGAAAATGAAAAAATTCAAAAAAATAAAAAATAAAAAATAATTAAAAAATTGGTACGTCAACATTGGTGGACGGTTGGCATCCAATATCCATGTCAATGCCAGCCAGCTAAAATTGGTTGAATGGACCGAATTGGTATAATTGTAAAAGGTTTATGACTAAATTGATTGAAAAAAAAAATTAGAACTGAATTGGCACAATTACAATAGGTTAGTGACTTTTTTGGTGATTTCTCTCTCGACAAAGCTATCATCTCATTGTTGCAACTTTCATGACCATCATCGAACCACTTAGAGCACTTGCACATGAAAACCATAGTCCGCATGCAATGCTTACCTCCATTCAAAGGGTAAATCCTCGTCTATCCATGAAATGGTAACATGAAAAGTTTTATGATTTCTCACATTTAGTTGTACATATGCTTATTAGAAGAGAATGAAGCCGCAATGCTTTTCACCCGAACTGGACTAAATTTCATCCGAGCATATGCTAACTAGCCATGAAAGGGTCCTTACCAAAAAAAAAAAAAAAAAACTAGCCATGAAAGGGAATCGGTTCGATATGGCATTGTTGACACCTAAATTTTGGCTAGTTTTTTTTTTTTTTTTTTAAATTTGCATAGGAAATTTAGGGATTAATTTGACCCTAACAAAAATGATTTTTGCATCAATTATGCCTTAATTTCTTTTTGCGTCCATTTTATCTTTATTTTTTTCACTTTTTTTCTGATAATTTAATAATAATAATAATAATAATAATAATAATAATAATAATAATAATAATAATAATAATTTTAGAAAAAAAAAAAAAAAAAAAGGGAAAGAGTCTTATGGGGCTGGGCGTGAAAGCCCAGCCCCTTTGTTTTTGTCCTCCCTCGAGTGAGCCCCTAGGGCCTGGCCCTTTCTCCCCCAAGCCTAGCCCCCTTTTTTTTTTCTCGTCTTCTTCCTCGCCTTGTCTTCTTCCCCGTCTATGCAGCACGCACAGAGGAAGCGGACGTGTGCAGGAGGAGAAGGCGATGTACGGTGTCGTCACCGTAACCGACGCCGAACTGTCGCTCGGCCGATGCCCCTAGCCCCTCCATCGGTGCCACAAACAGACGGAGAAAGAGGCGGCCTCGTATCGAGTCGAGCCCAGTTCGAACACGGGCATCTCACCCGGGTAGGGTTTAGCCCTTGAACCGAGTCGGACGCTGGTCACTTTTCGGGTCGCAGGGTCGGGTCGATTGGGCCAGTCTCACGCGGGCTAAGAGAAGTGGGCCTGTTTTGTTGATTGGTTAAAAAAAAAAAAAGGAATTCCGGGCCCATGCCTCAAGCCCACCCGGGCCATTGGTCGGCCATTCGAGCCGGCATTGATTCGAGTCGGTCTCAACCCGGGATCCGACCCGGGTTTTTTTATAATATTATATTATTATAATTAAAAAAATATTTTAATAATAAAAATAATAAAAAAATAAATTATTTTCAGAAATAAAAAATATCCAAAATATCTCACAATTTTCCAAAAAATTCGAAAAAGCCAAAAAATGATTAATATTTTCAAAAGAGGATAAAAAATTTAAAAAAAACTTTTTATGTTAAGAAAATTGAAAAAAAAGACCAAAAATGTGCTTTTCCTCCACAAATGCATGGAAAAATCCCTTGAAAATTCAAAAAGTCTCAAGATTTAAACAAGATTAGGTACTGAAAGGGCATTAGTGATTAATTAGTGTAATCAAGTTCCCAAACCTAATTTTTTTGATTGCGCACGAGCAAATATTCCTCATAATATTTTGCTTGGGTTTCTAATTGACCCATTCCAAATTGATTAGTGGCAACTCCTTCTTAAAATTAACTTGTAGGTTAAAAACTCAAATCATAAGTCGTGAATTGATGGGTTTGGGAGAGCCCGGGCTAGACCTAATAGACCTAGTTGAGCTATTAGCCTCCGCAAGCGCCCCCTAATCTGGCGCCGAAAAAAAAGGTCGCGACAATGACGAGGGATTCTTTAAGCTAGAAACACAACCCTGTTTTTTGATTAATAAAATCCGCACGCATACCCCAACAACAAACAAACTTATCACCAAGGGCATCCAGATATGGTTGAGATACTTTCTTTGGCTTCTTCCGCCCAATTGAAACCGTGGCAAATGCATAAACTTCCAAATTTTGTAACGAATGTCAAAGACTGAAATGTTCATCGTGTATACCTTTTTAGGAGATACTAGATCATCGATATACCGGAAAAAGAAAAAGAAAAAGAACCTTCAACAGGACATGCTACAACCAGATCACTGTGACAAACCAATACCCAAAAAGAAAATATGATGAAAATAATGCTTTAGAACACAGTTGTTAAATTCAATTTTGCAATGGCGAAACTTTTTGTTCCAGGACTAAGGTAAGCACCTTCTCCTGCATTTATCTCTTGGAAAGTAGTCTCTTTGGGCATAAATTAAGAGAGCACTGTCAAAATCAAAAAGAAATATAAACATCAAGCAGATTTCTTTCCATACTCTTTTTTCATACCAATACAACTTGCTTCTAAGCAAGAAAAAACGTAAGACCCAAATGTCAGGGGAAAAAGTATATCAAAGCCCCCGTACCTGCAATAGTAAGCTTCTTGACATTTCCCTGAACATGAAATTACAGGTGGCAAGGAAAATTTGTCCTAGTGCGGCAATAGTAATTCACCATTCATAAGTGATTCAACGGTTTCCTTGGACAGAGGAACTTTTGCTCTCTTGCTTCCCGAAGCACATCCACGAGTCATCATAACTTTTCTCATCCGTTATGTCATCTCCATCGGATGAGTCAGATGCACCATGATCATTTGAAACATCGGAGAGTGAACTGGTATCACATCTTAGGAAGTACGGACAATCTTTGGGGGCTTCTATGTCGGTGTCGGACGCTTGTCAAACACCGACACGAGTTTGATATGCAACCAACATGTGGTCTAGAGGTGTCAAACGTTCGATACATGGTCAATGCTCCAAACACGCTAGCAACATGCAAGTCTAGCATCCCAACACACCATTCTAAGAAGCACGAGGTCAATTTTAAACATTTTCAATAAATTAAGAATCAAAATGTTAATTTATCAAAAATATATATACTTAAGTCATATACCTAAGTTTTATGGATTAGTAGCATGGAATGTAACTGAATTTATCAATTCGAAACATGATATTAACAAATGGGGATTCATATTTTTAGTATTAATTCATTCTAACCTCTTTTCTTATTATTTATTTATTTTTTGATTTTAATCAAATTAATTTGATTGAAATAATCATAAAAATGATAATTTATCATGTAAATACAAAAATGCACATTTAATATATAACGTGTCACAACATGTCCGAATTCTCTATTTTCTTTTAGAAGTGACGTATAAACGTGTTATGTTGTGTGTCGGTGTCAATGATACTTGGATCATATCCATGGTTTGAAAACAATAACTATGCAACACCTGGGAAACAATAATCCAACAGATTCTCGATGGTAGAAAGGCAGACTGCAGAAGCACTGTGCAAGAGCTCCTTCATCGCATTAACTATCCAAAAATAATTTAATTCAACAGAGGTAGAAAGGATCCTTGACGGCCATCCCCGTCGTCCTCCCCCTATCATCCGAACCCAATGTGGAGAGCCTGAGAGAGAGCTCCGTTGGAGTCGATGACAGGAGGGAGGACCATGGCGACGGCAAGTGATCTGGTCGCAGGAGGATGCTTCCCGGAGAATGGTGGTCCCTCATGTGCGAGTCCTCGGCAAAGGGCGGCACGTGCCATGTTGCAGCTCGAGAGGAGCGAAACCAGATAGAGAGACTGAAAGAGAGAGCGAGACCAGAGAGCTGCTGCTTCGCCTATGGTTTCTGTTCAAAAAAGGGTCAAGTTGGAATTTCAATAAGTCTGCGAGGCCAACAAAGGCAATTAACTACAATCCATTAATTTGTCCCGACAACATGCCGATGATGTTGAAATGCCTAAACCAGCTTTCTTTTACATCCAATTTTAGCCTGAGCGGCTTTGGACGCCCATTGGCTTGGGAAAGCTCGTCCCAAATTATCATCGAAAAACAGAAATAGCCGATGACTATCGAAACACCAGATATGGTAAGTTCTGTCAAACTCTTTCAAATGTTCTTATGATCATAATTTTCCATAATTAATAGTAAATAGTCCAACTTAGTACAAATTCTTTTTTACTTTTTTGTTTTGTAACTTATTTCAGCGCTCACAATAATCCTTATTAGTTTGCAAGGTTAAGGAATCCGGCAGAGAGTAATTGTCCTTGTATGTTGTAATTTTCCTTGGTTAGCAATAGATTGATAATTTTATAGTTAGTAACTTTTGTGGAACGTTCGACAATTATTATTATTTTTTTCTTTTTTCTCCATAATAGCCAATTGACAATTCACAATTATCGCTCTCCTAACTAATGTCTCTAATTACACGTGAACAGTTCTGTATTTTCCTAAACAAGACTAGAGAATTAGCTTCTTTCAATCACTTGTGCTTGACAACTTTGGCCCAATGGCGCAGCACTTGACGGTTCAAATGTAATCCGACATGCCGTTGCTGACCTTGTGCAAAGGCAACATTGGAGAGACGGGATATCCCCCAAAGTGCAGGAGAGCTTGAAGTTTAATAGCTGTTCCTTATGTATTTGTTCTGTTAGGATTACGAATCTACTCCACGCGCATCAATGTTTTTCCCTCTCCATTCTCTTCCGACGAAAAAATGACTCTTCCCTTTATGCATGAAAGAGAGAACAAGAGACCTCTTTTTTTCTGCACAAGATTCCTTCTCATGTTCGCTTGCTAGTCGCATGAGCGGGGCAAAATTTGTAGCAAGTCATGGCATGGCTTATTCACCTTTTATTAATTACGTAAATTCAGTATATGATATTTATAATCAATGGTCTAACTGGACTCGGTTTACCTGGCTTAATGTTCACGCAATGTTTTTTTTTTCTGTGAAACAAGTCTATTGAAGTTTCCGCCGGGTAAAAGCATATCCTCCTTGGGCGAAAAAGAGATGCCCACAAAGGATGGGAAAAGCATCGACAATGGAGATTTTCATAACCATACTGCTTCTCAGACTGAGAGTAATCGGGATGGTGATTTTTGCTGTTAAAATTAGTATTCAAGCTATGCCACAAGAGAAGAGTGCTTGTGTTTTTGCTACGTATAGATAATTATATGGTAAGTGGCAGATTGTAACTGGAACTTTATGTTTTTCAGGTTTGGACTGGACAATTGAGACATTATGTTTCACTGTTAGGTTGGAGCTTGGAATCGGGACAACGTGTTTTTAAGGTTTGCTTCTGTTGTGTGGTCAAACGTGCGGCCACTCGTTTTGGCCGAAGATAGGAAAAAGCTAGAGCAGAGAGAGATGAGAACGAGCTGGACTGGAATTTCTACGACATACTGGTACACCGTAACCTCACCTTTTTTTACGACTATTTTACATATGTTTGCGATGGCTCGTCTCAATATAGTAAATCAAAATTTACAATGTGTTACGACAGATTTATACTTAATTACAATGACATGCTGTAATTTCGCACGGTACACCAAAAAGATACTGGACAAAAGCAAAAATAAAGAGGAAAGTGAGTGCTCGTATGCGAGATGTAACGAGCAAGAGGAAGAGAAGAAAGTGAGGCCAGCGTCTTCATGGAAAAAAATCAGAGAGCAATTTCAAACCCAATTTTCATAAAAGTCTCTCCTAGAGTTGGATGTTAGGGTTAATTTATAACGATCCTATTTCATGCCATTAGAGTTGCATATAGGTTGCATTACATTTAAATTATAATATAGTAATATGTTACTTAGAAATCATATCTACTTCATGCATTGCAGTATTGTTTGCTTCCTAGTTAACACTTTGCTGAACACTTGATGCATTGGACAAAATGGAGCTCTGCTTTTGATTTGCTTAGCACATCGAGGTTCTCTCATTTCTTCGAGCAATTTCTTTAATGGTTTGATTATTGGTTGTTAAATTATTTATTGTATATCTACCTGATCACCCATTACATATTAGTGGCTTAGGCATTACAATTAACCAAGATTGCTGGCAAAATATCTTTGAAATAAAGAGAAACTTACTGAAAGGTGCGTTAAGTTAATCTAGTGTAATCAAGTTTCTCTATCCATCAATCTCTAGTTCACAAAAGTAAAGTGTTCTCCTACACTTTATTTGGGTTTTCAATAGACCTATAAAAGATTAGTAATGACTTTTTTTTTTTTTTGGTCTGTCCTACTCTATTCCTATTCTACACTCACTCTCAGACTTTTGCCCTGCCTCTTGCAGGGCGTGGGAGTCGAAACCCACTCTTGAAACTTACGCGTCCCCACCCCATCCCCCCCTGAGAAGGTGGGGATTTGAACCCCTCACCTCCCCCTTCCATGTTGGAATGGTGGCTAGTAATGACTCATAATTGAATTGATCTGCATGTTAAATCGAAAACCCCAAACTTTTGATGGGTAATTCTTGGGAGAGTTTGTGCTAAGTGTTAAGCTTAGTAATTCATTAGCTTTTTTATATGTGATTCACTTCTAGGAAGATCGCAACATTTATTGATACTACAAGTTGTATGATGCATGGTATCACTATAAAATTTCATGGAACCATAGTCAACTGTTTAACTTGAATTATTTAGGCAATGGCCTAGTTTAATTCAAATACTTTAATATTTTCACTCAAAGACAGGTCAGACTTTACTCTAAGATTAAAATATGGAAATATATTATGGAGGACGCAAATAGGGCTGGAAAAAATTGAATTCAGAATCCCTTACTTTGCTATCATGTGAAATTTTGTGCAATCATATCTAATTGTCTTATAAATTTAAGCTATTAAAGAGAAACGGGGATTAATTCAAGCACTATTACAATCGCCATTCATTTAACGCAATAGGAAAGCTATTGTAGAATTAGCAAATACACCAAGACGAATATATATTTATTTCCTGCAAATCATCGATAATATCAAATGATCAACGGAAACTAGTGATTGGCCAAAAAAAAAAATGAAACTAGCGATTGGGAGGACGTGGCACCTCCCCGCACTTTATTGTCGCCAAGTAATCGGTCATTCGATTCACGACCGAGCAGAAGTCCAGCCACCATTCTCTCCTCTTTGGAATAATCCAAAAGGTACGTTTCAGTTCCCCCACCAATTAATATTAAGCGAGACCACGCTAGATGATCAGAGGACGGAAGAGTCCGACGGGAGTCCGAAAAGAATGAGCCAACTCAGACAATACATCTTCCGAGATTAAGATACGGAGAACGAGGCCGTCTACCAAATCACCTGTGGCTTTGCTAAGCGAAGGGAGTTCGCCATGGTCCAAGATTTCAACAGCCACCGCATAAATGGAAATCGCTAGGGATAAAAATATTAGCCGTGCCATTACGGACATTGATATAACTTTTGCCTTGCGGTAGTCCCTTTTCCATGTTAAACTGAGTTGGTATAACTTCAACATAAACAAGATCACCGAGATGGATAGGTTCAAAAAAAGAGGAATCCGGAGGTCTTTTTTGGAGGCTGTCCACCCGCTGTTAAATTCTCCGGAAAAATGGACCATACCTGCCAAATGAATATTGATCCATTTTGCTGAACTTTTTAGAAGAGTTCACATAATTCTAGCATGTCTTGTGAATGAGTGGCCAATGAATGGCCAGCATGCAATGTTCAGAGATGTTTGATAAGGAATATCGGTCGAAGAAGGCCCATAAATAGGCTGCACAGTGGTGATGGAAGTTGAAGCTGAAGAGACACACACACACACAGCTGAAGACCCAAGGTTTGATTTCCTTTTCACCACGTCTTTTATCGAGTACGCTTTATCTCGGGCTTCCGGCCTTTGTACAAAGGGAAAGAAGAAACTGTTGCCATATCGACAACGGGAAACGATTCTGGAGTACTCATTTAATGGGAAACTTTTACTTCTAAAGATGCAGTGATTTGGCACTGGTGGATGTACAATAATAATGATTGTGTCTGATTCCATGGAAGTGATTTGGTACTTAATAATCCGCTTACTCATCAGCGAAATTGTCTTATTCATAGTTTTTGCTAATGTTGGTAAAATTGAGAAACTTGGGTGGTGTTAATTTTATCATAGTGCTGATGGATGTATGCATTTTTGCAATTATGATTTTAGCAGTGAGTGATGGAGTTTGAGTTTGGATTTAAGAAATGTGAATTTGGAGGTGTCACATTTTCACTTTGATATGATTCACATTACCTCAGTAGATTGTTAAAGAAAACATAACACCACTAATCACATTGAATCAGACTTTTGAGAGAGAATTCTATTTTTTTTTTTTTCTTTCGCTTTACCAGACATTACTAATATAACATTTTCACCAGACATCACTAATGTAACCTTTTCAAAAGATACTTTACTCTGAAGACCCAACAGTTTCATAAAACCTTAGACACCTTTTTTTGGTTCATCATATATCAAGTAGAAGAATTGCTAAGTTAAATTGTATTGGTATGATTATGTAATGGACAAGTTTTTTTTTTTTTTTTTTTTGGTCATATGTAATGGACAAGTTCAAATGGTCTGTTAAACCCAATTTCTATAGTTTTCAGACGTTTTTATCCTATCTAAAAATAATTCGGAAGTGGGTGCAGTATTTGTTAGTGAAAAGAATCGGATAACTAGCAAATCTCTTCTAAGAAAAAAATAGAATTAATTCACCAGTTTTTCCAATGGCACGAGTATCTTAGCAAGTAATAATGAAGAAGGGAATGTGCAAGAGAGATGAACCCTTAGATGCGAACTAGGGTAGGAAGGAACAAAATAGGGTTATTCACACTTGCTATTTCATTGACCAACTTGAGAAACTGCAATCTGCTTCGATATCCAGATATCTCGATATTCTCTTGACGAATAATTTCCCTCCCAAAATCTATCGCCCAATCATGCATCGATACTTTGCCATGATCAAGAATCTTGATTAAGGACTTACTGACAAGGGCGCCAATTTCAACATTCGGGAAAAAGTCGCAAGCCCGTATGTACACTGCATCAGTTTGTTTCTTGTGTAGAAAGATACTTGCAATGTCCAGGAAAATTTGTTTCTCCCCATATTCAAGTCCCTCATATATTAACTTGAACTTCTGTTGGACCCTTTCGAGAGGCACTTCATTGATCGACTTCTGCCGAACCTTTTCGAGAGGCTTCTGTCGAATTTTTCCAAGAGGCACTTCATTCATTGACTTTTGTCGAACCTTTTCGAGAGGCACTTTCCTCGTTAAATTCTTTACTAAAGACACAAATTTCCTCATTGAATTCCCTATGATCGACACTTCCCTCCTGAACTCCTGTCGGATATATTCGAGATGCGCTTCCTGCAAATTATTTGGTGCACTTTTCCAATCTGCTTTAAGTCTTATAGAGTCCAGGCAATCCTCAATACCTTCCAAGGGAGGCAAGTCCCTCATCAGTCGTGTTCTTATCTTACTACTATTTATCCGTAATGTTAGATCTTCAAGATTATAAATTGAATGAGGTAGTTCCTTGATAGTTGTCCCAGACAGATCCAACTCAGTTAATGACTTTAGCTCCCCAACAGCATCTGACAATGAATTTAGACTCGTACAATTCACCAAACACAAGTACTTAAGATCCGCTAGCCCCTTGATCGCGCTCAGAAGTTCAACTAGTCCTGTATCCTCCACTACAAGCCTTGACAAAAATCTTTGATTGCCAATCGAGTCTGGCAAATAACGAATGCTAAAACCTTGGATCAAGATGAGCTCTCTCAGTTAGATAACCAATTTGATGGGGCAATTCTCTAAGACACGGACACCATTTGATCTTCAAGTAAATCAACCGCTCTAGTCTTCCAATTGAGTGATGGATTTGAATCAAATTTGGAAAACCTTTCGTAACCAATCTCTCCAAACTCATAAATTCGAGAAGCAAGGTGTTTTGATTAAGGAATTTGATCTTGCTATTTTCAAAACGCCAGTTTACTTGCCACCGCAAGACGCAACCAACTTAATCTTGTCTGGATTCAGTATGCATGGCATAATAAATGCATGTCATCGTATCTCCAGACAATTAGTCGAAGGAGTAAATGAATCAGGAGAAATTGTACCATGATTTTAACACATCCACTCCATTTGTCTATGATGATATCGCCCGAAAGCTTGAGAACAACAAGGCGATTCAACACAAAGTTATTCGCTTGAAGTTTGGAGGACAAATTTGCCAACAAGGCCATCTTAGCTCCAACAAAATATCCTCAAAGTTGCCAGCAAAGTTTCCTCCATCCAATTTTAGAAACCTCACATTTGTGAGATCAGCAAAAGCTTTGCATGTAAAATTGTCCTCCAATCTCCGTGGTGTGAGCGCTACTGCATTCTCTATTCCCTAATGGAAAATATAATATTAAAGTGTGTCTCTTTACTTGAGCAATGAGTTGGGATCTATTAATTGTTAAATATATTATTAAATTCGATATTTCTTTATCACTTGAAAATGGGCATATCGGATGATTGTATTTATGCTTTTGCATGGAAATATATACTATTTCTTCAAACTAATATTTCTAATTATATTACATATTCAGACTATAATAAAGTCTGTATTTGATTATGTGATAGTGATGTTTGATAGCTAGTAGAGGTGTTAAACGGGTGGGTTTGGTCGGGTTTGGGTCGGGTCATTAATGGGTTGACCCAAATGGACCCATTAACCCATTTATGACCCATTTATGTCTAATGTAAATTGTTTGACCCATACCTGACCCGACCCATACCCAACCCATACTCGACCCGACCCATATTAATAATATTTTCATATTTAACCAAATTTAGGAAAACTTATTCTTATGTTTTTTTTTTTAAAGATTATATTATTAAAAAACTTCCAAACAATATAAATCCAATCAATAATTTTTCAATTTTTTACAATTTTTCAAAAAAATCATATATATATATATATTTTAAAACTAAAATAGTTTTATACAACACAAATTTAATGGAAATTTTGTATAATTTTTAAAATAATTATTTTAAAAATCGAATTTTAATTATTTTTATTTCAAAAATAAATTTTAAATATTTTTATTTTTTTAAAATTATTTGTATTTTTAAAAAATAAAATTTTAATTATTTTTATTTTTAAATTAAGTTTTTAATTATTTTTATTTTTAAATTAAGTTTTTAATTATTTTTAAAAATTAATTTATTATTATTATTATTTTTTTTAAATATAATTTTTTTCTTTCTTCTTCCTCCTTCGCCGCCGGCGACCGGCCAAAGCGAGGCTCGAGCTCGCCGACGCCGGGAGGCTCGAGCCTCGCCGATCCGGGCGAGACTCGAGCTCGCCCGACGCCGGGCGAGCTCGCGGCTCGCAGACGGATGAGCTCGAGCCGCTCGACGCCGGCGAGCTCGCGGGCCAGATCCGGCGAGCTCGAGTCTCGCCAGATCGGCGAGGCTCGAGCCTCCCGGGCGTCGGCGAGGTGGCCCTCGCCGCATCCGACGAGCTCAAGCTCGCCCGACGCAGCGAAGCTGAACTCGCCGGTCGGCCGCCGGCCATCGCCGTTCCGGCGACTGAGGAGGAAGAAGAAAGAAAATAAAAAGAAAAATGAAATAAAAAATAATTATATTTTCGGTTTTTATAAAAAAAAAAATTATAAAGTTAAAGAGATGAGACTAGAGAGATAGTGAAATTTTGAGTTAAAATAAAGGGGTTCCTTTTTAATGGGTTGATAAATGGGTCTTAAATGGGTGAGAGCCGACCCATTTAAGACCCATATATCTTATTCTTGACCCATTAAAACTCATTATAAGTGTTTTAAGAAATAAAACTTGACCCATTAACAACCCATTTAACCATAAATGGGTCAATAAATGGGTTGTGCAACCCATTTAACACCTCTCTTAGCTAGTAATCCACCAAATGACCTATTTTCAAATTTTGCTGATGTTGAGTAGAATTGAGGAATGTTTTAGGTTAATTTTATTAGAGTGCACATCAAAAGCATATGATAAACTTTCGTGATCATAAGTTTAGCAGTGAATTTTGATGGAGTTGATGTTTGTAGACTTTGGTGCAAAATAATAATTTCCTCGTATAATTTGAGGTTTAAATGATTTTGTACTCAATATTTATGGTTTAAGTCATCAATTAGCAATTTCAAGTTTGGATTCGAGAGTTATGAAATTCACGGTGTCACATTGACTCAATAGAGAGTTAAAGGAAATATGACCCCACTTACTAAATTCATAGCAAACTTTTGAAAAGAGAATTCATTTAATTTCTTTAGACATTGCTAATTACTAATGTAACCTTTTAAAAAATGTACTTTTTTTATAATACCCTCGAGTTCCACCTTTTTTTCATTCAGTTCCACCTTCTCGACAAAACCTTAGACAACTTTTTGTTTTGTTTGAATGTGAATTATCTAGATAGAACAAGATAGATTTTTGCTAATTTATATAAATAAGAAAAAGCCTCATCATATATCAATCGAAAAAATAGTAAAGTGAAAAGATAGATTGGATAGGTATGATTATGTAATGGTTCAAATGGTCTTTTAAACCCATTTCTTTTATTTTCAGATATTTTTATCTAGCATAAATAAGCAAAAATGAGTGCACTATTTATTGGTGAAAAAAATCAGACATTTACCAAATTGCTCACTTAATGAAAATCATAGTTGATGCACTGGTTTTTCCTTAGGTTTCCTCATATGCTCTTGACGAACAATTTCCCTTCCAAGAGCTTTTAATTGATTGTGCATCCATATTCTATCATGGTCAACAATCTTGATCAAGGACTTGCCAATAGGAACCTCAATTTCAAAACTCGAGCAAAAGCCTGAGTCTTCCCACATATACATTGGAATAGTTATTTTCTTGTTAACAAAGAAACATGTGATGTCTAGAAAGATTTGTTGCTGCCGATATTCAAGTGCATCATACCTAATTTTTAACCTCTATTGGACCTTTTTGTGAGGCACTTTCTTCAACTAATCCAGTGTACTTATCCACTGTGCTTTGCTTTGGCCATGGAGATGTGAACCTATCACCGCAACGGCCAGTGGAAGTCCTCCGGTGAATTCAACAACTTCTTTTGAAAGATCATGTACATTAGGTGGAGCTGAATCTGTGTTGAAAGCAAGCTTGTTGAAAAGTTGAAGAGCATGATCAAAATGCATTGTCTTCATTTTGTACGGGATAATTTCTATAGACCTTGTTGAGATATTTTCCTCAAATCCTTCCACCTTGATCATAGAAAAAACACTCTTATCTGTGGTTGTTATGATGATCCTACTCCTTGGACCTCACAAAGTACAATACTTCGCTAGTTGCATAGATTGATCATTTTCATCCATGCCATCAAAACAAGCAAGACTTGTTTGTTAGGTAACAATTTTCTGATCAAATTGTTCCCTTCCTCAAAGTCAAAGGTTTCGGGAAGTAAGAAATGGAAAAGATCCGCTACTAATTTTTTCTGAAGTTTTTCAATGCCAAGGTCTTGGATGTTTGAAAGGAAGGAGTGACCTTCAAACTGAGGAGAGAGTTGATTGAAGACTGCATTGGCGAGAGTTGTATTTCCCATGCCACCTATCCCATGGATTATGACAGATCGTACATCACTAGTATCATAACATTAACAGTCTCTTTATGTCTTCTACACGATCATCAATTCCAACTAGATGGGCGGGCAAATCTATTTTTGTTGTATTGATCTTCAACAATACATCCTTAACAATATCCTTGATGACCTCACCTTACCTGCCATGTTCACGAAATCATTACACACGAGACTATACATAAGCAATTAGAATTTCAAATGGAAGCAAACAATTTATCACAAGCGTGCCGACATGTATAATCCACATGGTACTCCAAATGTATGTGCATAAATCGCTCTTTCTACACATACTAAATAAGTTTTCTCTTACAAGGGTGGCAGGTATTGCCCCTAGAGAATTTATCTAAACTGTTTGAATAAGATATGCGTTTTGTTTGAACCAATCACTAGAGTTTTCATTTGGGAGTTTATCAGCATGTAGATAGTCTGAGCCTAATAGTACAAAATGATGTATACAAACCCGTGTGCTTGTGGGCGCTCCTCTTCTAATACACGACCGGAAGGGCCAATAAATGAATAGATAGACAAATAAACTAAGGAGGTGTCAATACCTTTTTTCTTTTATATGCCACCTCTTGATTCTAGCCACCGTGGTCAAGGCCTCCTTCCATTGCTTCACTTCAGTGCAACAAAGCTCCTCCTCATGCTTTGTTAGGGCGGTTTTGTACAGCTCCATTTCAAGCTTAACATCCCCAGGCTCCACGTCATAAAAGATAGGTAGTATCTGTTTTCCCGGGGATCGGCCATAGCTCTCCACCATGCATTTCAGCTCTCAGAGGCACCACCTGTTCCAAGCATAATTTTTGGAGAAAATAGGAATGTGTACTTGGGAGTTTTTTACTGCTCGCAAGATCTCCGGTCGTAACTCTTCGTCATCCCTAAAAATGCGGATTCCCGATTTTTAGGAACACATAGAGGCAATCTGCGAAAGCGTTGCGAGTGTCGGGTCCTCGAAAGCTCAAGAACACATCATAATCGCCACCAGGTGCAGTTCCTGAGTTGGCCTCTTCGTTCGCCATGTAACGGCCCAGATTGATGCCACGGGTGACTTCTTTTTTGGGGTGGTGCTTGAGGAGATTTCTACGGCCAGAGAGACACGATCAAGATGAGCAGCGACTTACACTCTCTTCCTTTCCGCTTAGGTCGCTCATCGAAGCTTCGCCTGACCCTAATTCCTGAGCGCTTCACCCACGTCGAGGATCCGAACCCGGCGACGGCAAGGGATCCGATCGCAGGAGGACGCTTCCGAGGAACTCTCCAGGAGCGTGGTGGTCCTCGCGATGCGTGTCCTCGGCCAAGGGCGGCACGTGCGACGTGTACCTTGGTCAGGAGGAAAGTCTCTGGTGAGTGTTGCGACTCGAAGAGGAGCGAAACCTCAGAGGGAGAGAGGGAGAGGAAGGGAGAGGGGAGCGAGAGAACCGAGAGGGTTCTTCCCGGGTTTCTGATACTGAAATGCCAAAGACAGACCAGGCTTTGAGCCTTCCCAAAGGCCAGCTTTCTCTTAAGGAGGTTTACAAAAAAAATTTCCTGAACGCCCAATTTCAGCCTAACGGGCTTTGGCTTGGGAAAGCCCGTCCCAATTGCAGCCTAAGATTAATAGTGAATCAACGCCTCGGCCTCCCACAAATTATCATTTAAAAAACAGCAATAGCTAATGATTATCGGGACACTAGAGATGGTAAGTTCTGTCAAACCCTTTCGAATGTCCTAATGATGATGACTTTCCATGAGTAATTGTGAATAATCCGATTTATTATAAATTTCTTTTTTCCTTTTTGCTTGTAACTTATTTCACACTCGCGATAATCCTCAACATTTTGCAAGTTTAAGGAATCCGTGAGAGAGTAATCGTCCTTGGATATTGTGATTTCCCTTGGTTAGTGATAGATCGATAATTTTATAATTAATTTTCCTTTTCTTCTGTAAAAGACGTTCGACGTTTCAATAATTTTGCTTCCTAACTAATGTCTTTAATTGCTCGGGAACGGTTCTGTATTTTCCCACATGAGACTAGAGAATTTTCTTGTTAAGAAAATTAACTTCTTCCAATCACTCATGCTCAACAACGTTGGTCTGATGGCGCCTGCACTTAGCCGGTTCAAATGCAATCCGACATGCTGTTGCTGACCTTGTTGAAGGGCAAAATTGGACAGGTGGGATATTCCCCAAAGTTCAGGACAACTTGAAGTTCAATTGCTGTTCATTATGTCTTTATTCCGTTAGGATTAGGAATTTGCTCCAGGCGCATCAATGTTTTTCCCTCTCCATTCTCTTCCGACAAAAACAAATGACTCCTCCCTTTATGCATGAGAGAGAGATCTTTTGTTTTGAACAAAATTCCTTCTCATATTCACTTGCTTATTCGCATGAATGGGGTGAAATTCGTAGCACGTCAATTTGAAACGGAAAAGTTATTACATGATTTGTGCACCATATCAACCGAGACCTTTTAAGTATAAATTACGTGATTCCAATGTACGACCTACGTAATCAATGGTCTATATGGACTTGATTTACTTGGTCTAAAAATCATGCAGTATTTTTTCATGCAAAGCAAGTCTATGGAAATTCCTGTTAGGGAAAAGCATATTCTCCTCATGGCAAAAAGAAAAAGAAATACACCCAAGTGCCAAAACTTGACACGGGTGGATACATGAATGCCAAAATTTTTAAAAGATATACTTAAATGCCATTTAAAAAAAAAATGACATTTAAGTGCCAACTTCGGTGATTGCCAGAAATCCGATGTGGTATTTATTTTATTAATAAAACCGGTCTACGTGGCTTGCTGGAATATCCACTCAGCATCCTTGTCCTAAAATGATGTCATTTTACCTCTAAATTACATTTTTAATATTAATATTAATTAAATTAAATTTAAAAACTAAATTATAAAAAAACAAAAAAGATCAGATATGGGGCCATGGAAGCCTTTGCCGCCACCCCACCATCGCTAGAAAGAGCCATCGATGGCGAGGGCCTCCATGACCCCAGATCTAATCTTCTTCTTTTTTTAATTTAATTTTTAATTTAATTTAATTAATATATTTAATTTAATTAATATTTATATTAAATCAAATTTAAACCAAAACGAAGTCTTTTGGATTTATCTAGCCACATCGACACCACATGGATAATTTTTTAAAAAGAATTACCACATCGTTGAAAATCTCGTTGAAAATGCCACATTAACAGTTTTGCCCGAAATTCTCGTTGTTGGCACTAAGGTTTTGTTCATTTCATGGAAAATAACTTTCTTCTATTGTTTGTTTCACAGAAAATGAATTAATCAAGGGAAAAATTTTCCGCTATTTAAAAAGAAACCTTCAAAAGTAAGGAAAATATTTTTTACTTTTCAAAAGTGGAAAACATTTGAATAAATTTTTCCACTTCACTTTCTTTCACCAAACAAATTTTCATTTATTTTTATATATTCTTTGTCTTTTTTTAAATTAAATTTTTAATTCCTTTTTCTTTTTCTTTCTTTCCTTTTCTTCTTCTTCCTTGGCCTTGGCCAGTCGCCGGCCATGGCAATGGTTGGGAACTAGCCTCAGTCGAGCTAGAACCTCATCACAAGCCGGCAAGGCTTGAGCTCGCCAAATTCAAACGAGGTCGAGCCTCGCCAACCTGAGGTGAGGCTGAGCTCGCCCAATGCCAGCGAGCTCAAGCACCACCGCATTCGGCCACTTGGGACGGGCTTGAGCCTTGTCGGAGGTCACCAAACGTCGGTGAGGCTCTAGTGACCTTTAGCGAGGCTCCAACCTCGCTTAGCTCGCCAGATCCGGCGAGGCCCTAGCTCACCCGACTAACCTTGAGCAAGCTCAAGCCTCGCCAAATTTAGCGACCTGGGCGGGGCTCAAGCCTTGGCCAAGGTCGCCAAACATTGGCAAGGCTCTGACGACCTTTAGCGAGGTTCGAGCCTTGTCCAGGTCACTAAATTTGGCAAAGCTCAAGCTCACTGGCATTGGGCGAGGCTCTAGCTCCTATGGTCGGCCGCTGGCCACGAAGAAGAAGAAGAAGAAAAGAAAAGAAAAGTTTTTAAAATTTTTAAAATATATAATAAAAAAATTATTAAAATGGTGCATGAAGGAAAAGATTTTCATTATCAAACAGCAACAAATATTTTCTAGTTCATTTTCAGATTTCAACGAACGGCAAAAAATATGGTTATTTTTTTTGGACATTGGCTTCCTAGAAAACATTTTCCATAAATCCCCTATCTTCTATTAAACAAACAGAACCTAAGTATTCATTGTAGAACGTACACGAAATAGAAAAGTTATTACATAGTCCGTGCACTATATACTTCATGATCATTTGAACTATAAATTAACTTCGTGAATATGACCTAAATAGGCTTGATCTATATGATTTAAAGATCATGCAACAATTTTTTATTTTTATTTTAACGAAACATGAAATCTTTGCAGCGCGAAAAAGGAAACATGAAATCTTTGCCAAGCGAAAAAGGAGATGTCCACCAAGGAGGGTAAAAACATCAACAGTGAAGATTTTGTTGGAAATATAGTTTGATATTATCGGAGATATGAATTAATTAGATTGAGATGCCGATTTTGATTATAGACTAATTAATTCAGTCGATCCATGATTGGTATCGTAAAATAGGAAAATGTAATCTTGTATATTTTTTCCTGTTTTTTCACCTTTCTCTCTAGCATTATAAATAGAGTAATGTATGTGTACACAATATACAATATTACAATTACAATTCCTCCAATGTTCTTCAATATCTGACATGATAAAGCAGTCCTTCCTGGCTTAGCTTCCGCAATCCTCGATCCTAGAACTGGCTCCGGTTTGTTTTCTAATTTCTTGTTGCAATCCCAATCCTACAAAACAAGTCAGCACCCGAAGTAGGAATTCCATGCCGACGAATAAAAATACCAGCGATCCTTCAATGGAGGAAACCTCCAACTCACCTCAACACCAGGCTTGGGATCTAGTTGATCCGATTGAAAAGGAGCGGCCTTCTGCCCAGCACTCGGCCGGATCCGCTCCTGCTCCAGTTCAGGTTCCTGGCCCAATCCAGAGGCCTCCAGTTCACTGGTATCAAATTCAAGGCCAATGGAACACCGGGCCAGGTCAGACGTGGGGCCAACATGCCCCAACTGGAGAGGAAGGTGTCCCAGGCGGAACTCAGCCCAATGGGGGCGGGCCGGTTCCCTTTCCGCACGAGACCAACCCGAATATCAGGGAAATGACTATTCGATGCAGAAGATGACCCACACACAAAGTGATAAAAAGAGAAAAAGACGGAATTTCGTCTTTTACAAAAGAATACCATTTGGATTTTTTCTAGATAAGTAGGAGGTATCTAGTGGGCTTTTTTAAGAATGAGCAACCGGGAATGACCACTAATCCCTATTTACAATACACCTGAACTTCCAAAAGATGCTTGAGAATGGTAGTGGTCTCACACAGATCAAAACAAACCAAAAACGAAAATAGGCATCACTTGGGATAATCAAGCGGTAGAGATTTTATGTTTTAAATAAGCAAAGAGAAAATCACTAAGAGGCACCCCACCCAAGGGGGTGCTAATCCATTTACGAAAAGACACTGGGAGTAGTTGGCCCTGAGTCCATTTCACCTTGCCACATAACGAATACTATTAGCAAATTAAGCATGGAAAGGTAAAGAAGAGCAACTAAAGAGTGGAATGCAACCAACAAAATAATGAGCAAGCATCACGAACAGACACTGCTACAGGAGCAGCCTCATAAGAAGCAGAACGACAATTTATTTAGATACCAAGATTCATTGATAATTACAGACCAGCACGGGACTTTCAAAAACCCAAGCTATCATTTTTTACAAAGTCACAGAAAACTGGAGTCTTTTATCCAGTCCAAATCTTTGCTTTCCAATATCAAATCTCCAACCAGTCACAAAATGGAGGTTCACAGTCAGAATTTAACTATCACACAGTGAGCAGCTTGAAGCAAGATTGGCTAATATACCAATATAATCCTCTTAAGATGCAATATCTAGAAGAAATTTCTTCATCTTAAAGGCAAGCCCTTTAATTTCCATCCTAAATACAGCTTCATCAGAAGGATCAACATCCTCTGGCAATGCTATTCATTCCCACCACCTAAATGCAATTATTGCTCGTGAGTAAGTTCACCTGTTTGACAAATAAATCTTGAAAAGGTACAACCTGACAGAAAAATTACCTTTCTCTTGTGACCAACTGATATTGACTTCCAAGCTTCTAAGAGTAAGGGCATAACAAAGTTGTCCATTACACTAGCCGTGTCTTTTCATATAACTACTCAGAAAAATTGCTTTTGACTTGCTATCCCTTAATATAGTGTATGCAATTGCCTGAAAAATGACAACCATGTATTAGCTATGCACACCAGCATTATTAAACATGTGCAGTAGAGATCCTCTGTGAAAGAAAGTCAAGGAACCATTTCTATAACCTTGCAATAAAGAAATGATATAGACTTTGCTTTGTGCACTGTATACTAACTGAGAACTTAGACAGTCCAAGTACATGGTCATATTCTACGATCCACTTGCTCTGTGATAATAAAGCCTGACAATATAATAATTCATGCATACCACAACCACCACCTAGCATTTTCTCACCAGGTACATACAAGTTGACAATGCTGAACAAAATTAGGCTGATGCAGCAAAAAATTTATATCCCCACAGCACATGCGTCATGTAACAAGACCTGAGATAAAGCATGACATACAAAATTCATAGCCTTACTTGCCCACCTACGTTTCCCAACCAGGAAGGGCAATTTGACAAGATGGTACATAATAAATCATTAACATCATTAGTCAATATTATTGTTTTGCTAGTTCGTATAATTCAACCATGATTATTAACCCAATTCCTCCTTTACCAATCCCTAACAGAAATAACAAGTGGTTAAGTGACACATGTTGACACCCGATTTTTTGTCGACATTTTAAATGTTCTTTTTGCAAAAATACAAAAAAAAAGAAGAAGAAAGAGCCAAAAAGATTAAAAAAAAATGAATGAATGAATGAAAACATAAAAAAAAAAAATGAAAAGAAAAGAAAAGAAAAAGACAAAAATAAAAAGGGAAAAAGGCTCGTTCAGAGGAGGGGCCATTGACGATCTACTTTCTCTCTCTGACCTCACGCTCTCTGGGGGCACACACTCTCTCTAAAAAAACGATTTTCTCTCAATCGCGGACGCGGGCTCGAGGAGTTCTCGAAGACGAAGCAGCTACAGGGGGAGACATCGGTGGTTAGAGCGATGATGATAGGGGGTTCGATCGGCTAGGGTTTTTCCTCCATTGACGAGGGATTGAAGATTAAAGGCTGGCGGTCGGAGGATTGCAGGAGGAGTTCCGTTTCGCTTTTGCTCCACCGGTTCTCACTCGGCGGATCCCTCTCTTTCTCTCAATCACTCTCTCTCTGGCTCTCGGGATTCGGTTCTTTCTCGGAGATCCACCGTCTTTGTCCATTCTTCGCTGAGTATCCTTCGCCGGTGTAGCTCCTTCGAGGCTACTACTTCGAGCCCGGGCAGAAGAGCCACCGCGGCACCTGTCGTCAACGTTGTGAAAGAAGAGGTGATTGAGTCTCCCGTGGCCGAGCTCGCCGCCGATTCCGAAGCCCTATCCTTAGCATCTTCTAAACTGGTCCTTGTTGCCAGAGACTACGGTGGCGTCGGTACGTTGCTTCCTCTTTCCGGTGATCTTTGTCCTCTCTTGAAGTTTCGTTAGTAGAAAAGCTTGTCTAGGTTTGATGTTCGAACTGGACGAGCTCTATATTCTGAAATGACGATGCTTTGACAGAGCGATTCTGTTTGTGGATTTTTCTTTAGCGGCTTTTGTTTATTGTGAGTATGATATATCCAACCAAGTATGTGCGCTATGTTTTTCTTTAACAAACAGAGGTCTAGAATTTTAGATATTGGTCATGTCTGGATCTTATGAAATCGAGTTGCTATTAGTGACTTGACCTCGGATGATGATATGGAGACGAACTATTGACGTATTCCTGCATCTAGATCATTGGATGAAAGCGTCTGCCATATGTTCGACAATTTTCTAAATGAAACCGGGGTACGAATTTCAGTAAAGTTCCTGCATGTTAGCATCTGGTTGATGATTTGATGTTCAAACTAAGATGTATTCGTTCGATCTCCTCACTGTGCCTTTGAATTGATCTGTTGTTTTGTTATGCCGAGTCTCTGTTTGTGCGCTGCTTGTTTGGTCCCTGCTCATTTTTCATTCTCAGTTTTAGTCCATTTCATTGGTCTCATTCCACAACAATTATTTGTTAATTGATCTTAAGTGGTGATCAAGAATCGCATGTATGAAAACTGAAATTGATTGCGGCATTTTTTCTCCAAGTTCAAGTAAATTGAGTTGATCTGGATGCTCAGCATGTTCTGATTTGGTCCACCGAGAGTGAATATGAATTACATGTTTTGTCATGTGAGGAATAGCACAAATGATGTATGTGTGTGTACATTGATAAGCACCTTGATTTGATGATCAATGATCACGAACTTGAGGTTGATTGAGCTTGATTTGCCTGGATCTGCAATTTCGTATACCTGATATGTCACTTTCTGTTTTGGCTGAAACGAGGTGCTAGATGAGGTTTTTTGACCTCAAGCCCTTCTAGACATAGAAAATAGACTTCTCAAGCTTCGATTTGATAGTTCGTATGCCCTGATTGAATTTCATTTGATATGGTTTTCACATGTCTAAAGTTCTGTCCAGAATCTGTCCTGTTTGAGACCTGATGCGTGTACTCAAATTTGGGCTAGTAAACATGCTTTGTTGGAGTTGAATCTTTCATGAGAGTCATTGGAAATTTCATAAGCTTTCTAACAAGGTATAGATTGAATCAAATGGTCATCGTTAGCAAGGTCAATGGCTTCCATAAAGTCACGTTGGTTTGCTGCAATCTATAATGTTGGGTTTTTGCTCTGTTTTTTCTGTTTTCATATAGATTTTCGTGAACAAAGTATGACTTCAATGTCTCGTGATAGATGATCAGGACATTTCCTTCTATACACTCGAATTTTCATAGATTTTTTATGCCTTCATTTCAATGAATATCATCCATGTTTTTGGGCAATCTCTGCTGTGATTTTAACTGATTGTATTGCTGTGAAAATGTCTTCGATCAAACTCCTTAAGAGAATATTTGATGCTTGATGCCTTCTAGACATACTTAGAGCATATCATAAGCTTTGCAATGATGTATGGCATGCCTCATTTGAGGATCATTGACTATGTAAAAACCATGCATCAAGTCGATATGTCACAACTGGAGTTGTCATGCCTTTTGCCCTTAATGACAAGTCACATATCAATGTTAATGGATTTGTGTGACCTTTTGTACATGGATTTAGGGTTGAATGTCTAAATAAAACTTTTTCTTCACATTTAACCCTACGTCATGTTCAAATTTCATGATTTTCATGCATTGATTAGATGGCTTAACAAGTTAATTACCATGCATCATTTTCTGATTTGCTTATGATTGATTCACCATATTGTCTTGCTTTTGACTGTTTTGATATGTGTGTTTGTTTCTTTCCATTGTGTACATAGTTATCCATTTTTCTTAGATTAGGTTTAGATTAGGATTCCAAAGATGGACTTTGGTGTGAAGACGATGAAAGTCGATGTCCATTCCGACTATTATCTTGTACCATTTGTTTTCCCGATATATGTCTCGGGCTCCATGCATTGTATAAGACCCGACGAGTTGCGGGTTTCTTTTCTTTCCCGATTGTTTTCTCTTTCATATTCTTTAGGATTGCATGATTAGATTTACTGCTTTTCTTGATTGTTTACTTCATGTCTTGCACTTTCAATTTCTCTGATTGATTTCTTTTATTGTTTTTCTTTTAGAAATAGAATAGCATAAAAGTAACCCACCACGCGTGATCGCTTAGCTTAGAAGTGGTGATCCCGAAAATATAAAAAGAGATGCATGGACATGTTAGGAAAAACACAACATACTGTTAGGTACCGAAAGGGCGCTAATAGCTATATTAGCGTAACCGTAACCCAAGTCCCCGAATCTAGATATCTGGTTGCGTAGGAATCGAGGGAACTCTCCCAATCCTCGATTGGGTTTTCTAGCCGACCTCCAAAAAATATATATAAGGCTAGTGGCGACTCATGTATGTTCTTAGGTTGTTAAATACCTAGATCGTATAAATAAATTCGCTATCACGCGGGGTACGAGCTTGGGAGAGTTCGCGATCTTATGATCAAGTATCCCTAACTTGACCTTTCCCCCTTCGACATCGAAGGGCGGCGAGATCGGGTCGCGACAACACACTATTTTATAAGATGAAATCAGAGTCAATCTTGAAATTGTGCTCAACATTAAGATATAAGTAAGTGTCAAAGAAAAAACTGCAGCCAAACCTTTTTTTGCCAGAAGAACAAATTCATTTTGCATCACAAGATAAAGATACAATAAATAGGGTCTGGAAATGAAACATAAGAATTGGAATAAGAAACATGGAAACTACTAATGGAAAAGACGTACTTTGGCTGCCAGAATGAAAATATCATTTGTTTGTGCAGTGAAAAGAAAAAAATGAAGAAGAAGGATCAACATAAATAGACAACAAATTAAAAAAAGAAAAAGAAAAAAGAAACCAATCGACAATACAGATTAAGAGCTTTACCGTTAGCAAGAATTGGAGAAGAGCCTTTGTGGAAAACGCTTCTTACTTCTCTCCAGTGCACAGTGAAGAATGAAATGAATTCCATTCCAGTCAGCATCTGCACACACTTTGCTAAAGGGGATTGTTAAGATTACTAATTGAACTATTCCACAGAGCAGCCCCACAAACAAAATACTTACAGCAAGCTTTATACACATGAGAACTCAGTAGTTGAATTCAATTTGCAGATTTGCAATTCAAAACTTTTGGTACCAGGACTAAGCAAAAGCACCTTCTCCTGTATTTATCTCTTTGAAAGTAGCCTCTTTGAGCATAGATTATCAAGGTACCGTCGAAATCAAAAAGGCAATTTAAACAACAAGAAGGTTTCTTTCCATACTCATGCTTTTGGTCCTTTTCATACTATTTGAACTTGCTTCCAAGCAGGGAAATAGTGTGAAACCGGAAATCTCAGGGGAAAAAAGCATCATATCAAAGCGCACCGTACCTTCACGACACTCACTCACCCACCCGAGACATATGCCCCGTCCCGGCCAGGTGTCTTCGGCCGAGAACGCGCACATAACAAGCACCACGTCCTTGGAGACTTGCTGCTACCGCAACTGGATCCCTTGCCGTCACCGCCGTCCTCCCTCCCGTCATCGACTCCAGCAGAGCTCTCTCTCGGGGCTCTCCCCGTTGGGGGTTCGGATCCTCGACGTGGGTGAAGTCCTCCGCGGCATTAGGGTCGGGCGCAGGAGGAAGAGTGAGGGCGACGGCGACGATCCGGTTGCAGGAGGAAGCTCGCCGACGACATGGTCTTCGCTATGTGCGACTACTCAGGCCGACGTTAGGGCTTGGAACTGGGACATCAAAGAAATGAAAAAGGGAAAAACGAGCCGGGCTGGAAATAAGATAACACCGGCGTCCCGTACCCTGATTTTTCACTTGTGTCTAACATTTGGTTACTATGATTGGTCGTAATATAGTAAATTAATTCGACAGTAAGTTACGAGGTATTTGAACTTAATTATGACACTGACCAAAAAAAAAAAAAAACTTAATTATGACAATATGCTGAAATATTTATTATAATACAGTATACCTGAATTATAAAAGTGTCAGATTCAGCAAAAGCAGAATTAGAGAAGAAAGTGAGTGCTCGTGTGGGAGACGCGATGAGTGAGAGGAAGAGAAGAAAGTGAGGTGGATTGACTTTTATCGAAAAATCATAAAGCGATTTCAAAATCCCAATTTTCATGAAATTCCTATGTGTTGTGCCAATCGATGGAAAGTCTCCACGATCCTGATAATTTCGGGATCGTGGCTCCTAAGATTCAACCACACTTTTTTTCTACTTTATTGTAATCTATCTATATGGTTATAAGCTTCTTGTTGTTGTCATCCGAGATTGTTTATCTTGATACACTAGAGAAGGCTTGAAGTAACCATGCTTTGCATAGGGGAAGATTTTGGTGAGCTTACTTTGTAGTTCTCTCGATTGGGGTTTCCGTTTTAAGATCTTATGAGTCCTTTATAGCTCTACTTGTTTATGATCTTATAACTTTGTTGAGATCTGCGTTTTTTGTAAATAATAGCATGAGCTTAGTCATTGAGACCCCTTTGTGTGGAGGCACTCCTTCTCCTCAAAGTTATAGCGCTATTTTGCTAAATTCCTTGAAAGAGAGTTGTCCATCTAGGAGAATTTATTGTGCCTATTTATTCGCAAAGAGGGGACATGCAGGGGATTCGCGATCTCAGCCGTCCGAATCCGGCTCGACAGCTCGTGGGAGCTTTGGAATTGCTCACCCTCCTCCCCGATTTTCGCGATCGGTTCTCTTTATTCGGCGTCCGGTCGCGTCGGGCTGCGGTTTGTTTGATTTTTCTAAGGGAGTTCCGACCGGTCCGAGTCGCGGCTCACGATGGTCGATAGGAAGCTGTTCAAGACGAAGCTGTGCGTCTTGTACCAGAGAGGTCACTGCAACAGGCAGAGTTGCTCGTTCGCGCACGGGCAAGCGGAGCTCCGGCGATTCGTCGGCGGCCCCAATACTGGTAATTGCGATGTGCTTCCTTGCGCCTTCTGGTCGTCGCGGTTTTAGCATTTCGGCTTGTCGGTGATTCCGTAATGCGTCGGTTCATGATAATAGAAATTGGCAGGACAGGTCATGGGTCCGATTGTTGTCTGGTGGGTGATGATTGGAATCATTTGAACTCCATTTTCCACCTCGGTTGGGAATGTTAACGACGTTGAAGAGCGGACGGAGTTAATTAATTGTTTAGATGTGCGGGTTTTGTGCGTATCTGACTATGTTCAGCGAGCCATAAGGTGCACGCAGTTTTCGTGCTTGCTTGAATGTATTGAGCCCTGTGTTGAGAAGATCACCGCCTCTCTCTCCTAGAACCTATGTAGCACCGACACGCGACACGACACGAGTGTCCGACACGACACGACACGTCGACACGTCATTTCTAAAAAATAGAGAATTCCGACACGTTGCGACACGTTATATATTAAATAAATATTTTTATTTTTAATTAATTTGATTCAAATTCATAAATAAATAAATAATTTTAAAAAAGAGCCTATAATAAATTTACACTAATAATATTAACAAATCAATTCATTTGAAATTCGAAAGATATATTCATAATTAATGCGAAACATTTTTTTTTTTTATTTTAACAAAAATTATTGATGAAACTAATAATTAATAAGAAATTAGAATCAATTTATTTAAATAAATCCATGATTTTCTACGATAACCAAAATTTATCATTATTCAAAATTTAATATTTTTATTTTTCGAAATCATTTTTTAATTTCATTTATTTAATTTTCCGGTTAAAAAAACAATTCCCGAAATTCATCCCCTTCTTTCGTTAGTACTTTTCCCTCCACCCCACGTAACTTTTTTCCCTTCCCCACTTGATAGTGACAGGTGAGCTGTCACTTCCCCCAACCCCTGCCCCTTCTCTCTCACGCCATCAGACGATTCAGACCTCCTTTCTTATTTTTTTCTTTTATGAAAAACCCTAGCAAGCCGCCGAGCCCTCCTTTTCCTATCCTCCTTGCCGCTCGCCAGACGATCCCCTTCCCTCCTCTCCTCTTCCTCTCGTCGCCGATCCATCGCAACAGCGGCGGCCCTCACCGCTCTCTCTGGCCGTCTCTCGCCGTCGCGGTGGTCCGTTCATGGCTTCGTCTCGCCGGCGCTTGCGGCCTCTGCTTTGTCTCGCCGGCGCTTGCGGCCTTTGCTCCGTTTCTCCGGCGCTTGCGGCCTCTGCTCCCTCGCCCTCCCTCGCCTCCACCCTCCATTAGTCTTCCGGACACGCGCCGACACGCGTGTCGATAAAAGTTGACCGCGTGTCGAGATTTTCCGACACGCGTTGACCGCGTGTCCGACCGTGTCCGAGCATGTCGACGTGTCCGACACGCTCCGACACGTGTCGGACACGACACGGAAGCACGGACAACGTGTCCGTGCTTCATAGCCTAGAACTCCCAGATCTCTCTCTCTTTACTCGTCCAGATTTCTCTCTCTCTCTCTCTCCACATAATTCCTCAGCCGCAATTGTTGACAAATGGGTCAACAACTTGCAATAAAATAATAGAAAGAAGATGGTGTGGGAAGTCGGTGGATGTGCCGACTTTGTCCCCTATAAATAGGGCTCTTGCCTATTGTGTGTGTAGTGGTGTGGTGTGCGTACATGAGGTGTGAGGGTGTGTGTAGGGGTCTTGTGTAGTGTAAGTGTAGGGTGATAAGAAGTGAGTGGGTGTGTGCGTGTGGTTTGTAAAGTGAGTGGGTGAGCAAGTACAATGAGTAGTTGTGAGAGTGTGATGGTATAGAAAATTTGTAATATTGTTTAATAAGAATAGTAATTATTTTACTTGTACATCCACTTGCTTCCCAACAAGTGGTATCAGAGCGGGTTGTCAAAGGCCGTGCAAAGACAGTGGTCGGAGACCATTCTAAGTGAGTAGGCGGTCAAGGATCGTCGAGCCAAGGAGCGAAGAAGCGAAGGACGTCGGAGTTCTGCCAGTGCACAATCTGGGATTGTGAAGTCGGTTGGTTCGGGACCAAGCTTACTTGGTATAGTGCGGGGCATTATACTCAAGTCACGATGGCGGATTTCTCAAGTTATGTGAACGGCATGGAGAAGCTCAACAACTTCAATTATAATAATTGAAGTACTCGCATGCAGTATTATTTGCTTGGACAAGATTTTATGGGATATCGTTGGTGGGAGCAACACCACACCACCCACGAATGATAGCGAATTAAGAAAATGGAGCATAAAATCAGGTAAGGCTCTTTACGTTCTTGCCGTGACTTTTGATGATGAATTATTGCAACACATAAAGAGTGCGAAGACCCCGAAAAAGGCCTGGGACAACTTGGCGACGTTGTTTGCAAGGACAAATGATGCCAAGTTACAATGCCTGGAAAATGAGCTCCTCTTAATCTCGCAACAAAGTATGACGGTAAGTCAATACTTTTCTAAAGTTAAATCTATTTGCGAAGAAATTTCAAAATTAGATCATCAAAATGCCATCTCCGAGACAAGAATGAGAAGAATAATAATTCACGGGTTAAGGCCAGAGTATAACGGTATTGTTACGGCCACCTGTGGATGGGCAAGTGAGCCAACTCTAACTGAGTTAGAAAATATATTAGCCAATCAAGAGGCCTTAGATAAACAAATCCCTAAGGTCACAAATAAAGATGATGAAAGTGCCATCTTCAGTAATAAAAGAGGGTTCAAGGGCTAGAATAGAAATAGAGCAGGTGCAAGGGATGGCAAACCATGGAAAAATCATGGAGATTGGTGAAGGCAACCAGAAGAGAAGGGTTATCAGCCAGGGGGAGCTCGTTAAGATTGCGACGACGACGACGATGAAGATAAGAGCAACAAAAAGCATAACAAACGGTGCTACATTTGTGGCAAGGTATGACATATTGCCAGATTCTGTTGGTACAGGCGGGAAGAAGGAAATGTCGTCACTTCCTACAAGAAGGAGATTGAAAGCGAAGAAGAATGGGACTTTCAAGCGCCTGTTGCAATTAAGGAATGAGAAGAGCTTGCAACCGCTTGTATAATTGAGTTGGATAATTCGACAAATTCTATCACGATTCCAAATAAGAGCAAGCTAAGGAAGAAATCGAAGAAGCAACTAACAACGCCAACAAGTACTCGTGAAAAGAAACTGCAAGAGATGCAGGAGATGATAAAGAAGCTAAAAGTTGAAAAGGCAAAGATGGAGAATATGTTGAAAAAGAGGGACAAGATGCTAAGGCAGAAGGATCGAGAGCTCAGGGCAAAAGAAAGGGAGCTAGAGAAGTTTCGATGTGAGTTCAAGAAGTTGCAAATGTTGGACGCAAATTGCGCAACCCCATGATCTCCATAATCAGAACAAGAACATGCATAATTGAGTACAAAGATTAACGCACCTGTTTAGGGATTAATCGTTCTTGAAGCGGAAGGAGAAACACGATGTTCCATGCGCAAGTCCTTCTCCTCTATTGCCCTCCGTATCACTGGCTCAATGAGGCGGCTCCCCTCACATTTAGCGTTAGGTAAACGCCCCTTATGTGAGGATACACGTGAGAATTATGGTTAAAGGAGAGACTTGAGTACTATTTATAGAGTTTCCAGCTAAGCCCCCTCATTATAGGCCAGGCTCAACTCGGCCCACACTAGCCAGCCCATATTAGACTAATTAAGAAACATTTTATTTCACCTTAGACCAATCCCTGTAAAATGGTAAGCGTTAAACGGTAAATTACAATATCAATTAATGTAGTCCACATTTAGGAAAACTCTTACATTCTCCCACTTGGACTATATTAATTGAAATCGTACTATATGTGCGCACATTGGTTTATAGATAATTCTTAATAGTCAATCCTATCCTATAAAGTCTCAAACACCGAATCATGGCGGTAACTGCATGTATACACACAGAGCCTTCCATGGTCACGAATGTTCTTAACTCTATTGATATGGATCCAATATGGTAGTGTGTCAAATGGACAACATCTCTCATAGAGAGATTTCATTTGTCAGTCATCATTCTCTTATCTTAAGCGTCACAAAAAAATTGTGCCACTAGAGAATGTCCATTCTCTTACCTTAAGCGTCACAAAAAAACTTGTGCCACTAGAGAATGTCTTTATGGTTCCATGAACCCACATATGTCTTGTCCTTACGGTTAACCTTTCTTTATGTATAACAAGACATATGGACAAGGCTAATAACCGGATGCCCCTAGCCTTCACTCAAGGTTTATACAGTACCTTGAGACTTTTATCAATATGTATTCAACATAATAACAACACATTCAAAAGTACTTTATTGAATGCAAAAGTTGATACATATCAAACCGTTACCAAATGTAACGAACATAGATGAAACCTTTATCAGAGTAAAGTCAAAATAGCTCCCACTAAACAACAGCATCTCATGATGCTCCTAGACCCATTCTAATGACATGTTGCTTAAAAAAACACATGGGCGTAAACATTTAGTTAGTGGATTTACAACCATATTATCTGTGGAAATATGTTATATTAAAACGTCACCTTTCTGTACCATTTCCTTTTGGTCAAAAGTTTTGACCACTATATATTTAGACCCCTTGAGACCTCTGTAGTAAATAAATAATACTACAAATTTTTTATTTCAATATAACCATATGGGTCTATCCATAAAATTAAAACGATTAACTCTTTCATGAGGTTCCGGAGCCTAATAGCCCAAGTAACAGCCTAAAAGAATGTTACTAACACTGCTTTCATAGTAGAAGATGACATAGAACTTTATTTACTGCACTTCTTACTAACATAAATATGTATTCTGTTATTGATCTCATGTCATCATAACAGCTACCAAAGTTTACATCTAAATACCCTACTAATTGCAAGAATTGAACATATCCACATATTAACATATAATCTTTTATCCTCTTTAAGTACCTTAAAACCTTCTTGGCAACAATGCAATAATCGCATTCTAAGTTTGACTGATGTCTGCCTAGAAGTCCCGTTAAGAAGACGATATTTAGTCTAGTGCAAATTCGAACATACATTATACTTTTAAATGCACTGACACAAGGTACACCCTTTAATTAGATTTTCTCAATATCTAAATAAGGACAATGTGATAGATTCAATCCATCACCCTTAACAACAGGAGCAATTCCTGGCTTGCAATAATGTATATTGAATATTTCCAATATACAATCAGCAAATGTCCTCCGAGAAAATCTAATATAATATGACAAAAACAATCCTTACAAACCTTAGTATAAATGATAAAAGATGCCTCAAGGTCATTACTTGTAAACAAAATATCATGTACATAGTGTATGAGAAAAAATAAATTTCCTCCCACTGACCTTGCAATATATAGAATTACTTTGTTCTTAATTGAACAAAATAACAACACTATGAAACTTTAATAATATTGTCTGGAAACTTGCTTAAGACCATGAATTAAGACTTTTTAGTCTACACACAAGTTTACTTGAATTTGCTGCAAAATCTTTCGATTGCACTATATAGATTTTGTATCTATTTGGCGTAACTCCAAATAAAAAATAAACTATCAATGTCACGTTCACTCTGAAAGAATCTATAAATAAATAATTATTTCTTCACTAACTATCCACCCCTCCTTTAGAGTAATATTATTATCCTTTTTTTTTATGGCATCTAATCACATACTTAATTAAGAACAAGAAACGACATTTATATAAGTTGCTAAAACAACCATGTAATGGATATTGTAATCATGCTCTCACAAATAGACTATAAAGTCTGATAGTATAACTAATTGTCTTTCCCTAACAAATCTCCTTAATGAAGCTGCAACCACTTCATTCTACACTTGAGAGGTTTAAGAAATTTCATTATAAATTATATCAAGAATAATACTTTAAACCTCAACAAGTTTAGTTTATGGTACATGAGATTCCATAATTATCTGTATAGGTAAAGACAAAAACACAGTAACCCCCATCATACTTTTATCTTTAATAGTCTGAGAGCAGCTATCCTTTGATCTTAAGAAACTTTAGAGTATGTGATTCCATAATTCTTGTATCTTCTTTAGGGTCATAAGATCAATACCTCTTTAACAATCTAAATAAGATACACAATAATTCCGAGTGGATCTAAATTCCAACGTACTTAATATTGGATTAGATAACCTCACTCCTACATGACACCTCTAAATTTAATATGATTCAATCAATTTACAACCAGTCCATAACTCAAAAGAAGTTTATGAGACAACTTTGATAAGAAATACGTTTTGTATGTGAAAAAATTGCTTTCAAAATATCAACCCACAGTAGACCGATAATTTAGTCTTACTCATTACCATGTTAATTATGGTACAATTATGCCTTTTGGCAAATCTTTTTGTCAGGATTTTTAGGTATAGTAATTAAATTACCACCTCATAATATACCAAGTATTTGACAAATGACCTTTTAAGCAATTCACTATTGTCATACTTGCCAAAATACTTATCGCTGCAATTAGGCCTGACAACCTTCAAGACTAATTTTAACCAGTTTATTCTTTATCTCGGTCATTTTCCTTTAAAAAAAAAACTTTTGGAAACAACCTTTTAACCATATACGAGATGTATATGTCATTAGGACTTAAACATAATCTTTGCAGATATGTCCTAATTTCAATATTATACAAAATATAATTTCAAGCAACTAAGGCTTTCATCATATTATAGCAGTGCAGTTCGCATGCAAACCTCTTTTCAAGCAAATTTCCAAAATGGAACGCTTCATGGACAGTAAGCAAATTTTATTGCATTCTCAAGCAACAAATCATATGTCCACAACTTAAAATTTGAAGCAGTAAAAACCTCAATAATAGTGGAATTATTAATTATAGAAAATGTGACTGAAAAACAAGCAATGTATATAATTAGCATCATGTGAGTACTGTGTAACTTGACATACAAGTACACATCCAGAGAGTTACATGTATAATCATATAATCACCTTTGGGTAGAATACATGACATGCAGTTGTACACTCCCCACATGATAGCGGTTATGAGAATATATTTCAATTCTTCGTGAATTCATCACCTTTGGGTATATGAATCACTAGAATCAGTCACTCCTCCACCATACCATCATGTATCCCTCCATGAACTAATACACAATCACCTCCTTTGGGAGTATGACTATACATTAGACCAGGAGACATCTCAATCAATATACGAGACCGAAATTTCTCAAACTCAATCAAGCATGCTACTTTGGCGGTTACTACTCAATTGAATCCTTGAAATTCTCTCATACAAGAGATATAAACTTTACTCCTCACATACACCATATACATGTGATTTTAACTTTAGTGATAGGGGCAGCAAATCACCAAAATCACATATTATGCAAATTACATTGCTTTGTTCATTAATAAAATCTTTATTATACAGATATATATATATATATATATATATATATATATAAATGATCTAAAAGATAGACTCCAATGAGATCACGGAACATAGTAACACAAGAAACTTCACATAACATAGAAGAAAACGTCTCTTGTGCACCTAGATAACATATTACTATAACAACATAAAGAATATAGTTGATTCAGAGGATCTATCACAAGTTAACATCAATAGCAATACAGGATACCCTATATCGAAAAGCCTGATAGCTAATCCACTATTGCTCATGAATTTCATAAGGCAAAACATGACTCCAAGGCCAACAGCTAATATATTAGCCAATTTTTTAAGTAACAAATTATCATTGTAATCAACCAGTGGCCTATTAATTGAGTCAAACCCAGAGAACCATTAATAAATAAAAGGTTCAACTTGATAGACATTAACCAGTGACCAGATGATTTTAGGAACATCATCTAATAATTTAACTGACATGCATTACCCACATTCAGCAGATGTGTTAAGTAACATAATCAATTTGGTCACAAGTTTTTAAGACATCCATCATAAAAGGTTATCACAAAGAAACAAAAATGCATCAAGATGCAGGTTAATGAGTATACATGAGCAATATAAGTTTCATAACCTTTTAGTGTTTCTCATCACCTCAATACATAGTTCAATTACTATCCCATAATGGTTCTATCTCATTAACCCAACTTCAATTCACAATAAAAATTAATTTTTATTAATGAATTACACCATTATAATGTTCATGTGATAACATATCAGTAACCCAACACTTGTATTTCGAAAATCACAGAAAAATACAAGAAAAATATGCGAAAATACACTAAAAATACACGTATTTAGGGTTCTGTATGTATTTTCACATCCGAAATACCAATATCTTGCACGGAATTTTAAACCAAGTCATACAAGGGACTAAAACATGCTAGATTTTGCATCCTCTTAGCACCAATTAGATGCACTGTAAATTAAATAAGAAACAATGGAAAAGGAACTCTGACATAAAGGAAACGGGACGCCTGCAGCTAGATAACAGGTTGAAATTTTCCTAAGCCGTCCCGTGACCTCCTTCATATTATTCTCAACAAGATCAAGGACAGTCAGCATATTTATAGCATACTCTATAACATAACACATACACAACCCTAAAGCAATGAATTGAAGTCCCCAAGTTATTGATAGATTTGAGCCAAGTAAAAGCACAGAATTAGAAATTAAGGTTTCCACCAATCCAAGTGCCCATCATTGTTTCTGATTAAACCCATGAAATGTCAGAGGCAATTGTTTCCTCAGACAATGGACCTCCTCGTAGAACCATGGGAATCGCTGCATCAAACCCACAACTGGGCAGATCTTCTGAATGCCCTGGACTCAACAGTAGATCAGACTAAACAATAGTCGTCTTCTCTGATTCTACAAATCAGATTCGAAGCAAATCACAGGCCCAACAAAGGATTAAACTAATCATTAGTGCTCTCTTGCAATTCAATACTTCCGCATCGACGACCGCTATTCCCAATTCCCACTCAGATCACAAGACGAAATACCCGAAATCCATATGTTCCCTAGATCATCCACACAATCCGCAGATTGCAGATGCCACAAAAATCATAGCTAATTCGCAACCGATAGTACCCAACTTCAATTCACAAACTTTTTCGCAACCACCCCAATCGCATGCGCACCACACCGCACCCATTTTGCTAAACAAGAAAAACAACGCACGCAGCACAACGACCGTTCAGGAGCAGGAGACGAGATGGGAAGCCGCACCCCGCGCGTGGGCGCGCGTGAGGGCGTGTGGGGCGCGTCTTCGACGCCCTGGTGGCGCGTGGGCGCGCGTGAGGGCGTGTGGGGCGCGTCTCCGACGCCCTGGCGGCGCATGGCCGTGCGTGGGGGCGCGTGAGGCCTCCCTCGGCGACGTGCAGCCGACCGTCTTGCTCGTCTCGTCAAGCCTTCCGAATTTGTGATTTAATTTTATTTTTATTGAACAAAAAATCTTGAAAATCACAAATTAGGGCAAAAAACTTATGCGTTCAAGTTCTAGGGTTATGGAGGCTCTGATATCACATGTTGGACGCAAATTGCGCAACCCCATGATCTCCATAATCAGAACAAGAACATGCATAATTGAGTAGAAAGATTAATGCACCTGTTTAGGGATCCATCGTTCTTGAAGCGGAAGGAGAAACACGATGTTCCACGCGCAAGTCCTTCTTCTCTATTGCCCTCCGTATCACTAGCTCAATGAGGCGGCCCTCCTCACATTTAGCGTTAGGTAAACGTCCCTTAGGTGATGATACATGTGAGAATTAGGGTTAGAGGAGAGACTTGAGCACTATTTATGTAGTTTCAGCTAGGCCCTCATTACGGGCCAGGCTCAACTCGGCCCACACTAGTCAGCCCATATTAGACTAATTAAGAAACCTTCTATCTCACCTTAGATCAATCCCCGTAAAACGGTAAACGTTAAACGGTAAATTACAATATCAATTAATGTAGTCCACATTTAGGAAAACTCTTACAGCATAAGCTTTAGGACCTCAAGCCACGCTCCGAATTAATCATATCGGAAGAGACAATGAACAAATGAAGGAGAAAAAGAAAGTTTTCTTTGAGAAAAGGAGGCCATCTACACCCTACATCCCGTGGTGTAAGGATTGGTGGAATAAGATCAAGGGGAAGAAATTTTATGAGGAAAAGGATCAAGAGGTCTACATTGAAGTGCTTCGGATGGGATTGAATCGGTTGAAGCACGAAATGAAAGTCACAAATGAGAGGCTTGATCGAATAAGTTCCAGTCTCACAATTCTTATAGGAGATATGTCGAATACGAAGACCGAATTGAGAGAGAAGAAGGAAAATGAAACTAAAGGGCAGAATGAATTGGCATTGCAAAAATTCAAGAATCACAAAACTCAATGGAAAGTCGCAACAAGAGAAACAACTGAAGATGGAGCCATAGAGCCATCCACGTACGAGGAAGCTTCGCAATATGCCGAATGGAGGAAGACAGTTGAAGAGTCCAAAAGTAATATCGGCACGGCTAATATATCTAAATTAAGAGAGAGTAGCCGGTGAGGGGGAGTGTTGAGAAGATCACCGCCTCTCTCTCTTAGAACTCTCCAGATCTCTCTCTCTTTTTACTCATCCAGATTTCTCTCTCTCTCTATCCAGATAATTCCTCAGCCACAATTGTTGACAAATGGTCAACAACTTGCAATAAAATAATAGGAAGAAGATGGTGTGGGAAGTCGGTGGATGTGCCGACTTTGTCCCCTCTAATAGGGCTCTTGCCTCTTGTGTGTGTAGTGGTGTGGTGTGCGTACGTGAGGTGTGAGGGTGTGTGTAGGGGTCTTGTGTAGTGTAAGTGTAGGGTGATAAGAAGTGAGTGGGTGTGTGCGTGTGGTTTGTAAAGTGAGTGGGTGAGCAAGTACAATGAGTAGTTGTGAGAGTGTGATGGTATAGAAAATTTGTAATATTGTTTAATAAGAATAGTAATTATTTTACCTGTACATCCACTTGCTTCCCAACACCCTAAAACTTCGATCATGAGCTTGATGATACTGTGTTGAGCTCACTTATCTAGCTGTATCAGCATCATTGACGTGCGTTGTGATTGGCTGCAACTATGTCTTGTTTTTCTTTGAATCTACTCCTCCTATAATTGTGCTTGTCTCTTAAGGAGGCTATATTTGTTGCAGCAGGCCTTTTCTGCTTTTTTTTGCTGAACGCAGCTTCCCACTTTGCTGCGTTTTCTTTCTTCTGCTGCATTTCGTCTCCGCTATTACTTCGCATGGTTTTGTTCCCTCTGCAGCTTGCAAGTGTTTCACTGCTAGATGACGGGATAAATTTCTACTTCATTTGAAAAATTTATTTAATCATGCTGATGCAATTCATTTGATGGGATACTTAACTTGCTATGTGCTTGATGTTGCCAGAAAACAAATCCAAGGGAAAATGCAAATTTCCTTGCCAAATCCAGGGACTTTTTTGTTGTTGAAAATATGAATTACTTTGACTATTTCATTGATTACAGTTATTTGCATTTTCTTGCAGCTGTCCCTAAAGTGTTCTTTCCGTGAAGCAGATAATTATACTATCTATTTACCCTTATCTTTCATCCTGAATTTTCCGAGCTGTTTTCTGTTTTCTTTATCCAAAAGTTGTGCTTGCTCTCACATTTATATATTGGCCCTACATAACTTGAAGCAGAAGCATCTTCCATACCTCTGATGTGTATGCGAGGAGATTTCATTAGTATTTATTGCAGAATAGAGATTTCAGGACATGGGTTACCGGGAGACTTAATGCACTATATCAGCAATTTCAAGGCTGGGATAGACTCTTCTGGAATATCCAATGCTCGTGGGATGACTTTAAAGGTCATTAGTATATTATATATAATGGGCTTCATCTTGGCTTACTGCATCCACGAGACTGGCAAGCTATTTTCTGAATTTTAAATTTTTTTCCTTCCTTTTTCTTTCCCTTTTTCCCCTTTCCTTGCCTTTTCCGATTGACCGGTGAGGGCCGCCCTCGCTTGGGTGACCGTCACCCATGCGAGATAACCTCACGGGTGATCGTCGCTTGGTGAGGGCGAGGGCAATGAAGGGGTGCCCTCCTACATTTGGGCGAGGGTGACCCTCGGCTGCATCTGGTGAGTGTGGTTCTTGCTAGTCCTTGTCTGTGGCCCACTGCTGCCGGTCACAAGCAAAAATGAAAAGAAAAGATGAAAAAAAGTAAAAAGAACTCAAAAAAATAAAAAAAAATTGCAAAAATTGTCCATGTTTGTTCCGAATGCACCACATAGAATGACTAATGTACTTATTGATTTGCGGCTAAGCTTGTTCAATCTGTGTATTTTTGGCATTCTTGCTTAGTATAATTCGGCTGCCCTTTCCTCTATATTATTGCAAGATGAGATTGCTGCTGTCATCGAAGATGGTTGTCTCGATGATACATTATGTAACCTCTAGTGGAACTAGAGAACTATAGAAGGCCTATTGCAACTTCGCTTTGCATAGTGGAAGTTTTTGGCGATCCTGCTCGGTGGGTTTTTCCATGGGGTTCTCACGTTTAAATTCTGTATGTCGGAGTTTGCATTTTCTCTTCATTACCATACTATAGCAGTGTTTATCGTGCTCGTTTATTCATACAGAGGGGAGAAGAAATTTCCTAATGTGATGAGAATCTCACGACCGTCTTTTCCCAGCCGGTTCTGCATTAGAGGACATTTTATGATGACTCGTTAGGCGTCTAATCAGGACTAATCCACCCAAATATTACAATGGTTGTGCAATATATAAATGTGCTAACTTGCACGTTAACAAAAAATTAAAAAGCATCAACGGGGGATACATAAGAGGGGGTAAAGTCTCCAAGATACATATGGAGAGCAGCTTTCGGAATTAAAAGGGATGTCCCCACACAATCAGGCAAGTTATAGAAATCTGCATCCAAAGACCTGCACGAGTGACCGTCAACTGTCAGTTAGCTTCTCATTTCACTATTTGAAGCAATCTACGCTATTAGACCGTTAATAAAACAGGGTAAGGTGTATCCCCCAGCCTCAATATCCGGGGAGGAGACTACTTTGTTTGGGTGTGTAGGGAATCAGGGAACAGCAAGAGACAAGAAGAAAAGATGGGCTTACCTTGTGATGACCTCCTCCGATCCCAGCGGCACAAATGGAACAAGCGCATGTAGGTACCTTCGACGAATAGATAGCTTCCACGCGAGGAGTTTCTCAACTCCTAAACAACTGTAAAATTTGAAAATTCTGGAAGTACCGGAAGATCTACGCTCAGGATGCCATCTGATTCTAGTCTTCTTCCAGAGGACCAGCAATCCTCAATATCTTCCAAGCGAAGCAAATCCCCCATCCGCCGCGCTTTTATCAAACTCTTCTTTATACGTAATTTCAGATCTTTGAGGTTGCAAAGTGACCGAGGTAATTCCTCGATACTTGTTCCAGATAGATCCAACTCAATCAATGACTTTAACTCTCCAACAGCATCCGACAGCGAATTTAGACTCGAAGAATACGCCAAACACAAGTACTGAAGATCCACTAGCCCTTTGATTGTGTTCGGAAGTTCGAGTACTCCTGTATCCTCCATTACTAGCCTTGACAAAAATCTTAAATTACCGATTGAGTATGGCAAATAATGAACACTAAAACCATGGATTAAGATGAGCTCTCTCAGCTTAGTTAGGCAACCAATTTCTTGGGGTAACTCTTTCAAACTTGGACACCACTTGATTTTCAAGTGAGTTAGCCCCTCTAGCTGATCAATCGAGCAATCAATTTCAGCCAAGCTTAGGAAATCTTTTAGAACCAATCTCTCCAAACTCACAAGTTTAGGGAGGTGAGGTGTTTTGATTAAGGATTTAGATTCTGCGAGCTTCAAAACTTTCAGATTACTTGCCACCTGTAAAACACACTAAGTTAATACTTTCAGGAATATGTAGGCGCATGTCATCAATAATTATACAATTAATTGAAAGAGTAAATGGATTAGGTGAAATTGTACCATGATTTTGACCCATCCGCTCCAATGTTCTGCAGTGAAATCACCTGAAAGCTTGAGAACAACTAGGCAATCAGAACAAAGTTGTTTGCTTGAAGTTCGGAGGACAATTTCGCCAACAAAGCCATCTTAGCTCTGGAAAAATATCCTCGAAGTTGCCAACAAAGTTCCCTCCATCCAATTCAAGAAACCTCACATTCACGAGATTCACAAAATGCTCGCGAGTAAAATTGTGTCTCGATCTCTGTAGTTTGAGTGCTTTCACATTATTTGTTCCCGACAAATAATATAATATTTTATTTTTACTAAGTTATATGAATAATAATAAAAATTTTGACTTTTTATAAGGTACTAGATATTTGTGGTTGGAAGAAATAGTTGCTTGCCATTCCTTTGATTACGGGTTGTATGATATGCATAATAAAGTTTGCGATTAGATGATATTGGATACTTAAAATTGAAGTAGAAGCATCCTTGGAAGATTCACAAGGAGACTATGCTTTTGTTGTTGATTGGAAATTATTAGTTCTTTTGGATATGAATGTCTGTGATTTAAGAAGACTTATGTAAGATAGAAATTTAATTTCTTAGGATGATATTTGGATTTATGCTCATGATCGACCTACGTGATAATAATACATTATAAAAATTGAAATTGAAATTCATAAGTGTGAATAGACCAGTTTTGTTTTATGGCTTAATCTCTATCTATATGATTTTTGGGGCTTAATCATAGCCGAGATGGCTTTGGACCTTGTCTTGACTTGAGCAATGAGTTCGGTTCCATCAATCGGTAAATATAATATTGATCTCTCTTAAATTTGATATTGTTTTTATTCTGGAAATTGTGCACATTCGATGACTAAATTTATGCTTCCATATGAAAGTATATACTATCTTTCGAACTATTATTTCTAATTATATGAAGTATGCATTATACAATAAATATTGTGTTTGATTCCGTGAAAGTGATGTTTGCTACTTAGTATGTCAGTAATCGGCTTGCTCAGCAGTAAAACTGACCGATTTAGAGCTTCTGCTGAAATTGAGTGGGATTGAAAAAATTAGGGTCGAGGTTAATCCTATCAGGGTGCCCAGGGAAAGCTTGGATATTTCTATTATATAAATTATGATTGGTGATTACAATTTTGGCGGTGAATTTTGATGGAGTTGATGTTTGTAGACCTTATTACCTGAGGTTTAAGTAATTGTGTATTCAATATTTATCGTTTAAGCGGTTAACTAAAATATTGAGTTTGGATTTGTGACTTGTGAATTTCAAGGTGCCACATTTCGACTCATGATATAATTCACAGTAGGTCAGTAAATAATTAAAGGAATTTTGACGCCACTTACTAAATTTGATCAGACTTTTGAAGGAAGAATTATTTTAACTTTACCGGACATTATTAATGTAACTTTTCCGAATATATATATACACATGCATATACACACACATACACATCTGTTCGAATGTGCATTATCTAGACAGAACAAGATGGATTTTGCTACTTCATATCCAGCAGAAAACTTGTAAAGTTACAAGAAAGATTTGGATAGCTATGCTTATGTAATGGAAAAGTTCAAATGGCCTTTTAAACCCTATTTCTGTTGTTTTAAGATTTTTTTTTCAAATTAAAATAATTTCGAGAATGGGCTCCCTATTTATCGATGAAATTCGGATAATTAACAAATTTCTCTTTTAAGGAACAACATTATTAATTCACAAGTTTTTTTTTTTTTTTTTTATCGCACAGGCTTCTTAGCTAGTAATAAATGAACAGGCAATATGCACGAGGGACGAACTCCTAGATGTGTAGATGTGCAGGAGTTGTACTTACCTTTTTAGCTAGCACCATCTCCAGGGCCTTTTCAGGAGACCACAATCTGCTTCGATCTCTATAATTTTCAACATGCTCTTGACGAACAATTTCCCTCCCACAATCTCTTAGCGGATCTTGCATACTGACTCTATCATGACCAACATCCGTGATCAAGGACTTATTTATAAGGACATCAATTTCGTACGCCGGATAAAGGTCACAAGTATCCCACATATACATTGCATTAGTTACTTTCTTGTTAACAAAGAAACATGCAATGTCAAGAAAAATTTGTCGCCCCTCATATCCAAGTGCATCATAACTAATCTTTAAACTCTGTTGGACTTTTTCGGGAGGCACTTCCTTCAACTTCTTGAGTGTGGTCCTCATTTCTTTCCTTGTGGCACAAAGAAGTGAACTTATTTCCTCTACAGCCAATGGAAGTCCTCCAGCAAGTGCAACAGCATCCCTTGAGAGATCATCACATGGAGCCACATTTGCGTCGCAAACAAGCTTGTTGAAAAGTAGAAGAGCATCATCAAAATGCATTTCCCTCATTTTGTACAGAAAATTTTTTGTGGAACCGATCAATATATTTTCCTCCAATTCTTCCACATTGGTCTTAGGAAAAGCACTCTTATCTCTGGTTGTAACGATGATCCTACTGCCAGGACAACACGAAGTACACTGCTTCAGTAGTTGCATAAACTGGTCATTTCCATCTAGGTCATCGAAAACAAGTAAGACTTGCTTGCAAGGTAAAATCTTTTTGATCACATTGTTCCCTTCCTCAAAGTCAGAGGTCTCAGGGAGTGGGTAATCAAAAAGATCCTTTAACAATTTTCTTTGCATTTTCACAATGCCACCGGATAGAGATGATTCTCGGATGTCTGAAAGGAAGCAGTAACCTTCAAATAGATGAGAGATTTCGTTGAAGACCGCTTTGGCAAGTGTTGTCTTTCCAATACCACTGATCCCATGGATTATGACAAATCGTACATCACTAATGTCACAACAATGTAACAATGTTTTTATGTCTTCTCTACAATCATCAATTCCAACTAGATTAGCAGGTAAATCTCTTTTTCTTCTTGTGATCTTCTGTAAAATGTTTTGAGTGATATCTTCAACTGCCTTGCCTTGCCTGCCATATTCATGAAATTGCTGCACATGAGACTATATATAAGCAATTATATTTTCAAATAGAAGCAAATAATTATTCCTAGAGTGCCAATATGTATTTTCCATGTGGTTTTCGCCATGGTTATACATAAATTGCTCTTTCCACGTATATTAGAGCAAGTTTCTCTTACAAGGGTGGTGAGTATTGCCTCCAATGAGTTTATCCAAGACAGTTTGAATAAGAGAATTTCATATTTGAAACAATCACCCGAGGCACCCTTTGGGAGTTCATCATTAGGTGGATAGTCTTAGCCTAGTGGTAAAAAACAATGTACACAACCCTGTGGCGCTTATGTACACTCCTAGTGGGTAGATCTAACAATAATCTGTTAAATAAATAAATAGATAAGTAAATGAAGACCATATGAATACCTTTTATCTTTTATGTGCCACCCCTTGATTTGTGCCACAGTGACCAAAGCCCCCTTCCAAAGCTCCATGATTTCATGGGAGCCAAGGCCCACCTCAAGCTCAAGCTTCCTTAGGGCACTTTTGTACAGCTCCGTTTCAAGCTGAACATCCGAGGGATCCACGTCATAAAAGATGGGCACTATCTCTTTCTTCATGGATTGGCAATTGCACTGCACCATCTATGTTAGCTCTCGCAAACACCATTCACTCTCGGCGTAGTGTTCAGATAAAATAGGAATGTATATATGGGAATTTTTTATTTCTTGCAAGATCTCCGAGATATTTTTGCCCGGCTCTAACTCTTCATCGTCCCTAAAAGTGTGGATTCCTGCCTTGGTCATGCACACATAAAGGAAATTTGTGAATCCGTTGCGAGTGTCTGATCCTCGAAAACTCAAGAACACGTCATAGATGGAATCTGTTGCGGTCCCTGAATTGGCCCCTTCCTTCACCATCTAATAACACAGAGTGAAAATTCCAGTCACTTCTTTTCGCAGTGCTGGAGGAGATTTCTCGAGGTAGGCCCGATCAAGATGACTAGGAACTTCCACTCTCTTTCCCGCGCATTAGATCATTCATCAAAGTATCGCTTAATAATAGCATATACTACTTTTTCAGACTATGAATACTATAGTCTTGTCAGTTGAGCTGTTCCCACCCCAACCACCCCCACCCCCCACCCCCTCCCCCCCGCGGCGCTTACTTTAAGCTTACCTCAGCTTATATTCTCCATAGTTGCATCTACTTTTTATTAATCTTCTTAAATAAAGTGACTAGGACTGGTTCTAAACCGATTTGGTCCAACTTCCAGCTAAGGCAATCCGATCACTCACCTTATCAACTGTTACTTCATTTATGTAGAAAAAAACTGCCAGACATCCACCCTTATCAACCGTTGCTTCATCTATGTAGAAAAAAGTGCCAGACATCAAGCAAATTGGTATAAAGTATACCCTATTCTTTTGCTCGATTGGACTCAGGAGAAAAAATTCAAATTTATTGGACTCTCCTATAAGATTGGTTTTTATCTTTTTATATGACGGTTTGGATTACATTGAGAGCCCGATGTTAAGCGTGCTTGTTTAGACGAAAGCACAAAGCTATGTCTTGGAAAAAGTCCTTGCTTAAAAAACGCTTGGACACGGAAACTCCAACTGGTTCCTAGGTCCCTAGCATCCCACCAGGTCTCCAGAACCAGCCTGTGTCCATCGACGCTAGGCTCATGATACTGGTGCTTGTACTTGGATCTGGTGCCCCTACCTAGATCTCAACACCTTCACTCGAGTCCATCGAGGCAAAGCTCGGGCCTCGGACGCTCACACCCAGGTCCATTGAGACCTAGCCTGATGCTTCAACACTCAGGCTAGGGTCCACAAAGGCTGAGTGAGAGATCTTGATACCCGAGCTTGAATCCCCAATGCCCTGGTCAAGGTCCATCGTGGCCAGACTTGACCCTCTAGTACCTGTATTGGGGTTTCCATTATCTAAGATTTGAATAGTATATGTCTATTTAGGAAAATCAAATCATATTTTCCATATTATATGATGGAAAATATTTTCTGTATCATTTTCAAGTTTCGATTGAACACCCAAAAATATTGTCATTTTACTAAAAAAGGATTTCCTGAAAAATACTTTCAGAAATATCACATTTTTTTTAGAAATAAATGGAACCTAAAGGTGATAAAATCGCGTAATTGATTATTTGGAAAAGTATACTACATGTAAAAATCACATGAAAATCTTTCACCTTATAAAATTTTTGGCTTGCAACTAAAGAACTGCATACTAGAAAATAAACAAGCCGTTGCATCATGTATCCATGGGAGGCCCCACATCACCATCCACAAATCAAAATCAAAAGGAAGAAAAAGGAAATTCTATAAAAATGAAAAATCATTGAAGATATGAGATCATCGTCATCGTCATCGTCATCCATCAAATGAAAATGCCATCGGAAAAGCCATTACCACCGACCCCTGAGAACTCTCTTCCTCCGCGGGTGTAAGAGATAGGGAGAGTCGCACCCAGAGTGAGCTCGTCGCAGCTCCTGTATCTGCACCGCGACCGATGACACTCCCACCATTTAGCACATCAGAGCAAAGGAATCGAAACAGTCCACGAAGAAATCCAAATCCAAACCGATAAGAGAGAGAGTAGTACCTAAGAGCGGGCCGATTGACTGCAGACTGACAAAGGTGAGGCCGCGACCCGCGAGACCGAGAGAGAGAGGTGTCAGGAGATAATTGCAAGAGAGAAAGATCGAGTGGCGCCGCTGGAGAGACTCGAGAGAGAGGCCAGATCTGAGTAAGCGCCACACAATAGACTACATATATATAGAAAGGGAGAGAGGCCAGATCTGAGAAACTGAGGGAGAAATGAGAAAGAACTGAGAAAGTATTGGAGAGACTTGACTTAAAAGAGTTGAGGTTTCATTTTGCACTGGTTTTGAGCCGGTTGTGGCTGTTGGTTATCACAATATATACAAGCAAATCTTTCACCTAATCAAAGCCTCTGAGAAAAATATACATTACTAAGTACAGAAACTTCGTTGAAAGTAATCCGTACTATTTCTCACCTAAATATGTATAACATTTCTAAAAAATGAGAATAACGACTTCTCAGACTAAATTTTAAAAAAAAAACATGGAATTCATGCCCAAAAAGTGTATGGTGTCTAACTCTACAGCTCACATAATGTTGATATTGTAAAAGGGTCATTAAACAACATAAACTTTATTGTCTATGAAACAATTGCAACACTAATTGCAAACAGTGATTCCAAAAATACATTGCAGTTGGCTAAGCTTAATAGTGAGCAAAGGCCATCGAGCATTGGAGGGTCGTGTGATCCCCGAAGGGTGATCTCCGGCGATCCCTCAGTCATAAAAAAAAAAAAATAGTCAGCAAAGGCCTCGCACAAATTTTTATTAAAACACTAAAGATAGGCAATTCACATTGGATCTTTTGCATCTCCTATCTCTTCGTTTACCCCTATATATGTCTGATAGAAGCATTTGCATCTAACATGATCAAACTGTTTCCACATGTGCCAAAACTTTGACTTAAATTATTTTACCAAAAATTATCAATTTTTGTAAATCAGCCTATTTTATGTTGTATTAGTAGCCTCAACAAAATTGTAATTTGATTTCAACCCTTCCGCTCCTTTCTTTTGTGGCAATATCTCCTGAAAGCCTAAGAACGACTAGGTGATTTGGCAGGAAGTTGTTTGCTAGAACTTTCGGAGGAAAATTTCACAAGCAAAGCCATCTTATCTTTGGCAAAATTTCCTCAGTTGCTAGCAAAGTTCCCTATATCCAATTCAAGAAAACCTCGCGTTAATGAGATATCCAAAATCTTTAGCTGTAAAATTGTGTCTCCATCTCTATTGTGTACATTTCTTATTCCTCAACGAAAAAAAAAATATTGAATTGTGTCTTTCAACTAGAGCTAGAGGTAAAATCTGCTAACGATGTTGTCTTGATCCATATATTATTTTTATCAAACTAGAGTAACAAATAAAAAGGGCTAAATTTATAAAAAAAAAAAAAATAATACAAAAAAAAGGCAAGGCCCTTTAGGTTCTCCTTGGCTGGGACTCGGGTGATAGGTGGCGACCTTCGTTCTGAAAGAATTGTGTGCATCACCTACTATCCTTTATTTGTCTCATTTTATATGTAATGGAAGCACATTGGACTTAATATTCTTGCATATATCAAACTTGACTTATCCCCAAAAATTGTTATGTTTTCTTAAATCAACATATTTGTCCTCTCTAGATCACATTGTTAGCTATATCTGAGCATGTTGCTCATTCCTTTGAAGTGTTATATTTTAAGAATATAAGGATCTTTTATAACCCACAATATTGGTCCAGGTATTTTTATGGTCAATCAACAACAAGGTCTTTATCAAAAAAAAAAAAAAAGTCGTTGAGGAGATTTATACAACTAGAAGCACGATTAAGATGCGTAGCAATTTCCACTCTCTTTCATTCCGCCTAAGTTGACTCTCTTAATTGATATTAAATGAATAGCAAGCTCATTTGATGAGAGCACAATTTGGTTAAAACATAAATCATCAATGAAACAAAACAATCAGCGAGCACACTTATATATAATGCAAGATGTCGATACAAGAACATCATGAGATTAGTACAAAGGTTATCAATGAAATCCTTCATCAATAAACAATTTGAGTTATCAATGAAAAAATCTTTTAGCAGTTGACTACTCGAAAGAAATTGATAAATAATTGACATTCACCGATACGAAGCTTACAGATTTTACTAAATGCTGGAGCAAATATCAATTGTGAGAAATATAGAGATTTGCTAATACATCAGTCGAAGATGTGGATTGACAAGAACATGTGATTGCCAAGCGATTATGTCTATAGTCTCACTGCATGTATCTTTTTGTGTTGCGTGAAGAGAATTCTTCAGCAAGGGGAGGCACGATGCAACTTCCACCCTCCTTTCCCCGCGAGGTCACTCATCAAAGCCCTGTCCAACTTTACAACTATCGAACTCTCTCTTTCCGCTTAAGGTTTGCCATAAGGTCCGTGTAATTTCACTCATGGAAGTCCTTTTAGGGCATGTTTATTAACCATACAAATAGTGTTTGATTCTGATTTTGTTCTCAGGAGCAGTTTGGGAACAGAATTGCGTTTGGTAAAATTTTTGATCTCGAGAATAAATTTCTATTTTTTTGTTCCCGAAAGTAGATTTGGAACAGAATCAAGAATAATAAAAAAAAAGTTGATTCTTGTTCTCGGGAACAAATCTAAGAATCAAGACCCTATTTCTCTTCTTCTTCGTGTCCTGCCATCCCGCGGTTGCCGTCCGCCGGTGACCGACAGTGCTGCCGCCCACCGCTGTCGGTCACCGACAATCGGTCCAGCGAGCTCGCTGGAGGCTCACTAGGCTAGGGTGAGGTCCGACAAGCTTGCCAGAGGCAAGCCCAGCCACTGGTGAGGCTGAGCCTTGGCGGGGCTAGGCGAGCCTCGCGATCTGGTGAGGCTGAGCCTCATTGGTGGCTAGGCAGGCATCGCCCAGCCCCGGTGAGGCTCGCACAGCCCCGCCGATGGCCAGGTGGGCCTCGCCCTCGTCGGTGGCTAGGCGACACTCCGGTGAGGTCATTGGACCGGCGACCCACGAGAGATAAAGGAAAAAAAGAAAAGAAAAAAAAGAAAATGATTTGGAGTAAAAATTTTGAGCACGATACAAAACGCAATTCTATTCCAGAATAAAAAAATTTAGATAGTTATCAAACGACTTGGGGGCTTTTGGTAACGTTTCGTACCGATGAACAATTTTTGAACATAAATAGTTTTTTTTTTTTTTTTTTTTTTGTTCTCAGAACAATTTCTGAATATAAAAACGTGCTTTGTAATTGCAAAAAATTTCTAATCCAAGAATAAAAATGCGTTTGGTAAACTTGTATAATTTTATTGTTTTTCAATATTTTTACTATATTTTTCCTTTTTTTTTTTTTTTTTTTTTTTTTTTCCTTCTTTCTCTTTGTGGCCGGTTGTCGGCCATGGTGGTGGCCAGCAATCGGCCGGGCGAGCTCGCTGAGCCTCGCCGGACCACCACGAGGCCGAGCCTTGCCGGTGGCCTCGATGGCGGGCAAACCTCGCACCGCCCTGGGCAAGGTCGAGCCTCACCGGTGGCCTCGCGAGGCTTGCCGGCCATCGAGGCCACCGGCGAGGCTCGACTTCGCCTAGGCGGCGCGAGGCCTGGGTGAGGTCACCGGCCCTTGTCTGGCCGGTCGCCGGCGCCGAAAGAAGAAGAAGAAGAAAAAGAAGAAACTTTTTATACTTCTTGTTTCTATTCTAAATCTGTTACTGGGAACAAAATGTTTATCAAATGTGTTTTATTCTTTCTTTGTTTCCCGAAACAAAAGAATAGAAATTTTTGTTCCAGGGAACAGAAACAGAAATAAACAAACAGGCCCTTAAAATGTTTAGAAATTGTTCTCAGGAATAGAATTAAAAAAAATCATTTCTGATCAGAATTTGTTTCCAGGAACAAAATCGTTACCAAACGTGCCCTTTATTCAACTCTTTCTTTCGGCATAGGGTCACTCGTCATCATTATTAACTAGCTTTCCGCCAAAGATGACTAAATCCAATTCCTTTCAAGCTTGTCATTTATTAATTGTCAGGTGGCGTCTCGCCACCAGTTGCAGTCCTTGAGTCAGCCTCTTCATCCACCATCTGATAACACAAATTGATGTTATCGCTGGCTTCATCTTCTGGTCCCGGGCTTGGATCATGTCAATCTCAATACGTACAGCGCAAGACGATTCCACATATCCAGCAATTTCAGAACTTATGGCACAAGACGATTCCACATATTGAAGTCAGAATGGGATCGGGTGTTTTAGCATCACAATCTAATGCCCGATCTGTCTTGAGGAGACTTGTACAGATAGAGGACCGAATAAGATGAATAGCAACTTCCACTCTCTTTCTTCTGCGTATGAGGTCAATGACTCCTGAAGCTCTTTTCAGCTGGTCATTATTTAACTCCTTTCCGCGTAAGCTCTCTTCCTTTCCACGAAGGTCACTCCTAGTCATTATTTAACCTTCTTTCCTTTCCCCAAAAGCCTGACTAGTCGAAGTCCGTTTCAGCTTCTCATCCCCTTGTCAAAACTTGTGGGAAATATGCTAAAATAATCCCCACTCCGACATGCGGAATCTTCGAGCGGATCGGTGGAGCGGATGCTCCGGAGTCTGAACTTCTGTTTCCAATGCCCTCCTTGCTTCAGTTCTGTTGGTTTTCTCGTTGCCTCATGTTCTCTTTCCTTTTTTTTTTTTAATCTCTTTTGTCTTCGCTTTCAGGAAAATATGTCATGTTAACTAAAAACATGTTTGGTAACGTTTGTTCAAAAATTGTTCGCAGGGAATAGATATAGAAAAAACTATTTCTATTCCGGGAAACAATTTTGAATAGAAGAACGCGTTTGATAATTGTACAAAATTTATGTTCTTAAAGTAGAAAAAGAACATAAACACATTTGGTAAACTTGTATAATTTTTTTGTTTATTTTTTATTATATTTTTCCTTTTTTTTTTTTTTTCTTTCTCTCTTTGGCTGGTCGTTGGCCACCGCCGTGGCCAGCAACTGGCTGGGCGACGTTCGGCGAGGCTTGGCCTCACCCAAGCGGCGCGAGATCGGCCTCGCCTTGGCTTGGTGAGGCTGGCCTCGCGCCGGCTGGGAGGCCAAGCCTCGCCATGGCCGCGCAAGGCTCGGCCGAGCCGGCTTGGGCGAGCCCGACCTCACCCAGCCACCGGCGAGGCTTGGCCTCTCTGAGGGCCGGTGACACTCCGGCGAGGTCGCCGGCCCTCGTCTAGCCTCTCGCCAGCGCCGGCCATGGCCAAGGCCGGTGACCAGCAAAAGGAAGAAGAAGAAGAAGAAGAAGAATAGAAAGAAAAAAGAAAAAGAAGAAAAGAAAGAGAAAAAGAAGAAAGAAAATGAGAAGAAAAATAAGTGTTTCGGAAGTGTTAGAGAACAAAAATAAGTTTTTTCAACTTCTTGTTTTGTTTCAAATCTATTCGGGAACAAAAGTGTAAATAAACGCGTTTCTGTTCTTTTTTAGTTCCCCGGAACAAAAGAACAAAAATTTGTGTTCCGAGGAACATAAACAAAAATTGCCAAACAGAGCCCAAATGTCTTAAGGGAAACTGGTCGGCAAGTTAAATGCATATGGATGTACTCTTATATCTATCTATCACGCAAAATCATTAATAAAGTCACATTTATCTCACAATACTCAACAAAGTTATCATCTCACTATTATAGTTTTCACAACTATCGTTAAATCCTTTAAAAAATCATTTGGAGCACTTGCAAGTGAAACCATAGTCCATAACATTGTTTGCCTCCTTTCAAAGGGTACAAAAATAATGTTTCCACAATTATTGAGTAAAGATTCTTTTACAAGGATGGCGAGTATCACCCCCAAAAACTTTATGTCAACAATTTGAATAAAAAATGTGAGCAAACTCTAGAGATAAAATAGAAATTTATATTTAGAAGCTTTTTAGTAGTCGCAAAAATATTCCAAATCTTTTAGTCCGATTTGCATCGCTTATGGACTCATAAAGGCAATCTGCCAATCCGTGATTACCATCTAATCTTTAAGAACTCAAGAATATGTCGTAATCACTGTCTTCTTACCCCATTTAATAACATGGATTGATGTCACCAATGACGTATTTTTGTGGAGCTTAAGGAGATTTAAAAACAAGAGAAGGCATGATTAAGATTGAGAAGCAACTTCCACTCCCTTTCTTCCCACAGGTCACACTCCTCCAAGTCCTTTTCAGCCTGTCACTATTGAGAACAAGAGAAATTTCATAGGAAAGTCCTTTTCAGCTTTGTCACCAATCAATTTTTTCTTTCGGCGTTGGATTACTCGTCATTATATAACCCACTTTCCACCTAAGATGATTAGTCCAACTCCTTTCAAGTTTTCCGTCATTAAAATGTCACATCGATGTATCGTGTCATCACATCAGTGAAAAAATACTAAATAACCGATGATTGATATTTTCCATTATTATTTTATTTAATTAAAAATAATAATTAATTATATAAAAGTACATAAATAAAAAATGATGTGAAATTTTGATTTTAAATCAATGAAATACTGATATGCCTACCATATGTAAGACTTCACGAATATGTCCACATCCATTGACCGCCTAGGACAATTTTGTTACTCTTCTTGTTCCCATCCTTCTTTCCTCTTTCCTTTTGATCTCATCCATATAATACGACGAAGAGAATCTGTTGGATTCTCTCACAAAAAAAAGGCTCATGAAGTTATCGTATGGATATTGATTAATCAAACACATTTAATTAAGTCGCACTTATGTTGTTATGGCTTTTATGACCACAATTAAACCGTTATACCATAACCTGTGATGTAAGCGAACATTAGATCCAAACATATGCATCAGTGTCCATTAAGATTCTTCTTAGCACTTCACACACTTGCACGAGAAACCATAATCCGCAAGCAGTGCTTGCCTCTCTTCAAAGGGTAAACCCTCCTCTATGTATGAAATGGTGACCTGCAAGATTTCAGGATTTCTCAAATCTCAGTTACGCATATGCTCATTATAAGAGAAAGAGCTGCATTGCTTTTCACCTAAACTGGCATATATTCATCCGAGCATATGCTAACTTAGCCAGATTAAGCCACATGTAATTACCTCTTCTCCCTTCGAAATGGGCTTCAATGCCACTATTGTTGCTTGATCATCTTTATCCTGAAAAGGTAGCAACAATTAAATCACTTCTGGCGCATATCATTTGCATTCCACCCACTCAGGTGTCCATGAAAGGGAATAGGTTCAGCGTAACATGGAACATATATACATGATGTTATGTTGAAAAAGGCATGACTTCAACAGTCGCACGAATGAATCTTATAAATGATTATCATGCAAGTTATGGTTAACAGGCAACATTGTGTGAATACATTTGTTTGTACGAACTACAAAAGCGGTTGATCTTCAGGGATTATTGATAGGTATACATTAGGTCAATCTATTGAAGGGCCATTTCAGTAAATAGGGACAACGTCAACTTGAAACTCAAAAGATTCAAAATTTCAAACCATTTCAATAATATAGAAAAAAACATGAAGAATGCTAGGGATGCAAAGATTATTTTAATTAGTGCGCCAAACTCCAACGGGGCACTTATACATTGCCCATTATACAGTTTGACACAGCTTTTTAAACGTTTTTAAAATCAGCCTTTGCATCCCCAAACATTACTAAAAGTTGATGACATCACCATCATGAGCTAAATGTGCACAGGGTTATTTATACCTCCTCTCTTTTGAAAGCTTTGGCGTTAGGATGGCAGGAATGATTCATGCAGCTCTGCAAGGGGAAAAATGCCGTGCCTGAAAGTATGAATTTAATTATTAGCAATAATACCTGGCACAAAATACTAAACATTACAAATCGCAGATCCAATGAAAAGGAAATGCTGAGTATATGTGAGGACAATGCATAATAAAAACAAAAAATTTACTCCACACCATCATAAGCTTACGTCAGGACATAAAACAAAGCAGAACTGCATGCAACATTATCAAATTGGGAAAGCCTACTAATTCATATTCATATTCATATTCATTTTCTAAAGTTGCTTCTCAGGTAACTTATCCTATCCTGTCAGCTAAAATGCGGTCAGCAGCTATGTGGTGTCACGTTTTTGTCCAGTATGTTATAACTGTACGTGTTCTCTAGTCCCACGGCATGCATGTCAAAGATCGGATGCCAGCCCATCAATAAATAACAAGATCAGATGCTGAAGAGTTAGACAGAAACGATGAGATCTAGCTCGGGCCTTGTTGCAGTACCTAATTGAATACACGAACCAGTAATGGCATGATTACAACAGCAATTGGATATGACAAGTGTTAGGACTAGAATTAGCACCTAGAGGGGGGTGAATAGGTGATTAAAGCAATTTTAACAATTTAATCCGAATAAGAGATTAATGAATTAAAAACAACAATCACAGCAAATGAAAGTAATGACAGATAAAAGGATTAGGGATAGAGAATCAAGACTCCAGATTTATAGTGGTTCGGCTTAGACCAAACCTACGTCCACTCTCCCGCACGGACAGCCCTTCTGGCTGGATTTCACTAAGAATCAAAAAGAGTGATTAGAGTTTCACGCTCTTGAGTCCACAGTGTAGACACTCTACTACACTTCCTCAAGGTCTCACCACAATATGATCTCTCTTTTGATTACATATAACGCTCAAAGAATATGATCGCAAAATAGAAAAGGAGATTCAGACTTTGGAATTCTTCTATTCGACACCCTTCAACAACTGGAGCATCTCTCTTATATACTTCTTCATGCCTTCTATACCGTTGGCACCTTCCAAAGAAGTTCTTCCAATCAACCCGTTGGATAGAATCAATTAGAGAGATCTCGAGCTCTTTAAGGCAAGTGTTGATAGCCCATCAATCCTGCTCGCCCATACAATCAGGATCTTGGTTTCCATAAGTAGATCATTCCAATTATAAGTTGTGAAATCTTTAGAGAATCTATACATATTCGAATACGAAAGTAAGATCTTCTAGTGCTGAATCCGAGAGAAAGAAATTCTCTAGCCGTTAGAGTAAAGACCATATAAGATCGAATAAAAAGTTGGTCTGGAGACCGTCCATGAGAGTAGACTTTGAAACATGAGTCTTGTAGCTTCGACTTTGATCTTCGACTTTGCCCAGAGTCGTAAGTCTTCAAACTAGAATGAGAAAATATTTTGTCAACTTCAAAATACCTGAAGAGAATTTATCCAACAATCTCCCCCTTTTTGATGGTGACAAAACTTTCCTACAGATTTGAATATTATTGCCCTGCAATACAACTTTTAAGCAAGCATTGATATCTCATAAAAGATTAGAATAAAAATAGTAGAAGTTATCTTGTACACAAATGTCCTGTACACAGACTTACCCTGTACACAGATCTGCATCCATAAAAACCTCATTAGTCAAGTGCATACATTACTATCTTTATCTAATTAAATAGCTTAAAGTAATGCAATGATGAGCACATATTCCAAAAGAAACTCAAGATAAAGCCAAAATATCAATCACAATCATAACAAAATCAAAAAGTTTAAAAATGAAGATTTGGTTTGGTTTGAAGATAGAGTCTTGAAAATGTGCTTGAAATCTGCAAGGTCTTCTCCCCCTTTTTAAAAAAAATCAAGGAGCACGAGGAATGCGAACAAGTTGAAAGTCCTCCATAGACTTGATAGTTTCTTCTAGCTTCCTCAAATCTTCCTGTAGTTGGATAAGTGCAGTGCCTTTTGCGTATCCCGAACCGACATTATTTGAACATCTTTAAGCTGATCATGCATGGTGATGAACATTACATGATTTTCATTCTGCAGAGTCTGAAATTCATACCCCATAGCATAGATTTGGCTTTTGAGTTCCAAGATGATGTCAAGCAACCTTCCAAAATCTTCTGAATTGTCAGTCTGTGTGCTTGCGTCAACTCGGTCTGATGGTGGAGTCAAGCCATTATGAATATCAGTAGGGAGATCAGTATTTGGAGATGATGCCTCTCCCTTAGGAAACTGAGCAGTATAAACATCTTCTGCATTAGGAGGTGATCGACTAACACCTGTTTGTGTATCTTCTTCTGTAAAAGTCAGTAGAAGAGGAGTATGTTCTCTTTGGGTATCTCCCCATGTTTCAATGTCTTCTAGAGGAGAAAAATACTCTTCTTTCTGAGGAGTTTCCTCAGTGACAGATTGTCGTTGATCCTTTTTTTCTGCTGGAGAATCTGTTTTTGCCGGTTCGTCCCCTTGTTCTTCTTTCTTTTCTTCCTCTTTCTCTTCTTCTTTCTCTTCTTCTTCTTTCTTTTCTTTCTCTTCTTTTTTCTCTTCTTTCTCTTCTTTTTTCTCTTCTTTCTCTTCTGCAAAATGTTGTTCTGGAACAGCTGAATTAGATGCAGAAAATTGAGATACAAGAGCAGAGATGGGTAAAGCATCCTCATCATCTTCATCTTCCAAGATGATTGCCCTTCTCTTCTTGATAGAACTAGTCACCGGTTCCTTTCCTTTTCTTTTGGCCGTAGAAGAGTCTGGTCTGAACTTAATAGGAGTCTTCTCCTTGAACTGCCCTGACTTCTTCTTTGCCGAGTTCTTTCGACGCATCTTAGTTATCATCCTCAGTCCGATGACCATTTTATCAATAGTCTTCACAGAGAGAATGTGAGGAGGCTGAATGTTCAGGTGTCTGAAAATACGACTGATGAGAGCAGCATAAGGGAGATTTCCCTTGTCCTTTGCCATGGACCTATACAAGTGAAACATGATAGTGTGTGGCAGAGAGAAATTAAGACCAATCTTAATTGCATACATCAACTTAGTCTCTGAGATGGATACATCTGTCTTTGATGTTGATTTCGGTCTAAGACAGTTGATCACTATCTTGTGAAGCAGAGTGTTTGTTGCATTCATCCTGGAGTAGGAGAGACGACTTTCAGCAATTCGGTCTCTCGCAAGTTCTAGAGTTGCATGACTTACAGACACACCAATTGATTGGAAAGCACCTCTTTCCACACCAATTACATCTGCCAGAGTGTCCGTATCAACAACATATTCTCTATCTCTCACACTGAATGAAAGACTATTCGCATCAAGGAAACTGAGATTGGAATAAAAATATGTTGTTAATTCAGAATAAGCCACATCACATTCAGTACATAACTTATGAAGTTGAAGTTTCTCAAACTTCTCTCTCAGGTTGATGCTTAATAGATCCAGAAAATCAAAGTCCACCGTCCGTGGATTCATCACCCCACACTTCAGCAGTTTCTCATACATCTTCCTGTGTCCGTCTGATCGAAACAGTTCATCATTCTTTCCTCGAAGGTTTGCAGCTACACCCATCCAAGGTTTAAAATGTATGAACATTTTCTCATCATCATCATTTCCCTCTGGTTGATTTACACTACTAAACCTAGGGTCACTGGGAAAGTTTGCAAAGGCTTTTGCTGCCGTTCCAGCAGGAACAATGCCTGATCTCTCCATTACAGTGAGAAAATGTGTCTCATTTGTGTAACCTTTTTCTTTCAGAAATTCATCAATGAAGGTCATTGCAGAACCTCCTTCCTTCAATGCAGAGTAAAGCCTATAAACAAAAGTAGGCTTGAGTGATCTTACAGGTTTAATACCTTCAAGAACTTCTTCTGCATCTTGAGGGCGACGATCAAGAGGTCTATTTGAGGAAGTACGCTATTGAGATCGTTGAGGAGTTTGTTATGTTGGAAAGTCACTTTCTTCGTGAGATCGAAGTGCGTAGGCCCTCACGAGCCCCCGTGGTCCCCGTTTGCTATCCTTGAGGATTTCCTTTGGTAAGACATTGTCATTTCTTGGAGAAACTTTCACACTTGTGTCGCAAGAAAGTTAAAAGTTTTGAGATGTAGAAATTTGGGAGAAAAATACAGAGAAGTGAAAAGCTTTTGATCTAGGGTTTCGGGTAAAGTGAAAACGAATGAGAAGGAGTATATAAAAGATAACAGATACGGGGTGATTCAAGCGTCGCAATTTTGGAAATATGAGGAATTTCCTTTTAAAAAAATAACTGCCTTAATAAATCGATAACCACCCTTTTTTAAATATAACTGCCTTAATAAGCTCAATTAGAGATAAACGAGACAATCTTACATTTTTGAAATGACAGTTTAAGTAAATGAACTTATAGTCATGTCGATTGGTATTTTCAGTCTTCAACCTTTTGAGTCTGATACTCTGTCAAACTTTAGATTCTGAGTCTGAGTTTCAACATTCTTCAAGGGATAAAATATCGAGTCTTGAGCGAATAGACTCAAACAAGCTTTTCTCAAGTGGCTTTGTGAAGATGTCTGCCAGTTGATTCTTTGAGTCTATGAATTGTATCAAGACTTCTTTGTTCGAACATGATCTCTTATAAAATGATGTCGAATCTCAATATGTTTTGCTCTTGAATGTAGAATAGGATTCTTTGTAAGATTGATTGTGCTGGTATTATCACATTTGATCTCTGTGCAAGAATCTTCAATGCCAAAGTCTTGTAGTTGTTGTTTTATCCACAGTATTTGAGAACAGCAACTTCCAAGAGCTACGTATTCAGCTTCAGCTATTGAAAGAGCCACAGTACTTTGTTTTCTTGAAAACCAAGATACTGCCATGTTTCCAAGCAATTGACAAGTACCTGTAGTGCTTTTTCTTTCAACTCTACAACCTGCAAGATCTGCGTCTGAATAGCCAATAAGAGTAAAGTCTCATTCTTTGGGATACCATAGACCAATCTTAGCAGTAGTAGCAACATATTTAATGATACATTTAGCAGCACTTAGATGAGATTCCTTAGGATCAGATTGAAACCTAGCGCATATGCAAACACTAAATAATATGTCGGTCTAGATGCAAGTAAGATAAAGAAGTGAACCAATGATACTCTGTATAACTTTTGGTCGATTTTCTTCCCTGCTTCATCTTTGTCTATCTTCAAGGAACTTGACATTGGTATGTCAGTCTTTTTGCAATTTTCCAGACCGAACTTTTTAACAAGTTCTTTTGCATATTTCTCTTGATGAATGAATATTCCTTCCTTCAGTTGTTTCACTTGTAGATCAAGGAAAAAAGATAGTTCACCCATCATGCTCATCTCGAATTCATCATGCATAGTCTTAGAAAATTTCTTGCACAAAGTCTTATTAGATGATCCGAATATAATGTCATCAACATAAATCTGAACAAGTAGAAAACTTTGACCTTCCTTTTTAATAAACAAAGTAGTGTCTACCTTTCCTTTAGAAAAGTCATTATGAATTAAGAAATTACTTAGCCTTTCATACCAAGCTCGAGGGGCTTGTTTCAGTCCATATAAAGCTTTCTTCAGTCTGAACACTGAGTCTGGTTTCTTTGAGTCTTCAAATCCAGGAGGTTGTTGCACATAGACTTCTTCTTGAATAAATCCGTTCAAGAATGCACTTTTGACATCCATTTGAAATAACCTGAAATTCTTATAACAAGTAAAAGCAAGTAGTAATCTGATTGCTTCTAACCTTGCTACAGGAGCATAGGTCTCATCATAGTCTATCCCTTCTTCTTGCGTGTATCCTTTAGCTACAAGTCTTGCTTTGTTTCTTGTTACTTTGCCTTTTTCATCAACTTTATTCCTAAAAACCCATTTAGCTCCAATAACTGATTTACCTTTTGGTTTAGGAGTCAATTCCCATACGTCGTTAATACCGAATTGTCTCGAGCTCTTCTTGCATTGCTTCAATCCAGCTTTCATCGGCTAAAGCTTCTTCAATATTTTTGGGTTCTATTTCGAAATAAGAGCAACTTGACACTAGACTCTTCTCGCCTTTTGGATCTTGTTCGAATTCCCTCATTAATGTTTCCAATAATGAGTTCTTCAGGATGACTAGACTTGTGCTTCCAGTTACTAGTAAGTCTGATAGATTGTTGATCTTTTTCTTGAGTAGATTCTTCATCAGTAGCTTGTTGTACGGATTCGAATTAGTGCACTTCAATGGAGGTAGATCTAGCGATTAATGGAACAATTTTGAATCTTCGGGATCTGAATTTGTTGAATTTGTGGAGAGTCTTGAAATTTGACATTCATTGATTCTTCCACTGTCGAGTCTTCTTGTTGAATACTCTAAAGGCTTTGCTTGTAGTTGAGTAACCAAGAAAGAATCCTTCATCTCGATTTTCTTCAAACTTACCAACACGATCATTTGCATTCTTTAGAATAAAACATTTGCAACCAAATACTTGAAAATAGGAAAATATTGGTTTCTTTCCTTTAAAAATTTCATAAGGGGTTTTCTCAAGAATTGGCCTTAAAAACACTCGGTTTATAATATAGCAAGCAGTTGAGACAGCTTCAGCCCAAAACCTTGAAGAAATTTGATTTCCAATTAAAAGAGTTCTTGCCATTTCTTATAAAGACCCATTCTTCCTTTCCACAACCCCATTTTGTTCTGGTGTATATGGAGAGGAGAATTTGTGTTGAAAACCAAATTCATCACAAAATTTAGTAAAGTCTTGATTTTCAAACTCACCTCCATGGTATGTACGAATGCTCGAGATAGTGTGACATTTCTCATTTTGCACTTTCTTAGCAAACTTTGAAAAGAGAGAGAAAATCTCTGACTTACTTAAAAGAAAGTAGACCCAAGTAAATCGTGAGTAATCATCCACAATTACTAGACAGAACCTTTTTCCACCAATGCTTTGCGTTCTGGTAAGTCCAAACAAATCCATATGCAGAAGCTGCAGTACATGATTAGAGGAAACTTTATTTATTGATTTGTAAGAGTTTCTAACCTATTTACCCAGTACGCATGGTGTACATAGATCAGACTTTGAGTAATTGAGAATAGACAATCCTTGAACAAGTTTCTTGGTAGAAATCTTGTTGATTTGCTTCATATTGGTATGGCCTAGCTTTTTGTGCCATAGATTAGCTTCATCTTGTACTGATATTAAGCACTGTGATTTTTCTTGATTCACATCCAGAAGATAGATATTTCCATGTCTTCGTCCAGTAAAAGATTGAGTAGAGTCTTTACTGATTCCAGAGCACGTTTCTTCCTGGAAGTTGATCTTGAAACCAGTATCACACAACTGAGTTATGCTAAGCAAGTTGTAATTCAATCCTTCAACTAAAGAAACATTGTTAATTGACAAACTTCCAATCTTTACTGTTCCTCGACTAGTAATTTTTCCTTTGTTGTTACCACTAAAAGAAACCTTTCCTCCGTCATTTGGACAAGTTTTATGAAGCAGCTTGAGTCTCCTGCATATGTCTTGAGTAGCCACTATCAAGATACCGTTTAATCTTCCTTTTGATAATAACCTCGAGTTCACTGTCTGAGTCTGTGTCTGAATCAAGGTCTGAGTCTGAATCTGATTTTGCCATTAAACAGATATTGGCATAATCGTCATCACTTTCTTCACATTCAGTGTCACTCCAAGTCTTTGCTTTGAGTGCCTTCCTGTTTTTCTCAGTCTTTCATTTTTTCTCTTCTTTAACGGAGAGGACGGTTGGATTCGATGTGTCCCTTTTCTTACATTCAAAGCACGTCACTTCTTTGTTAGAATCATCTTCCCTGTTGATTTGTTTTGAAACCTTTGAGAGCTTTGTTTCTTCCAATTGAATTTCCTTCCTTTTTTGTTCAACTTTCTGAATCTCTTTATCATGAGCGCTAGTTCTTCATCATCTAGTTCTTCTTGTAGTCCCAGCATCGAATAGTCATTAGATTTTAAGGCAATAGATTTCTTACCTTTTGAATCTTCCTCTTCGTTGGTTTGTTCCACTTCATAAGATTGAAGAGTCCCAACCAGTTCGTCTACAAAGAGTGGAGCAATCCTTTGCGTCTCTCTTATTGAGGTTTTTATGTAATTCTAGTCTTTAGAGAGTCCTCATAGGAGTTTGTTGACCTTCATATGTCTTGAAATTGGATGTCCCTGATATTCAAGACCATTCACAATTTCAGTAAAGCGACTAAACATGTCAGTTATTGATTCTCCTGATCTCATCTTAAAGACTTCATATTGTCCCAAAAGAATATTGATCCTCGTTTCTTTCACACGATCAGTTCCTTCATAGGTAATGTGGAGCCTATCCCCGGACTTCTTTTTTGCTGTATCACAAGAAGATATTCTGTTATACTCGGTAGGGGATAAAGCACAATATAAGGAGTAAATAGCTTTGGCGTCAAGAGTTTGTCTCTTGGTGATTTCTTCTTGAGTCAGTAGAGTGGGATCGGCAGTTTCTTTTCCTCTCTCTGATTCTGATGCAGCAGCAGGAATGATTCATTTATCAACCACTTCCCATTCCAAAGGATCTTTCGATCTTAGGAATGCCTTCATCTTATTTTTCCATATGCTGTAATCTTTTCCATCAAAGTATGGAGGTCTGGTATTGCTTTGACCTTCAACCAACCCTGTAGGCAACATACTAGCCATAGATCTTTTACTCAGAAGTAAAGACACTTCTTATGAACAAGTACACAAGCTCTGATACCAATTGTTAGGACTAGAATTAGCACCTAGAGGGGGGTGAATAGGTGATTAAAGCAATCTTAACAATTTAATCCGAATGAAAGATTAATGAATTAAAAACAACAATCGCAGCAAATGAAAGTAATGAAAGATAAAAGGATTAGGGATAGAGAATCAAGACTCCAGATTTATAGTGGTTTGGCTTAGACCAAGCCTACGTCCACTCTCCCGCACGGATAGCCCTTCTGGTTGGATTTCACTAAGAATCAAAAAGAGTGATTAGAGTTTCATGCTCTTGAGTCCACAGTGTAGACACTCTACTACACTTCCTCAAGGTCTCACCACAATATGATCTCTCTTTTGATTACATATAACGCTCGAAGAATATGATCGCAAAATAGAAAAGGAGATTCAGACTTTGGAATTCTTCTATTCGACACCCTTCAACAACTGGAGCATCTCTCTTATATACTTCTTCATGCCTTCTATACCGTTGGCACTTTCCAAAGAAGTTCTTCTAATCAACCCGTTGGACAGAATCAATTAGAGAGATCTCGAGCTCTTTAAGGCAAGTGTTGATAGCCCATCAATCCTGCTCGCCCATACAATCAGGATCTTGGTTTCCATAAGTAGATCATTCCAATTATAAGTTGTGAAATCTTTAGAGAATCTATACATATTCGAATACGAAAGTAAGATCTTCTAGTGCTGAATCCAGTAGAAAGAAATTCTCTAGCCGTTATAGTAAAGACCATATAAGATCAGAATAAAAGTTGGTCTGGAGACTGTCCATGAGAGTAGACTTTGAAACATGAGTCTTGCTAGCTTCAGACTTTGATCTTCAAACTTTGCCAGTAGAGTCTATGAGTCTTCAGACTAGAATGAGAAAATGTTTTGTCAACTTCAAAATACCTGAAGAGAATTTATCCAACAAGTGATTTTTCAAGCTAGAAACACAACCATGTTTGTTGATTAATCAAGTCCGTCTAGTTAAAGTTTCCCATACCCTTACAACAAAATGCATACTCATCACCAAGGGCATCCAAATATGGTTGAGATACTTTCTTGGCTTCTTCCTGCCAATAGAGACGATCGCAAATGCATAAACTTCCAAATTCTATAATAGATGCCAAAGACAGAAATGTGCATCATATATACCTTCTCAGGAGATGGTAGATCATCAATGTACAAAAAGTAATCTTCCACAGGAGATGCTACAACCAGATCACTGTGACATACCAAAACCAAAAAGAAGATTCTTAAATGCCCAAAGCAGATTATCGATAGTAAGGCATTCATACAACATGTGTCATCGATATCGAGGAGACGCAACCGACCGTATTTCTTCATCTAAAGTAGAAATGTCAGATCTTCTATTTCTATGTACTTCAATGCAAAAAGAAAATGGACAAAGAAAGGAGAATTTCAATTATAGATGTTGTTGTGTCCATAGTCTACAGTTTATGACTCAGAAAGTATGAAATGTTCAACCCTTGACAAGTCAAATCCTTACAGATTATTCAGCCCAAACATTCCAATGATATGCCCATAAATGTCAAGTGAGAATACTTTGTAGAGTCAAGGAATCGAACCTCACATACTAAAGTACCATGCCAAAAAAGAAAGATAACTGATAATCAGCAGACTGAGGGTTCTTAAAAGGATACATGGTTCACATTCTTTGTCAAAGATAGCTGCCTTCAGGAGTTGCAATGACTGAAAAATAAATAAAGGATTATCGGGAAAGTGACTATAGATGCAGAAGATCACTGACATGCAAAGTGATAAAAAGAGAAAAAAGACAGAATTTCAAGAATTGACTATTTGAATTTCTCCAGAAAAGACGTAGAAGGTATCTAGTGGCAACTTTTTAGAATGAGCAACTAGCAATGACCACTGATCCGCATTTACAATACACCTCAACTTCCGAAAGATGCTTGAGGATGGTGGTGATCTCAACACAAATCAAAACAACCCAAAAACTGAAAAAGGCATCACTTAGGATGATCAAGCAGTTGAAATTTTTATTTTTTAAATAAGCAAAGAGAAATTCACTAAGAAGAACAACTAACGAGTTGAATACATTTCACCTTGCCACATAATAAATACTATTAGCAAACTAAGCACAGAAAGGAAAAGAAGAATAACTAACGAGTGGAATACAGCCAACAAAAAATGAGCAAGCATCACCAACAAACACCACTTCAGAAGCAGGCTAATAAGAAGCAGAATAATCATTTTTATAGATACCAAGATTCAATTTCCTAATTACAACCCAGCACGAGACTTTCAAATCTGCAATCGGTCACAAAATGGAGGTTCACATTCATAAATTAACTATCACACAGTGAACAATAAAAAGCAAGATTGGGTAAAAAACCCAATATAATCCTCTTAAGATGCAACATCTAGAAGAAATTTCTTTACCGTAAAGACAAGCTCTTTAATTTCCATCCTAAATACAGCTTCCTCAGAAGGATCAACATCCTCTGGCAATGCTATGCAGTCCCACCACCTGAATGCAATTATGGGTCATGAGTATGTTCATGTTTGACAAATAAATCTTGAATAGGTCAAACATGACAGAAAAGTTACCTTCTCTTGTGACCAACTGATATTGGCTTCCATGCTTCTAAAAGTAAGGGCATATGAAAGTTGTCCATAACATGAGCCGTGTCTTTCATATAACTACTCAGAAGAATTGCTTTTGACTTCTTATACCTTAATATAGGGTATGCAGTTGCTCGAAAAATGACAACCAATGTATTAGCTATCCAGACCAGCTTTATTAAACCTGTGTAGTAGAGATCTGCGGATGAAAATCGAGGTATATCTATAACCTTGTTATAAAGCAACGACATAAACTTTGCTTTGTGCGTGGTATACTCACTACCAGCCTACAATTCCCGACCAGGAAGGACAATTTGACAAGATGGTACAGAATGAATCGTTAACGTCAATAGTCAATATCATTGTTTTTGGCAGTTCATATAGTTCAAGTGTGATCATCTGAAAGAAGATGAAGGGGAAGAAGTTGAGAGGAAAAGTGTAGGAATTTTCTTTGTATTCTCTGTATGTTTCAATGTACAGGACCACTATTGTTATATATACAAAAAGCATGTATAAGAAAAGCAACTAAATCTATTACAAATTGGATTTGGTACTAATTGATCATGATTGATCTCTGAATGATATCCGGAATATTCTAGCATATCTTCCAACACTCCCCCTCAAGCTGGTGGCTTGTCGATATCCAAGACACCTAGCTTGCTTAAAAGATACGCGTGTTGTTTTTGACATAAAGGCTTGGTGAAGACATCCACTGGTTGTTCTTCCGTTCGAATCCCCCGTGTCTCAATAATTCCTTGCCGGATTTTTTCTCGTGTGAAATGGCAGTCCACTTCTATGTGTTTCATTCTTTCATGAACGATGGGGTTTGAAGCAAGTTTGAAGCCACATTGTTGTCGCAAAATAATCTGGTTGGCCCTTCAACTTGTACTCCAAGATCTCGAAGTAACCCACGTAACCACACTATCTGACACGTGGTTTTTGCCATGGTTCGATATTCTGCTTCTGCTGAGGATAGTGAAACAGTTGGTTGCTTTTTTGTCTTCCATGAAAGTAAAGAATCCCTTAACTTAATACAGAAACCGGTTATGGACCTTCTGCTCATCGGACAGGTCGCATAATCTGCATCACGATATGCAGTCATCCTCATATCACATTTCTTGGAAAGAAGAGTCCCAAGTCCAGGATATCTCTTCAAATACTTTACCACTTTGAGTGCAGCGTTCATGTGGGACTGCTTTGGATTATGCATAAATTGATTGAGGGTTTGCACGGCATAAGTAATGTCTGGCCTGGTCATGATCAAATATATGAGCTTCCCAACAAGTTTCTGATAACTCATTGGATCTCTTAGTATAGGATCGGCTTCTTGAGAGATTCTAGCATCATAATCTGCTGTGGTTAGTTTGACATTTTGCTCAATTGGAATTACAGTTGGCTTACATCCTAACAATCCTGCTTCTGATATGATTTCCAAGTCAAATTTCCTCTGGCTGAGAGATATTCCTTGGTCTGATCGAGCAATTTCGATTCAAAGAAAATACTTTGGCGATCCTAAATCTTTTATATTGAAAGTAGAGTGCAAGTATTGCTTGAAACCTTTGATAGCTACTTCATCATTGCCCATAATCAGTATATCATCTACATATATCAATAAGTATATAGATGACGTACCTTTAGTCCATGTGAAAACAACATAATCAAATCTGGACCGTTGAAAACCAGTAGCTATCATTTGACAAATCATTTATTTTTTGCAAAATAAACACATCATCGGTGGATAACATCAGATGCCTGGAGATACACTAATGCGTTTGCAGTTTCCACAGCTATGTTCAAACGGGTGGACCACGGGGGCGAGCCGGACCGGACTCCAAAAAATTTTCCAAAACGTTATAAATCAAAAGATTTTTCTTCTTTTTCAAAAGGACTCAGAAAATTTTGCATACCATTGTCTGGAAGCTTGCTTAAGCTCATATAGGGATTTGCGGAGACGACATACTTTATTCTCCCCCTATCTTCGTAAACCCTATGGTACGTCCATATAAATTTCTTCATCTAGATTTTCATGTAAGAAGGCATTATGAACATCCATCTGGTGCAATGACTAGTCCTGATAAGCCGCTACAGAGAGAAATGAGCGGACTGTAACATCTTTGGCTACGGGAGAGAAGGTTTCGTGATAATCAAAACCTTCCTGCTATATAAAGCCCTTAGCTACCAATTGGGCTTTGTACCTTTCAATTGAACCATCAGCTCGATATTTGATCTTGTAGACCTATTTGTATCAAATTGCCTTGCGATGTGGAGGCAGACTAACAAGTTCCCAAGTCTGATTATCCACCAGTGCCTACAATTCCGCTTCCATAGCCTTCTGCGATTGCGGATTATTGCTTGCCTCATCATAGTTTGACGGCTCTTGCTCTTCAAAAATGCGAGCAATGCAACATCTATGGTCCACGGATAATCGATCGAAGGAAACATAAGAAGAAATAGCGAAAAGAATACCCGGTGGATTTCTTACTCCACATATGTAATTTTTGGTCCAAGTTGGTGGACGTGTGGCTCGTCCCGAACATCTTGGCGGGTTGTCCTCAGAAGATGGCTGAGTTGGTGGAGTTTCCACAGGAGATGACTCGACTGTAATTACATCATCCAGGTTTTGATCCGTGATTGCTGTTAAAGGTGTCAGGTCCGTAGTAGAAGTAGGATTAGTCCTTGTATCTTCTAAATACGGAAGTAGAGCATATCCTGGATTATTAATGGATTCCTCGACATGAGGACCATGTGAATATCCCCGGCTATCTGTGCCTGATTCCTGGATAGCAAAAGGAAAAAAAGCTTCTTGGAACGGAACATCTCTACTAACAAAGAATTCTCCTGTAAAGTGATCAAACATCCGGTACCCCTTTTGTAAGGTAGGATATCCCATAAATATACAACGGCGAGCTCGTGGACCCATCTTATCCTTAGGTCCTACTATAGAAGCGCAACATAGACACCCAAAGATCCTCAGATGACTCAGATCTGGCTTCTTCCCAAAAAGCAATTCGAAGGGGCTTTGACGATTAAAAATCTTGGTCAGCATACGATTTATCAAATATGTTGCAGTCAATACACAATCTCCCCAAAAATTATCCAAGATAAAGGCCTGAAATTTTAAAGCTCGGGCAACTTCCAACAAGTGACGATGCTTCCTTTCCACTATTCCATTTTGCTGTGGTGTGTATGTGTATGAACTCTCATGTAAGACCCCTTGAGATGATAATAAAGTGGTCACTCATGATTGAAAAATTCTTTCCCATTGTCTGTCCGAATTCTTTGGACATTTTTCCCAAATTGAGTTTTAGATAAAGAAAGAAAGGTTCTTAAATGTGACAGAACCTAACCCTTAGATTACATGAGGAAGATCCATGTGGCCCTTGAAGGGTCATCCACAATGGTGAGAAAGAATCGAGAACCATCATGATTCAGTGTATGATATGGTCTCCAAACATCAATATGAAGTAAAGAAAAAATATCAGTTGCATGACTTTTGCTCGATGGAAAAGGGGTACGTGATTGTTTTGCAAGGGGACAAATATGACATGGAGAATAGGGAAATAAGGAACTATGACCCATCTGGAATGGAAAATGAAATTTTTATCATTGGTAGTCAAATTACACAATGATTGTTTATTACAAGGAAATTGATCTAGATTCTTGGATGAACTTCTCCAGAAAAATAATCCTGCAGATAGATTACCCCAGCCCATCAGTTTCCCAGTCAAAATGGCCTGAAATTGACAAACTATCAGCATTGAAGAAAACTTGACATGAATTTTCCGTACAGGCTCTAGACACAAATATATGATTGAACTGGAATTCAGGGATATAGAGGACATTTGTGAGAACAATTTGAGAACTAAGATTAACTGTCCCTGTTATAGTAACATGAGAAACATTCCCATTTGGTAATTGCACGATAATAGGGCTATCCAATTCTTCATTAATAATGGTAAATAACCTCTTGTCACATGCAATATGATCACTGGCTCCAGAATCAATAATCCAGGTATTTCTCGATATAGTGTTTATCAAACAATGATAAATACTTGTAAAGCTGCTCCCCCTTTTTGGAACGTCTAATTTTTGTAATGCCTGTATCAATTGCTGATATTCACCATGAGTGATTTGTTGATTTCCAATTGCTGGTCCTATAAGTTGATATGTTGCTGCTGATATTTCCTTTCCCTTTTTTTTCTCCAGGTCTGTCATGCAACTTCCAGCAATTTTCAATTGTGTGGTGGGGCCGTTTGCAAAAATCACAATACAATTTCCCTTTATTTTTCGAATTCAGCCCATAGGAATTCGGCCCATAGGAGTTTGGCCCATAAGAATTTTGCCCGTAAGAATTCGGCCCATAGGGTTTTAGCCCATAATTCTTTGAAAAAGAGCACCGTTGGATCTTATAGATCCGAAACCATCTCCACTGTCCAGATCCCCCAGATTACGCGCCCCTTTTGAGCTGTTGGATCGTTGTGCTCGATCATGATCGTCGAATGCAAACCCTTTAAAGGGTCTCTGTTCCGTGAACCTTAGGTTCGCATCATGCCTCTTCTCTAGGGTTTTCAATCCCTTTTCACTTCTCGCGGCCATAGCTTGGGTTTCAATCCCCTTCCCCTCCGTTGAGGCAAGTCTCTGGCTTTCCTCTTGCACCGCGAGTTGGAATATGCGGCCAATCGAAGGTGCCGGTTCCATAGCGAGAATCTGCAACCTGAAATGGAGGTAAGATTCATTAAGAATAAGCAGCAACCGTGTCGCCTTCTCTCTGTCTTTTATCGCTTTGTATTGTTGGAGGGTGGCTTCGGGTCCATCGAGCTTCTCTTCCGCTGCTTCCAGCTCATTCCAAAGAGCTGAAAGCTTGTTGAAGCACATCGTCACAGACATGTTTCCCTACTTCAGTTCGGTAAGAGCTTGATGTAGTGAGAAGATTCTCGCCCGATTTAGTTTTCCATACATCTCTCTTATATTATCCCAAAAATTTTCGAATCCTCGTGGGAGGCAAACCGGGCAGCTATTTCTGGGCTCATACAATTTCCTATCCACGTTCTGATCAACTAATTGCATTTTCTCCATTGTCGCCCTAATTTTTCGTCCATCGGAACCGGAATGGTCCCGTTGATAAATCCCTCCTTATCTTTTGTTACAAGGGCTCGCTGGAACTCGCGCGCCCAATTTGAGTAATTCTCCAGTCCTGTGAGAGGGTGGCTGATAAGCTGCAACTCAGGTCCATTGGCGTTGGAGACGTACAGCGCGTCACCGGGTTATGGGTGACCCATGGCGGTTACGAAAGGAAAGGGCAGAAACCTGGTTGGGAATCTTGGATTGGGGTTTGTAGTCTGACCCTGATTGAATCCGCTTGTTGTTCCTTCATTTGAATTTCCTGATCTGCCTATCTGCTCCGGGCCGATGGTTGAGCCTGCCCCACTGTTGGTTGGTAGGCCTCCATCGGTCTGCACATTGCTCTGGTATCCCGGCTGTGATGTAACTGGATTTGATCCATGGATACATGGATATGGCATCCACTGGTAAGGATAGCTCGAGAAAGGCTGCCCCTTATTAAATTGAGCCAGAAAAGATTGCCATTGCGCGTGTTGTACTTGGGTTTGGCCTTGACTGAGTCGCTGTTCAACCATGGAAGTGACGATGGATGAATCTGGGTTGAGCGAGGTATGAGGCGTCGTATCCCTCGTCGGCTGATCATCTGGACTTGAGGTAAAACTTTTTGGTTTACTCATAATAAAAAAAAAATCCCCTTCAAAAGATCGTGATTCCTTTGGTAACTCTCCTTGTAAGTTAGAGTTCCTTAGGCAATCGAAAAAAAGGAGCGGAAGCTATGTCAGAACTTTAGAAGCTCTGATACCATGATAAAAGATGAAGGGGAAGAAGTCGAGAGGAAAAGTGTAGGAATTTTCTTTGTATTCTCTATATGTTTCAATGTACAGGACCACTATTGTTATATATACAAAAGCATTTATAAGAAAAGCAACTAAATATATTACAAATTGGATCCGATACTAATTGATCACGATTGATCTTTGAATGATATCCTTCTCGCTTATCTTCCAACATCATCCACCCAATTCCTCCTCTACCAATCCCTAAAAGAAATAACAAGTAGTAGAGTGACACTCACCACAAGTGTAATCATAGTCAATCTTGAAAATGTGCCCAACATTAAGATATGAGTAAGTGTCAAAGAAAAAACTATGGCAACAGGTTTCTTTGGTAGAACAAATTCATTTTGCATCACAAGAAAAATTACAAGAAATAGGGTTGCGAAATGAAACCTAGGAAGAGGAATAAGAAACATGGAAACTAGTTAAAGAAGAAACTTACTTTGGCTGCCAGAATGAAAATGTCATTTGTTTCTGCAGTGAAAAGAAAAATGAAGAAGGATCAATAAAAATAGACAACAAATTAAAAATAAATAAATAAACAAAACCTATTGACAATAAAGATTAAGAGCCTCACCATTAGCATGTTGTATGAATTGGAGAAGAGCCTTTGTGGAAAAGGCTTCGACTTCTCTCCAAAGGTACGTAAAGAATGAAATGAATTCCAGTCAGCATTTACACACACTTTGCTAAAAACGATTGTCGACATTACCAAATGAACTAATCCACAGAGTAGTCCCATAAAAGAACATACTTACAGCTGTTAGAACTAGTACGAGCACCTAGAGGGGGGGTGAATAGGTGATTAATAAGATTTTATAAAACGTAACAGAATGAATAGACAATTTATTCGACGATGGACTGAGGAAATAAAAACAGTAATCGATATAAGTGAAAGCAATGTAAAGTAAAAGGATTAGGGATAGAGAATTAAGACTCCAAATTTATAGTGGTTCGGCTTAGACCAAGCCTACGTCCACTCTCCCGCACGGACAGCCCAATGGTTGGATTTCACTATGAATCAAAAAGAGAATTTATAGTCTCACGCCCTTGATTCCATAGTGTAGAGACTCTACTACACTTCCTCAAGGTCTCACCACATTTCAGTCTCTCTTTTGATTACAAATATAGCTCGAAGAATAAGATCACAAGATAACAAAGAGATTCAGACTTTGGAATTCTTCTATCGTGCACTCTTGAACAACTTGAGCGTCTTCCTTAAATACTTCTTTATACCTTCATTACCGTTGGCACCTTCCAAAGAAGTTCTTCCAATCAACCTGTTGGACATAATCAATTTAAAAGAGATCTCGAGCTCTTCAAGGAAAGTGAAGATAGCCCATCAATCCTGCTCGCCCATACAATCAAGATCTTGGTTTCCATAAGTAGAACCTTCCAAGTATAAATTGTGAATCTAGAGAATCTAGATTATTCGAATACGAATAGAAGATCTCCAAGTGCTAATCCCAGTCGTGAGATATTCCTTAACTGTTGGAGTCAAAACCATACTAGATAGAAATCAGAATAGAAGTTTTAACTTTGTCGGTCTGGAAGTTGTCCATAAGAGTAGACTTTGAAACTTAAGTCTGGGTGTCTTCAGACTTTGATTTTCAGACTTTGACAGTAGAGTCTCGCAAGTCTTTAGACTAGACCGATGGAAATGTTTTGTCGACTTTAAAATACCTTAAGAGGATTTTTCTAACAATCTCCCCTTTTTTATGGTGACAAAACTTTCCTGCAGATTTGGATATTATTACCCTGCAATACAACATTTAAGCTAGCAATGATATCTCATTAAGATTAGGATAAAGATAGTGAAAGTCGTCCTGTACACAAATAGTTGTCCTATACATAGATAGTTGTCCTGTACACAGATTTGTATCCACAGAAAACAAGTTAGTCTTATATAGATATTAATCAACTATCTTTATCTAACTTAATAGCTTAAAGTATTGCAATAATAAGCAAGCAATCCAAAGCTTCAAGATAAAGTCATAAAGTCAATCACAACCAAACAAAATATTGAATCCAAAGAGTGTTTAAAAGTTGAAAGTTTGGAATAGAAATCTGCAAAAACTTCTCCCCCTTTTTGTCAGCATAAAAAGGTGAAAAAGTCAAGGTGCTCGAGGAACGCGAACAAGCTGAAAATCGCCCATTGACTTGACAGTTTCCTCCAGCTTTTTCAAATCCTCCTGCAATTGAACGAGAGCTGTGCCTTTGGCAGTGGCCTGAATCTGAAGATTAATATTCTGAATCTGTTCTTGCAAATTGATGGACATGGCACAATTCTCATTCTGCATTGTCTGGAATTTGCATCCCAAAGCATATACTTGGCTTTTGAGCTCCAAAAAAATTTCAAGCAGCCTTGCAAAATCACCTGAATGTTCTGTTTGCGTGCTTGCTTTAGCATGATCTGATTGTGGAGTTAAGCCAGTGGAGCGAATATCAACAGGAAGATCAATATTTGGAGATGTTGCCTCTTCCTCAGGAAAATGAAAGGCATGGACATCCTCTACACCGAGCAGGTGAATGATTGACACTTGCACTGGTAAAAGTTAAAAGAGGAACACTCTCTCTTTGAATATCTCCCACTGTTTCAATGTCTTCTAGAGGAGAGAAGTATTCTTTTTGCTAAGAAGTTTCTTCAGTGTCAAGATGTCTTTGATCCTCCTTTTCTGCTGGAGAATCTACACGACCTTCTTCGCTTTTGGCCGTACATTCTTTGAGAGTCTGTTTTGGCTGTTTCTTCTTCTTCTTCTTCTTCTTCTTCTTCTTCTTCTTCTTCTTCTTCTTCTTCTGTCTGCAAGGATTCCTTCTCCTGCTTCCCTTTCTTAGGTTCTTCTTCAACTGGATGTTCTTGTTCTGCTGACTCAGTAACATGATGCTGGGAAACAAAAGCAGAGATAGGAATATCATCCTCATCATCTTTATCCTACAAGATGATCGCCCGCTTTCTCTTGGTAGGACTAGTCATAGGATATTTTCCTTTCCTCTTTGCAGTAAATGAGTCTTGTCTGGTCTTGACAGGGGTCTTCTCCTTGAACCGCTCAAGCTTTTTGCTGAGTTCTTTTAGACGCATTTTCATAATCATCTTCAGCCCGATGACCATTTGATCAATAGTCTTCACACTTAGAATGTTGGGAGGCTGAATGTTCAAATGTCTGAATAAACGAGTGATGAGAGCAGCATCAGGGAATTTGCCCATGTCCTTCGCCATAGACCAATACATGTGGAACATGATGGTATGAGGCAAGGAAAAGTTATGGCTGATCTTGATGGCATACATTAGCTTTGCTTCAGAAATGGATACATCTGTCTTTGATGTTGACTTCGGTCTGAGATAGTTGATCACAATTTTGTGAAGTAGAATGTTTGAAGCATTCATCTTTGAATAGGAGAGACGTCATTTTGCAATTCTATCATTTGCAAGCTCCAGAGTTGCATGGCTAACAGACACAGAAATTGATTGGAAAACTCCTCTTTCCACACCAATGATGTCAGCTAGAGTATCTATATCAACCACATACTCTTTATCCCTCACACTAAATGAAAAGCTATTTGCATCAAGGAAACTGAGGTTCGAGTAGAAGTAAGCCGTCAATTCAGAATGAGCAACCTCGCTCTCAGTACAGAATTGATGAAGTTGAAGTTTCTCAAACTTCTCCCTTAAATTGATGCTCAATAGATCCAGAAAATCAAAATCCACAGTTCTTGAGTTCATCACCCTATGCTTCAGCAATTTAGCATAAACCTGCTTATGCTCATTCGATCGAAACAATTCTTCTCTCTTTCCCCGAAGATGTGCAGCCACACCCATTCTTGGCTTAAAATGCACATACATTTTCTCATCATCATCTTTCCCCTCAGGCTGATTGACACTACCAAATCAAGGGTCACTCGGAAAGTTTGCAAAAGTCTTTGTCGCTGTTCCAGCAGGAATAACACCCGACCGTTCCATCATAGTCAGAAAATGAGTCTCATTTTTATAACCCTTTTCTTTCAAGAACTCGTCAATAAACGTTATCGCCGAACCCCCTTCCTTCAAAGAAGAATAAAGCCTATAAACAAATGCTGGCTTAAGAGACCTTACTGGTTCTACATCTTCAACCATGTTTTCCTCCGCATGTTGAGGGTTACGAACTTGTGATCTAGTGGAAGAAGTGCGCTGTTGAGAATGTTGATGCATCTGTTCACTTGGAGAGTTTCCTTCTTCAGTAAGATCGAAGTGCGTAGGCCCCTCACACAAGCCTTGTGGTCCACCGCTTGCTATTCGGGAAGACTTTCTCGATGTGACATTGTCACTGTCTTTGGGAGAATTTTCACACTTGTATCGCAAGAAAGGTGAAAACTTGAAGAGATAAACTTTCAAAGGAAAATCTCAGAGAGTGAAAAATTTGTGTTCTAGGGTTTTTGGGTAAAATGAGAAGGGGAAGAAGAACTGTATAAAAGGCAATCGATACAGGGTATGTGAAAAGTCACAAAAATGAAAAAATAAAAATACATTTTCAAAATAATCGCCTTTTTTAAACAAATTGATAACCACCCTTTTTAAAAAAATAAATGCCTTAATAATATCAATTAGAGATAAACAACCAATCTTACCTTTTCGAGTTATCGATTTAAGCAGATAAATGAACTGTAATTGAAATAACTTACAGTCGTGACGTTTGGTCTTCTAAGTCCGAACTTTTGAGTCTCGATACTTTTCGGACTTAGATTCGAGTCCGAACTATAACAGTCTTCGGAGATAAAAGTTGAGTCTTGAACGAATAGACTCAAATAAACCGTTCTCAAGCGGCTTTGTGAAGATGTCTGCTAGTTGATTTTTTGAGTCGATAAACTGTATCAAGACTTCTTTATTCTGAACATGATCTCTTATAAAATGATGTCGAATCTCAATATGTTTTGCTCTTAAATGTAAAATAGGATTCTTTGTAAAATTGATTGCACCGGTATTGTCACATTTGATCTCGGTACAAGAGTCTTCGATTCCAAAGTCTCGTAGTTGTTGTTTTATCCAAAGTATTTGTGAATAGCAACTTCCAAGGGCTACATATTCTGCTTTAGCTGTTGAAAGAGCTATGGTACTTTGCTTCCTTGAAAACCAAGATATTGCCTTGTTACCGAGTAATTGACAAATGCTAGAAGTGTTCTTTCTCTCAACTCTACAACCTGCAAGATCTGTGTCTGAATAATCAAGAAGAGTAAAGTCTCATTCTTTGGGATACCATAGACCAATCTTAGCAGTAGTTGCAACATATTTAATGATACGTTTAGCAGCACTTAGATGAGATTCCTTAGGATCCGATTAAAACCTAACACATGCAAACACTAAATAATATATCAGGTCTAGATGCAGTAAGATAAAGAAGTGAACCAATAATACTCCTGTATAGTTTTTGGTCGACTTTCTTCCCTACTTCATCTTTGTCTATCTTCAAAGAATTTGACATAGGTATGTCGAGTCTTTTTGCAATTCTCCAAACCGAACTTTTAACAAGTTCTTTTGCATATTTTTCTTGATGAATAAAGATTCATTCTTTCGGTTGTTTCACTTGTAGACCAAGGAAGAAGGATAGTTCACTCATCATGCTCATCTCAAATTCATCATGCGTAGACTTAGAAAATTTCTTGCACAAAGTCTCATTAGATGATCCAAATATAATATCATCGACATAAATTTGAACAAGTAAAAAGTTTTTACCTTCTTTTTTAATAAATAAAGTAGTATCTACATTTCCTTTAGTGAAACCACTTTGAATTAAAAAGTTGCTCAGCCTTTCATACCAAGCTCGAGGAGCTTGTTTTAATTCATATAAAGTTTTCTTCGGTTTAAACACGATTCGGTTTCTTTGAGTCTTCAAAACCAGAAGGTTGTTCCACATAGACTTCTTCTTGGATAAATCCATTTAGGAATGCACTTTTGACGTCCATTTAGAATAACCTGAAATTCTTATAGCATGTAAAAGCAAGTAATAATCTGATTGCTTCTAACCTTGCTATAGGAGCGTAAGTCTCATCATAGTCTATCCCTTCTTCTTGCGTGTATCCTTTAGCCACGAGTCTTGCTTTGTTTTTTGTCACCTTGCCTTTTTCATCGACTTTGTTCCTGAAAACTCATTTAGCTCCAATAATAGATTTACCTTTTGGTTTAGGAGTTAATTCCCAAACGTCGTTAATGTTGAATTGTTGAGCTCTTCTTGCATTGCTTCAATCCGACTTTCATCAGCTAAGGCTTCTTTAATGTTTTTGGGTTCTATTTCAGAAATAAGTGCAACAGCACTAGACTCTTTTCGCCTTTTGGATCTTGTTCGAATTCCCTCATTAACGTTTCCAATAATGAGTTCTTTAGGATGACTAGACTTATGCTTCCAGTTACTGGACAATCTGATAGATTGTGGATCTTTTTCTTGAGTTGATTCTTCATCAACAACATGTTGTACTGCTTCTGAATTTTGAACTGCTTCAAGGGAGGTAGACTTAGTAGAGTCTGGAGCATATTCTGATTCTTCAGTCTGAATAGGCTGAATTTGTGGAGAGTTTGGAATTTGACATTCATTGATTCTTCCACAGTCTGAGTCTTCTTGTTGAATACTATGTAGGCTTTGCTTGCGGTTGAGTAACCAAGAAAGAATCCTTCATTTGATTTTTCTTCAAACTTACCAACTCGATCATTTGCATTCTTCAGAATAAAGCATTTACAACCAAATACTTGAAAATATGAAACAATTGGTTTCTTATCTTTGAAAATTTCATAAGGAGTTTTCTCAAGAATTGGTCTTAAGAACACTCTGTTAATAATATGGCAAGTAGTTAAAACAGCTTCAGCCCAAAACCGTGAAGAAATATTACTTTCAATTAAAAGAGTCATTGCCATTTCTTGTAAGGATCTATTCTTCCTTTCCAAAACCCCATTTTGTTCTGGTGTATATGGAGAGGAGAATTTATGCTGAAAACCTGATTCATCACAAAATCTAGCAAAATCTTGATTTTCAAACTCACCTCCATGGTCTGTTCGAATGCTTGATATGGTGTGACCTTTTTCATTCTGCACCTTCTTAGCAAATTTTGAAAAGAGAGAGAAAGTCTCAGACTTACTTGCAATAAAGTAGACCCAAGTAAATCGTGAATAATCATCCACTATTACTAGGCAGAACCTTTTTCCACCAATACTTTGCGTTCTTGTGGGTCCAAATAGATCCATATGCAAAAGCTGCAGTACACGATTAATGGAAACTTTATTTATCGGTTTAAAAGAATTTCTAACCTGTTTACCCAGTACGCATGGTGTGCATAGATCAGACTTTAGGAAATTGAGAATAGGCAATCCTCGAACAAGCTTCTTTAAAGAGATTTTGGCAATTTGCTTCATGTTGGTATGGCCAAGCTTTCTGTGCCATAAATTAGCTTCATCCTGTACTAATATTAAGCATTGTGATCTTTCTTGATTCACATCCAGAAGATAGATATTTCCATGTCTACGTCCAGTAAAAGATTGAGTGAAGTCTTTACCGATTCCTGAGCACGTTCCTTTCAGGAAATTGATCTTGAATCCAGTATCGCATAATTGGCTTATGCTAAGCAGATTGTAATTTAATCCTTCCACTAAGGAAACATTGTTGATTGATAGACTTCCAATTTTTATTATTCCGCGACCAATAATCTTTCCTTTGTTGTTACCACCAAAAGAAATTTTTCCTCCATCTATCTGGACAAGTTTTATGAAGCAACTTGAATCACCTGTCATATGTCTTGAGCAGCCACTATCTAGATACCACTTAATCTTCCTTTTGATAGTGACCTGCAATTAAGAAATTCAAGCTTTATTTGGTACCCACATCATCTTGGGTCCAGAAGAGTTAGAGCAATAAACAGTCTTTGCCCAATTCCTTTTAACGGGTCTCCAAACCAAAGGACATTCTTTCTCAAAATGTTCGAGCTTTGACACTTTGAACATTTTAGAACATTTCGGCCAACAGATTTTACAAAGACTTTCTGGAAATGATTTTTATAAACAACTTTTGTTGGTCTTTGTTTGATTCTTTCCTTCACCTTTGGAAAATCAATTAGTGGTATGGTTTCGAAGTCATACCGAGACCTAACTTATCAAATTAGGGTCTTTGTATCGAAAGAATCTTATCCAAGTTTTCAGAACCATTTGAAAATCTTTTTGATATGTTTGAGATATCATTTTTCAAATGAGTGTTTTCTTTGGAAACAAAGTCTGAGTTTTCTTTCAAGATTGTAAAGTTATTATCTAACTTTTCAAATTTTTCTTTCCGAAATTTCTCATGTTGCTTCAATGTAGAATTCTCCCTTTTTAATTCGGAGATCCTCTTCGAGAGGTTTTAGACCAAGACATAGTTCATCAATATATCTCGAAACTTTGATAGGAATTTTTAGATTACTAACCTCAAGCTCTTTGTCTCCGAGTCCGTATCTGTCTCAAGGTCTGAGTCTGAATCAGATTTTACCATCAAACAGATATTGGCATAATTATCATCACTTTCTTCACATTCAGTATCACTCCAAGTCTCTGCTTTGAGTGCCTTTTTGAATTTCTCAGCCTTTCCTTTTTTTTTTCCTTAACAGAGGACAGTTGGGTCTGATGTGTCCCTTTTTCTTACATTCAAAACAAGTCACTTCTTTGTTGGAATCATCTTCCTCAGTTGATTTGTTCTGAAATCTTTGTGTGCTTTGTTTCTTCCAATTGAATTTTCTTCCCTTCTTGTTCAGCTTTCTGAATCTCTTTATCATGAGTGCAAGTTCTTCATCATCTAGATCTTCTTTGGAGTCTGTAGCATCAGAATAATCATTAGACTTTAAGGCAATAGATTTCTTCCTTTTGAATCTTCTTCTTCATTGGTGTGCTCTACTTCGTAAGACTGAAGAGTTCCAATCAATTCGTCTACAGAGAGTGGTGCAATCCTTTGTGTTTCCCTGATTGAAGTCTTTATATAATTCCAGTCTTTAGAGAGTCCACGCAGCAGATTGTTGACCTTCATATGTCCTGAGATTGGATGTCCCTGATATTCAAGACCATTCACAATTTTAGTAAATCGACTAAACATGCCAGTTATTGATTCTCCAGATCTCATCTTGAAAACTTCATATTGTCCCAAAAGAATATTGATCCTTGTCTCTTTCACTCGATCAGTTCCTTCATAGGTGATGTGAAGCCTATCCCAGACTTCTTTTGCTATATCACAAGAGGATATTCTATTATACTCAGTAGCGGATAAAGCACAATATAAGGAATAAATGGCTTTAGCATCTAGAGTCTGTCTATTGGTTATTTCTTCTCGAGTCATTTCAATAGGAGCAGCAATTTCTTTTCCTCTCTCTGATTCTGATGCAGCAGTAGGAATGATTCCTTTGTCAACAACTTCCCATTCCAAATGATATTTCGATCTTAGAAATGCTTTCATCTTGTTTTTCCATATGTTGTAGTATTTTCCATCAAAGTATGGAGGTTTGGTATTGCTTTGACCTTCAACCAACCCTGTAGGCAACATCCTAGCCATAGATCTTTAACTCAAAAGTAAAAACACTTCTAATAAACGAGTACACAAGCTCTGATACCAATTGTTAGAACTAGTACGAGCACCTAAAGGGGGGGTGAATAGGTGATTAATAAGATTTTATAAAACGTAAGAGAATGAATAGACAATTTATTCGATGATGGACTAAGGAATTAAAAACAGTAATCGATGTAAGTGAAAGCAATGTAAAGTAAAAGGATTAGGGATAGAGAATCAAGACTCCAGATTTATAGTGGTTCGGCTTAGACCAAGCCTACATCCACTCTCCCGCACGGACAGCCCACTAGCTGGATTTCACTATGAATCAAAAAGAGAATTTATAATCTCATGCCCTTGATTCCACAGTGTAGAGACTCTACTACACTTCCTCAAGGTCTCACCACATTTCAGTCTCTCTTTTGATTACAAATATAGCTCGAAGAATAAGATCACAAGATAACATAGAGATTCAGACTTTAGAATTCTTTTATCGTGCACTCTTGAACAACTTGAGCGTCTCCCTTAAATACTTCTTCATGCTTTCATTACCATTGGCACCTTCCAAAGAAGTTCTTTCAATCAACCTGTTGTACATAATCAATTTAAAAGAGATCTCGAGCTCTTCAAGGAAAGTGAAGATAGCCCATCAATCTTGCTCGCCCATACAATCAGGATCTTGGTTTCCACAAGTAGAACCTTCCAAGTATAAATTGTGAATCTAGAGAATCTAGATTATTCGAATACGAATAGAAGATCTTCAAGTGCTAATCCCAATCGTGAGATATTCCTTAACCGTTGGAGTCAAAATCATACTAGACAGAAATCAGAATAGAAGTTTTAACTTTGTCGGTCTGGAAGCTATCTATGAGAGTAGACTTTGAAACTTGAGTCTAGATGTCTTCAGACTTTGATCTTCAGACTTTGACAGTAGAGTCTACAAGTCTTCAGACTAGACTGATGGAAATGTTTTGTCGACTTCAAAATACCTTAAGAGGATTTTTCTAACAACAGCAACCTTATACATGGCGTAAGAAAGCAAAACATGTGACTCAAGAAACATGATGGCAATACTGCTATTACATCATAACTCAGTTGTTAAATTCAATTTCCAGATTTACGATTCAAAACTTTTGATGCTAGGACTCAGGAAAGCACCTTCTCCTATATTTATCTCCTCTTTTATTTTTTTCTTTATTTTTTTAATTTTTTTGGTTGGGCTGTATTTATATCTTGGAAAGTAGCCTTCTTGAGCATAAATTAAGAAAGTATCATTGAAATCATAAAGAAATGTAAACATCAAGAAGATTTCTTTCCATACTCATGCCTTTGGTCCTTTTCATACCATACCAATACAACTTGCTTCTTAGCAGGAAATTAGTGAGAGACCCAAATCTCAGGGAAAAAGTATATCAAAGCCCCGTACCTGCAATAGTAAGCTTCTTGACATCCCCCGGAACATGGAGTAACTGGTGGCAAGGAAAATTTGTCTGAGTATGGCAATACTATTTCACCATTCATCAATGATTCAACAATTTCCTTGGGCAGAGGTACTTTTGCTCTCTTGCTCCCTGAAGCACATTGTCGCAACCTACCCTCGGGGGGAGGAAGTAGGTTTAGGGGTATTGCCTAAAGGACGGGCCTAAGGCCCATGATTAGGCGCAGGCTCTCCCAAGCCCATACCCCGCATGACATTGGGTGTTTTTAAGAATTTTGCAATAAGGAGTTGCCACTAGCCTATTGGGGTCGGCTAGAAACCAAGTGTAACACAGGAGTATGCCACACTTCCTACGCAACCAGAACTTCCTAGACAACTAGAGAATCTAGGATCGGAGACTTGATTACACTAATTAAACAATTAGTGTTATTTCGGTACCTAATCTTGTTCATTTTATAAAAAGATGTTTTTGTCAGGCAGTTTGGATTGATTTTATACCTATCCATTAACATGTAAGGTGATCATGCGGGTATGTAATCATTAAAATAATAATCATAGCTACCAATATCCTAATTGTAGTCAAATTAAACACGTGCAATTAAACATAATTAGATATGCAAATTAAACATACGATATAATCAAAATACAATCAAATAAAAAGCCTAATTACACTAAAAAGACAAGATATGGCAATTCCTAATTAAATCCCATCATTTTTGGATTTTCCAAATTTTTAATTTTTAATTAATTTTAATAATAATAATAATCCTTTTTAAAAATATATTTTTTTAATTTTTTTAAAAATAATATTTAAAACTCGGCCGGGTTGGGTCCGACCCGACCCAAACCTGACCCGGTTGGGCTGGTCGATCAGACCCACCAAGATCCGGCCCAGGCGACCCTGCCAATTGGACCAAACAACCTGAGTCCGGACTAGACTAGGCCGCGCAGCCCAAGCCGGCTAAAGCCTACCCAGGCTGGGCCTGATGCTTAGGCCTAGTCTAGTCTAAATTTATAAATAAATAAGTAAAAAGGCCCACAAGTCCAATGTATTAAAACAACCCAAACTCGGCCCGAATTGCTCAAAACCCTACTTGATTCGCGACCTGCGCCCGACCCGAATTTTGGCCAAAACTCTACGCACCCGCGACCCGATGGATGTCTCTCTCCTTGCTCCCGGTTGAGGCATCGCTAGGCAGACGGACGGGGGCGGCGACGACGGTGACAACAGGCTTGACAGCGGCGATTGGGACGCGGCAAGTGACGGCAAACGTGGCACGGCAAAGGGTCGTTGGGTAGGGCGTTTGGAGAGGTGTGGTCGGTGGTGATCAAGCGGAGACGCAGCTATGAGTAGCAGCGTGGAGGCGCGGCAGTGCGTGTGGCTCGGCAAGACGGGGCACGGCGGTGACTAGCGAAATGCGGCCGGGGGCATCAGTGCCGAGGCGCGGGCCGGTGCGAGGCTCGCTCAGTGGTGGAGCGATGACTAGCTCAAATCTATTGTCATCGGGACTCAGCGATGACTGGCAGAGACGTGGCCGAGGCGCGTAGTGGCTCGTCGATCGGTTCTAGCGTCGCGGGAGGGTGCTCGTGCGAGAGGTGCTACTGTAGCGGTAGTTCGGCAGAGGGGAGCAACGAACCAGTAGCGGCGGTGGCGGAGGTGCAAGCACGGGCATCGGTGCTCGGAGGCAGCATGCGAGGGTTGGTGGCTAGGAGACGCGTTGGTGGCGACGGCGACGGTGTCGGAGACTCCCCTTCTCCTCTCTGGTTCTCTCTCTCCCTCTCTGTTTCTCCTCTCTATTTCTGGGTTCTTGCTTTCTTCCTCTCGAGCTCTCTCGGTCTCTCTCTTCTTCCTCCTACTCGCCGAAGCTCGAGTCCAGCGATAATGGAGGTTCCGGCAAGCGGGATCGGCCGCCTAGAAAAGTTTCGCTCCTTCTCTCCGTTCTCTGCTTCTGGGTTCTGCCTTTCTCCCTTTTTTTACTCGATTTCTATTCAACTCTCTAGGGTTTCCTCCCCACTCTTGCCCTCTATGTGGTTGCCTTTCTCCAGCGTTTCCTGCGCGTAGATGGAGGGAGAAGAGAGGCGAGCGGCAGGCCGGGCCAATGTCAGATCTAGCCTAACCCAACCTCTAGGAGTTTTCTTGTTCTTTCTTTTTTTGTTGTTTTGTTGTTTTGTTGTTTGTTTTTCTTTTTTTCTTTTTTTCTTTCTTCTTTTGTTTTTTTAGTGACTAATTCCTAATTTTGTATGCGATTGAGTCGTAAATAAAATAGTAAAATTTAGGTGTTAATAGCTGCCCCTCTTTTAATGGGAGCTCGAAGAGGTTGCTTTCAAAGACAAAAAAGCACCTAAATTATTTCTACGGTAGAGAGATTCTTAGTGCACAGGCATGTATCAGGTCGACGGAAATGACTCATAATTATGGAAGTGTGTCTTGTCAATAAGAATAGAGGAAGACTCTGGGCTACAAAAGTCCACCGGGTCATAAGAAGAAGAGAGGAAGACTCCGGGTTACAGAAGCCCACCGGGTCATGAGAAGAAGGAGAGGGATTCCGGGCTACAAAAGCCCACCGGGTCATAAAAAGAGAGAGGAAGACTCCGGGCTACAGAAGTCCACCGGGTCATAAGAAGAGAAATGAAGACTCTGGGCTACGAAAAGCCCACCGGGTCATAAGAAGAGAGGAAGACTCGGGTTACGGAAAGCCCACCGGGTCATAAGAAGAGGGGAAGACTCCGGGTTACGGAAAGCCCACCGGGTCATAAGAAGAGGGGAAGACTCCGGGTTACGGAAAGCCCACCAGGTCATAAGAAGAGAGGAAGACTCCAGGCTACGGAAAGCCTATCGGGTCATAAGAGAGGAAGACTCCGGGCTATGGAAAGCCCACGGGGTCATAAGAAGAGAGGAAGACTCCGGGCTACGGAAAGCCCACTAGGTCATAAGAAGAGAGGGGAAGACTCCAGGCTACAAAAGCTCACTGGATCATAAGAAGAGAGGAAGACTCCAAGCTATGGAAAGCCCGCTGGGTCATAAGAAGAGAGGAAGACTCCGGGCTACAGAAGCCCACCGGGTCATAAGAAGAGAGGAAGACTCCGGGTTACGGAAAGCCCACGAGGTCATAAGGTCATAAGAAGAGAAGAAGACTCCGGGCTACAAAAGCCCACCGGGTCATAAGAAGAAAGAAAGACTCTAGGCTACGGAAAGCCTACCGAGTCATAAGAAGAGATGAAGACTCCGGGCTACGGAAAGCTCACTGGTTCATAAGAAGAGAGAAGAAGACTCCGGGCTACGGAAAGCCCACCGGGTCATAAGAAAAGAAGAAGACTCCAGCTGCAAAAGCCCACTGGGTCATAAAAGAGAGGAAAACTCCGGGCTACAGAAAGCCCACCGGGTCATAAAAAGAGAGGAAGACTCCGGGTTACGGAAAGCCCACCGAGTCATAAGAAGAGAGGAAGACTCCGGGCTACGGAAAGCCCACCGGGTTTTCCCCTTGAAGACTGCATGGCTTCACTAAGGAACCCTATCAAACTCAACTTGATCAAATGTCATTAGGGACGACATCAAGAAATGTATTGGCAATATTGTAGCATTAATTGAACAAGCTAATCAAGCTAAGTTCAACTAGTTTAGAAGATCATTCAATGTCAATCAGCATCATGTGGCGCAAAACTGTCATGTTGCTCGAGGATATATCATTAATCATCAAATTCTCCGAGAGTCAAGTTCTTATCAGGACAACTACGACTCGTGAAAAATGCTTATTAAGCATGCCAAACTAGAATTTCTTAGTCAGAAATGGTTTCTCACATACTCTCGATAAAATGGCTGCTTGATCCCATCTATTCATGTGAGAGATAACTGGTTGTTGAGGGTATCTCACATAACCTATGTCGAAGGCTTCCAGAAACATTCGCAATGAGCACAATCTATCAATCAAAAAGATCTTTTGAAAGGATCACAATATAGGCTCGGTTTGGGCTTACACGAAGGAATTATTGCTTTGAGGCCAATAAAGGAACATTTATCACTATCTTCATCAGGTTTTCAAGTCGAGAACTCGACAGATAAGAAGAGAGATAATTGCTTCCACTCCTTCAGGTGGTAGCTTCTTTGTGGCATTCTCATTTTAACTCAAACCATCCCAATCAGAAAAGACTTTGGGAAGAGGGTTGTAATGTTGGCTTGGGAGAGCCTTGAAAAGCTTAAAATTTTTAAGAGGGTTTTTAAGAGTCAGTGATCATCATGGCATCGTGACCAGGTCACTCGATCTTTCGAAATCATTTAGCTTGTGAAATACAGTGCATCTCGAAAGTCCATTGGCTAATCATTTCTACATGGGAGCTTTGCTCGTTTTTCTAATTTCCTTTGCACTTGCGATATTGTTTACGTAGGTACTTGGACTTTGATAATTTTTTTTTCACATAAGATGCAACATTTCGGCTCTTTTTTCTTGACGAGCATTAGCCTTATTTTTACTAGGCACACTGTTTTTTCATGCCCCCTAGTTTGTCGAGCTTTTTGCTCTTTAAACTTTTGTAGCTCTTATGACTTTCGAGATGCTTTTCACATTTTCTCATAACTGTCAATTGTATTTAGTCAAATCTTATGCCTTGCCCCAGTGAAGGGAGATGATCACCACTCGGGGTTCAAAAATGAATAATCAGGCCCAAATTGGTTAAAGTAATGGGTATAAGTGTTTGGGGTAGAGAATGAAATGCTCTTCTTCACATTGGGATGAGTCAAGATCTAATGAGAATTCCTGTGAACCTATCACCAGAAGATTGATGCAAGTGAAAATAATAGAATATTTCTCAATCCTTTGCTCTACAACACGATTGTAACCTCCTATACTGCCCCCAAAGTAGGGTTGTTCTCGACAGGGGTATGTTGAAGGATCATCCTTATTCTACCCAAAGGGGTAGTAAGAGATTAGTGCAATACTTGGGGTTGATGAAGGAAACGCCTTTATCATTTCGATCTTTGTGCTCAATAAGAATGAATCATTCGTCCTAAGAGAATGTCGCTTTTCACTCAACTCTCAAAAGTATGTGAATGATGTGTTTGGAAATAGCTTGCATTTCTTCATCCTAAGCATTTCTTGTTTGGCATAGTCAACATATCCATTTCACTTTGTTGAGATCATCTGAATAGATCAATCTCCATAGGGAAATTTGATTCAAAATGAATATCCCACAAAACAAGAAAACAATTTTGAGACAAAAATGATGCTCAAAAAGTTTGTAGAAAGTTTTTCTCAGTTATTCATTTTTGTGCTTATCTCTAGGAAAGTGCCAAAGGTTTTTTTTTTTTTTTTTTGGTAATGGAGATTTTCCGTTCTTTTTTCTTTTTTTTTTTCTTTTAAAAAAATGAGAAGAATGGTACTTACCTATGGCATGGTGACTCAGTGACCTTGTAAAGAATGTGGAAGAATATGTTAGTGCAAAAATCTTTAGGGATTGAAATGTTGGAAACAATACATTATTACCCTTCATTCGCTTTCATCCTTTGGACGCTAACATCTCTTGGATTCACCTTCGTGAATATTTAGTAACTCGACAATACCCTTCCCTTGCATTTGCCTTTAAGTGTTTGACGTTTTCCTGATTCCTTGGTAGAAGGCGCCGCTTCTATGGTCAAGGTGCAACTTTTTTTCATTTATCACCATGTAAGAAAGGGAGATGAAACGAGTTATCTCCATTCTTAGTTAGGTTCAACTAAGGAACGATACATTATTATTGATAAATTTGACAATGTTGTTCCAGCACACTCCATTGGTGGGAAGATGAGAGATTTTTTTTTTTTTTTAAATCAAACGTTGCTCTCCCATTCTTTGTTTGACAAACCTTTGTTCTGTTCGAATCTGTCCCGTATCAAAGAAAAGGACATGTCATTTTTTATGCTAAAGAGAATCAAGTTTAGGAATGAGATACATCATTTTCAAAGTCGGGCGATCAACATCCCAAGGTATCTCTCATGGAGGAAGGGATGATATTGCCCCTCTATTTCATCATTTGAATTTTTCTGTCTAAGATGAACATGACTCAATAATGCTCTATCGTGTTTGTTAGGACATTACAAAACTTGATACTCTTGATGTTTCCTCAACAATGGAAAGAAAGATGTGTTAGAAACGGTATCAGAAATGAATAATTAGAATTGATACAGTTTACTCTTCCTTCAAATTTACCTTTTTGGATGCTTGGCAACTCCCTTCATTTGTCTCATCATGCAAAGTGAACGAGATCGATGGGCTATTTTAGTACCTAAGGTATTTCCAAATAAAAAGACCTCCCATAACGGAATTCAACTTCGTTCTGCCTCTATTGGAAGATTGGCGCCGACGAAGCCTTGATGCATGCTTGCCCCTCGTGTTCCATGAACCCACACTTTTACTTTTAGAAAGGGCAGATGCCAATCTTAGATAAACTCTTCATCCTACCTGAGAAAGCAATCACCTGAAGAGAGGGTCTTAACTCGAGTTTTCTTGAAATTCATATTGGAAGGTAAACGTATAGGTTCACTTGAAACACTTCTGAATTTTTTTAGTTTTTCTATTTTTTTTAAAGATGATTTTCATGAAATTGAATTCCATCATAAAAAATAAAAATAAAAAGAGTCGCATGATTTACAAAAGCATCAATTGGATTCACAATTAAAACCCAAAATGGAAAACAAGATTCTTAACAAGAATAAGGATAATGATAAAATACAAGAAACTCTTGTATAAATAAGAGTAAAAATTAACTCTTATCCTAGCTCTAGAATTCACTTTTCTAAGTGGTCAAGCACTAGAATGTCAAGGAGCATCACGCATGACCTGCAAAAAGACGACAATGTCAGTACGTGAATGAGAGAAAATGATATCTCAATGAGGTAGCTTCTTACAATAAAATCAAGACGACGATACATGCCCCAAAGTCCTTATTACGGGGTTTTAGTATTTCGCCAAGATTTTATCATAAGAGAAGACATCATTAAAATAATCAATCCACGGCCATCAATCGAATGTCCACTTTTATTCCAAAAGTTTCGTATGCAAAAGTGGCATTGATATATATATATTTGAAGAGATTGATTTTATGATTTTACTCATGCAAAAAATGAAGTGACTTCTACTTTGAGAAATCTATGCAAAATGTGATTTGCATTTCAGTCCCAAAATGTGAGAAGGAAAGAGTTTGATCAAAGATGCAATCTAAATTTTTGTGCCCCAATATATAATCGCAACTTGCAAGCCCCCTTTTTTTTGGTATTTTTTTTTGTTTTTAAAATGTGATTTTGAGCCCATAATTAGGAATTTAAATAAAATCATGTGTTCAACAAGGCCAAATAAAAATGTTTAGAACTTGCATTCAAATGATCACTTCTCAAAAGTGATTGCCAATTTTTCAATCATAAGACATCACTGAGGGCATTTGATTGATTTCCGTGAATTTCAAGATGAAAATGCAATACAAAATGAGCAAATAAAAAAGAAAATGACACTTATAATGGGTGCCAACCTTTGTCTCTTCTTCTTTTTTTTTTTTTTACATAGACATGCACATGAGATGTGATTCGATTTCTACTCTATACGGCTCAAAATGAAGCCATAGGATCACCAGACTGAACCAACAAGGTTGTGGCTAGGTCGTGTTACCTATGGCTCCGGCTTTGTCAAAGAACCGACCCGTGTCGCGCGGTTGCAAACCGGGGTGGGTACCTTTGACATGAAGAAAGAAATTTCGAGGTAGAGGTGGGTGACTCGTACTACATGGTTGTAGTCGGAGTGGTATCCACCTCAACACCATCCTTGCTGATCCTATGTGGCCCAGGTCCGACGGCAGGTTGTGTGTGCTAGGGTGTAGTGCAATGCAAATGATACATGCACAACAATTTATTGGCAAACAACACTCTGTACATAAAAAAAAAACCATACATTCCTACACCTCCCTGCAAGACAAATGTGAGCAAACACTTCCCCTTATACCTCCTATTCTGTAAAAACATTTAACACCTTTAATGTTAGGGGCGTACCTGGAATCCTCGATGCCAAACAAAAATATTTTTGAACAAGATTAATTTTGGCCTAAGTCCTCTAAGGTTTAAAACCAAGTCCCCAGTGGAGTCGCTAAGCTGTCGCGACCTACCCTCGGGGGGAGGGAGCAGGTTTAGGGGTATTGCCTAAAAACGGGCCTAAGGCCCATGATTAGGTGCGGGCTCTCCCAAGCCCATACCCTGCGTGACATTGGGTGTTTTTAAGAATTTTGCAATAAGGAGTCGCCACTAGCTTATTAGGGTCAGCTAGAAACCAAGTGTGACATGGGAGTATGCCACACTTCCTACGCAATCAGAGAATCTAGGATCGGAGACTTGATTACAATAATTAAACAATTAATGCCCTTTCGGTACCTAATCTTGTTCATTTTATAAAAAGATGTTTTTGTCAGACAGTTTGGATTGATTTTATACCTATCCACTAACATGTGAGGTGATCATGCAGGTGTGCAATCATTAAAGTAACAATCATAGCTACCAAGATCCTAACTGCAGTCAAATTAAACACGTGCAATTAAACATAATTAGATATGCAAATTAAACATACGATATAATCAAAATACAATCAAATAAAAGCCTAATTACACTAAAAAGACAAGATATGTCAATTCCTAACTAAATCCCATCATTTTTGGATTTTCCAAATTTTTAAATTTTAATTAATTTTAATAATGATGATGATGATGATGATGATGATGATTAATCCAAAGTACTAAAACAGCCCAAACCCGGCGCGGATTGCTCAAAACCCTACCCAATTCGTGACCCGCGCCCGACCCGGGTTTTGGCCGAAACCCTACCCGGCTACGACCCAATGGACGTCCCTCTCCTTGCTTGTGGTTGAGGCGTCACCGGGTGGATGGACGGTGGCAGCAGCGGCGGCGCCAATGGGCTTGACGGCGGTGGCAATGACGACGGGCTTGACGGCGGTGATTGGGACGCAGCAGGTGACGGCGAACTCGGCACAGCGGTGGTCGTTGGGGATGGCGTTCGCTGCTGGAGACGCGGCCATGAGCAGCAGTGTGGAGGCGCGGGCTGGTGCGAGGCTCGACGAGACGGGGGCACAACGATGGACCGGCGAGACGCGGCCGGGCAGCAACGTGGAGGCGCGGGCCGGTGCGGGGCTCGCTTAGCAGTGGAGCGACGACTAGCTCAAATTTGTTGTCGTTAGGACTCAGTGGTGACTGGCAGAGATGCGGTCGAGGCATGCAGTGGCTCGGTGATCGGTTCTGGTGTCGCGGGAGGGTGCTCCTGCAGAGGTGCTTTCTTGTAGTGGCAGTCCGGCAGAGGGGAGCGACGAACCAGCAGCAGCAGTGGCAGAGGTGCGGGCACAAGCGTCGGCGCTCGGAGGTACTAGTGCCAAGGACGGTGGCTAGGAGACGCGTCGTCGACGGCGACGACAGTGTCGGAGACTCCCCTTCTCCTCTCTGGTTCTCTCTCTCCCTCTCGAGCTCTCCATTTCTCCTCTCTATTTATGGGTTCTTGCTTTCTTCCTCTCGAGCTCTCTCGGTCTCTCTCTTGTTCCTCCTGCTCGCCGAAGCTCGAGTCTAGCAACAATGGAGGTTCGGCGAGTGGGATCGGCCACCTAGAAAAGTGTCACTCCTTCTCTCCGTTCTCTACTTCTGGGTTCTGCCTTTCCCCCTTTTTTTTACTTGATTTCTCTTAAGCTCTCTAGGGTTTCCTCCCCCCTCTTGCCCTCTCTATGGTTGCCTTTCTCTAGCGTTTCCTGCACAAAGATGGAGGAGGGAGAAGAGAGGCGAGGGGCGAGCTGGGCCAATGTCAGATCCGGCCCAACCCAACCTCTAGGAGTTTTCTTTTTCTCTTTTTTGTTGTCGTTTTGTTGTTTGTTTTTCTTTTTTTCTTTCTTTCTTCTTTTTTTTTAGTGACTAATTCCTAATTTTGTATAAGATTGAGTCGTAAATAAAATAGTAAAATTTAGGTGTCAACACACATTTACGAGAGTTGTCATAACTTTTCTCATCCGTGACGTCGTCTCCATCAGATGAGTCAGATGCACCATGCTCATTTGAAACATCGGAGCACGAATTGGTATCACATCCATGGCTTGAAGCGAGACCTAAATCTTGAAAAAACAATATTCTTCCAATTTGAAGTTCTAATGAAGTGTTAGCCTATGCATGATCAAAGGTCCTGACAAGTGGTTATTGGGATTTCATGCCAGCAATACCTTATTTGAGGAATGTTGACACCCAAAAAGCATTTGATCCCTTAAGAGAAGCTCCCCTTCTTTAAAATCCACATCAGCATATACACCTGGAAAACAATAATCCAACAGATGCTCAATGGTAGAAAGGCAGACTGTAGAAGCCACTGTGCAAGAGCACCTTCATTGCATTAACAATCCAAAAAACAATTTAATTCAACAGTGCATGAAATTCTTTAAACTTGAGCTCATGTTGCCTGATCAGAAACTACATAATTAAAATGGAGAAACAACGCAATGTAAGTGATAGCAAGTGGCACTGCACACAGGTCATCATAGAGTAAATTACGTGCCTAGAATGGACGCTCCTAATTAGGCCGAACAATGAATTTACTTTCTCTCATGACTTCAGAAAACAAAACAGTACACAGAGATTCTTCTTTTATCGCCCTCATCACGCGCAAGCAGCATTCAGGTCAATGTCATTTGTTTTTGCACGATACATCTGTTTCCATTGGCACTCATGCACTGGCAAATTTCACTGGAGAACTATCGATGAAAATGGAAACACATCGCCAACGACACAACCAATTTCACAACAGCAACTCGCCATCCTCAGGAATAGCAACTACCTCTAAACGATTAAAAGTCGCGAATTGATCCCGCACCAAAACAAGAGACGACAGTCCAATTCGAGAACTCAGCCAGGTAGTAGCACAATGCCAGGCGTAAGAAACTCATTCAAGAAAAAAAAAAAACCCGACTTGTCGAGCAGGAGACCGGTCTTACCCTCCCGCGAGGCCAAAAGCTGGTCAAAGTAATCCTGAACGGACAAGATTTCAGGCAGCCATCGAAACCGAAAAGGCAGGAGAAAAAAGCAGAGGGAAAAATGCGAAATCTGCTCGACCCTATCGCCGTCACACTCGATACTCTCGAGTCCCCACCGAGCATCTCGCCCGCGACGCGAAAAACACGGCGCGGTGGCATAGCGAAGATGCGAATGCCAAGGGACGCGAAAAGCTGACTCGTTCCTTCTATTCTACGACTGTAACAACCTTGCCCGTTCGTAAAAAGGATCGATTGAAGGAGCAGGAGGAGCGTTACCTGGATTTCGCGAGGAGGAGGGCGTCGGAGGAGGGCGGCAATTTCAGGGAAAGAGCTAAAGCAGAGAGAGATGAGAACAAGCTGGACTGGAATTTCTACGAGACCCACTGGTGTTCCGTAACCTCACTTTTTTTAGACTGTCTTACATTTGTTTGCGATGGCGGCTTGTCTCAATATCGCAAATCAAAGTTTACAATGTGTTACGATGGATTTATACTTAATTACGATGACATGCTGTAATTTGGTAGGGGACCCCTAAAAGATCATAGGATTGTCCGACTGGACAAAAGCAAAAATAAAGAGGAAAGTGAGTGCTTGTGTGCGAGATACAACGAGCGAGAGGAAGAGAAGAAAGTGAGGCCAGTGGTCTTCATGGACAGAATGAGAGAGCAATTTCAAACCTAATTTTCATAAAAGTCTCTCCTATAGTTAAATATTAGGGTTAATTTATAACGATCCTATTTCATGCCATTAGAATTGCATATAGGTTGCATTGCATTTAAATAATAATATAGTGATATGCTACTTAGAAATCATATTTAGTTCACGCATCGCGGCATTATTTGCTTCCTAGTTAGCACTTTGCTGAACACTTGATGCATTGGACATAAAGGAGCTCGCTTAGTACATCGAGGTTCTGTCATTTCTTTGAGCAATTTATTTAATACTTTGATTATGGGTCGTTAGCTTTTTTATTGTACACCCGCATGATCACCCATTGTATAAAGACGTGCGGACCCCTGGAGTGCCATAACTTAGCACAAAGGGACACTTAAGTGCCATAACTTACGAAAGGTACACTTAAGTGCCAAAATCGGAGTAAAATGGATCACTTGAGTGCCAATCCGGCCAAAGTCCGGCCAAAATGCCGACGTGGCATTTTTCCGGCGAAACAAGCTCAAAACGACGCCGTTTTGCTCGCTGATGTGGCCAAATAATGCAAAAACGGCGTCGTTTTGGGCTGATGTGGTAAAAAAATAAAAATAAAAATTAATTAAATTAAATTAAAAATTAAATTTAGTTAAAATATTTAAAAATAATAATTTTAAAATTAAATTTAGTTAAAATATTAAAAATTTAAAAATTTAAAAAAATTTAAAAGGGGGAGGCGGGCGAGGATCGCCCTCGGCCCGCCGCATTGCCGCCCCGCCACCGCCGGGAAGGGCCGGCGACGGCGGGGTGAGGGTCGGCCGGGGTCGCCGAGGGCCCGGCTAGGGGCGGCGACCCCGCCGGCTGGCGGCGAGGGCTCGCGAGCCCTCGCCCCAAATCGGGCGAGGTCGCGGCCCTCGCCCGGATCCGGCGAGGGTCGGCGGCCCTCGCTCGGTCGGGGGGTGGCCGCCCGCCGGGGTCGCCCGGCGGCGGCGGGCGAGGGCGATCCCGGCCCGCCTCCCCACACCCCACCCTTTTTTTTTTTTTTTTTACATTTTTTTAAATTTTTCTAATTTTAAAATAATTATTTTTTAATATTTTAACTAAATTTAATTTTAAAATAATTTATTTTTAAATATTTTAACTAAATTTAATTTTTAATTAAATTAAATTAATTTTTCATTAATTTTTTTTTTACCACGTCGCCCCAAAACGACGCCGTTTTTGCATTATTTGGCCACACATCGCCAGCAAAACGGCGTCGTTTTGGGCTCGCCTCGTCGGAAAAATGCCACGTCGGCGTTTTGGCGGACTTTTGGAGTGGCACTTAAGTGATCCGTTTTTTTCGAATGTAGCACTTAAGTGTACCTTTCGTAAGTTATGGCACTTAAGTGTCCCTTTGTGCCAAGTTATGGCACTTGAAGCATTCTTATGCCCATGTTAGCAGCTTAGCCTCTACAATTAACCAAGATTGCTCGCAATGAAATAAAGAAAAATGGACCAAAAAGTGCGTTAAATTAATCTAGCGTAACCAAGTTTCTCTATCCATCAATCTCTATTTCGCAAAAGTAAAATGTTCTCCTATGCTTTACTTGGGTTTCCAATAGACCTATAATAGATTAACGGCGACTCCTAATTGAATTGATTTTCATATTAAATTGAATTAAATTGAAAACCCCAAACTTGTGATTGGTAAGTCTTTGGAGAGTTCATGCTAAGTCTTAAGCTTAGTAATCCATTAGCTTTCTTATGTGTGGTTCACCGTTGAGAAGATCGCAACATTAATTAATACTACATGTTGCATAATGCATGGTATCACTATGAAAATTCATGGAACTACAGTCAACTATTTAAAAGAACTTGAATTATGTAGGCAAACGCCTAGTTTAATTCAAATACTTTAATATTCTTACTCAAATGCAAGTTGGACTTTACTCTAAGATTAAAATATGGAAATATATTATAGAGAATGCAAATAGGGCTGGAAAAAATTGAATTCAGAATCCCTTACTTTGCTGTGATGTGAAATTTTGTGAAATTACATCTAACTGTCTTAAAAACTGTCTTAAAAATTTAAGCTAATAAATAGAAACGGGGATTAATTCAAGTACTGTTACAAACACCATTGATTTAACGCAATAGGAAAGCTATAGTAGAATTAGCAAATACACCAAGGCGAATACATATTTATTTCCTGCAAATCATCGATAATATCAAATGATCAACTGGAACTAGTGATTGGCAAAAAAAAAAAAAAATGAAACCAGTGATTGGGAGGACGTGGCACCTCCCCACATTTGGTTGTCGCAAGTAATCGGTCATTCGATTCACTAGCGAGCAGAAGTCCAGCCACCATTCTCTCCTCTTTGGAGTCATCCAAAAGGTATGTCTCAGTTCCCCCACCAATTAATATAAGCGAGACCAAGCTAGAAGAAGACGGAAGCGTCGGACGAGGGTCCGAAAGAAATAAGCCAATTCAGGCGACTCACTTTCTGAGATTGCGATACGAAGAACGAGACCGTATAACAAACTTAATATGGCATCGCCAAGCCGAGGGAGTTTACCATCCTCCATGGTCCTAACACCTAACTGACATATGGAAAGCACTGAGGGTAAAATTATTAGCCGCGCCATTACGCACATTGACATAACTTTTGCCTTGTGGTAGTCCCTTTTCCATGTTAACCTGAGGGAGTATAACTTAAACATGATCACCGAAATGGACAACGGAAAAGACATGATCGCCAGGATGATGGACTTGCAAAATGAAAGCATCCCTGAGTTTCTCCTGTCAAGCATCGTAGCCATGCTCCAGTCTTCTTTGAAGGCTGTGTCCCAGCTGTCAAATTCTTCTGACACTAAGAGTATCCATGCCAAACTTGCAATGACCGTTCCGATTGCCCCCAGCATATGGTTTAAGGTATGCTCCTGTACAAAATTGATCCATCTTGCTGAATTTTTTAGATCAGTCCACATAATTCTAGCATGTCTTGTGAATGAATGAGTGCTAATGAATGGTCAGCATGCAATGTTCAGAGATGTTTGATAAGGAATATCGATCAAAGAAGGCCTAGAAATAGGCTGCGCTGGTGATGGAAATTGAAGCTGAACACACACACACACACAGCTGAAGACCTAAGGTTTGATTTCCTTTTCGCCTCGTCTATTATTGAGTGCGCTTTATCTCGGGTTTCTGGCCTTTGTACAAAGGATAAAAAGAAGAAATCGTTGCCATATCGACAACGGGAAAGGATTTTGGAGTACTCATTTAAAGTGAAACTTTTACTTCTAAGGATGCAGTGATTTGGGACTGATGAATGTACAATAATAATGATTGTGTTTAATTCCATGGAAGTGATTTGGTACTTAATAATCCGCTTACTCATCAGCGAAATTGTCCTATTCATAGTTTTTGCTAATGTTGGTAGGATTGAGAAACTTGGCTGTTGTTAATTTTATCAAAGTGTTGATGGATGTATGCTAGTAATATTTCTTTGAACTAATATTTCTACTGAATGACCTATTTTCAGATTTTGCTGATGTTGGGTAGAATCGAGGAATTTTTTAGGTTAATTTTATCATAGTGCACAGCAAAAGCAGATAATAAACTTTCGTGATCATAAGTTTAGCAGTGGATTTTGATGGAGTTGATGTTTGTAGACTTTGGTGCAAAAGAATAATTTCTTCGTATAATTTGAGGTTTAAAGGATTGTGTATTCAATATTTACGGTTTAAGTCGTCAACTGGCAATTTCGAGTTTGGATTTGAGAGTTATGCAATTCACGGTGTCACATTGACTCAATAGAGAGTTAAAGGAAATGTGACCCCACTTACTAAATTTCTAGCAAACTTTTGGAAAGAGAATTTATTTAATTTCATCGGACATTGCTAATTACTAATGTAACCTTTTAAAAATTGTACTTTTTTGTACTATCCCTGAGTTCCGCCTTTTTGACAAAACCTTAGACAGCTTTTTGTTTTGTTCGAATGTGAATTATCTAGATAGAACAAGATAGATTTTGCTAACTTATATAAATAAGAAAAAACGTCATCATATATCAATTGAAAAAAATAGTAAAGTGAAAAGATAGATTGGATAGGCTTGATTATCTAATGGTTCAAATGGTCTTTTAAACCCAATTTCTATTATTTTCAGATACTTTTATCTAACATAATTAAGCAAAAAGGGTGCACTATTTATTGATGAAAAAAATCAGATATTTACCAAATTGCTCACTTAACGAAAATCATAGTCAATGCATAGGTTTTTCCTATAGCATGCAATAAATGAAGGCAATCTGCAAGAGAGATGAACTCTTACATGCGTAGTAATGTTGGAAGGAATAAAATAGGACTGTTCATACTTACCTTTTCATGGGCCCTCTCAAGAAACCAAAATCTGCTTCGCTCTTGGTTTCCTCATATGCTCTTGACGAACAATTTCCCTTCCAAAAGCTTTTAAGCGATCGTGCATCCATATTCTATCATGGTCAACAATCTTGATCAAGGACTTGCCAATAAGAACCTCAATTTCAAATCTCAGGCAAAAAGCCCGAGTCTTCCCACATATACATTGGAATAGTTATTTTCTTGTTAACAAAAGAAACATGCGATGTCGAGAAAGATTTGTTGCTGCCGATATTCAAGTGCATCATAACCAATTTTTAACCTTTGTTGGACCTTTTTGTGAGGCACTTTCTTCAATTGATCTAGTGTGCTTATCCATTGTGCTTTGCTTTGGCCACGGAGATGTGAACCTATCACCTCAATAGCCAATGGAAGTCCTCCGGTGAATTCAACAACTTCTTTTGAAAGATCATATAGATCAGGTGGAGCTGAATCTGTGTTGAAAGCAAGCTTGTTCAAAAGTTGAAGAGCATGATCCAAATGCATTTTCTTCATTTCGTATGGAATAATTTCTGTAGACCTTGTTAAGATATTTTCCTCAAATCCTTCCACCTTGATCATAGAAAAAACACTCTTACTTGTGGTTGTTATGATGATCCTACTCCCTGGACCGCACAAAATACAATACTTCGCTAGTTGCATAGATTGATCATTTTCATCCATGCCATCAAAAACAAGCAAGACTTGTTTGTTAGGTAACATTTTTCTGATCAAATTGTTCCCTTCCTGACAGTCAAAGGTTTCGGGAAGTAAGTAATGGAAAAGATCCGCTAGTAATTTTTTTCTGAAGTTTTCAATGCCAAGGTCTTGGATGTCTGAAAGGAAGGAGTGACCTTCAAATTGAGGAGAGAGTTGATTGAAGACTGCATTGGTAAGAGTTGTCTTTCCCATGCCACCTATCCCATGGATTATGACAGATCGCACATCACTAATATAATAACAATTTAACAGTCTCTTTATGTTCTCTACACGATCATCAATTCCAACTAGATGGGCAGGCAAATCTCTTTCTATTGTATTGATCTTCAGCAATACATCCTTAACAATATCCTCAATGACCTCACCTTGCCTGCCATATTCACGAATCATTACACACAAGACTATACATAAGCAATTAGAATTTCAAATAGAAACAAATAATTTATCACCAGCATGCCAACATGTATAATCCACATGGTACTCACGATGTATGTACATAAATCGCTCTTTCTACATGTACCAAATAAGGCTTCTCTTACAAGGGTGGCAAGTATTGCCCCCAAAGAATTTATCTAAACAATTTGAATAAGATATTCGTTTTGTTTGAACCAATCACTAGAGTTTCCATTTGGGAGTTTATCAGCATGTAGATAGTCAGAGCCTAATGGTACAAAATGATGTATACAAACCTGTGTGCTTGTGGGCGCTCCTCTTCCAATACACAACCGGAAGGGCCAATAAATGAATAGATAGATAAATAAACGAAGGAGGTGTCAATACATTTTTTCTTTTATATGCCACCCCTTGATTCTAGCCACCGTGGTCAAGGCCTCCTTCCATTGCTTCACTTCAGTGCAGCCAGGGTCCTCATCATGCTTGGTTAGGGCACTTTTGTACACCTCCGTTTCAAGCTTACCATCCCCAGGCTCCACATCGTAAAAGATAGGTAGTATCCGTTTACCCGGGGATCAGCCACAGCTCTCCACCATGCATTTCAACTCTCGGAGGCACCACCTGCTTGAAGCATAATTTTTGGAGAAAATAGGAATGTATATTCAGGAGTTTTCTACTGCTCGCAAGATCTCCAAGATCTTTTCTCCTGGCCGTAACTCTTCGTCATCCCTAAAAACACGGATTCCCCTTATTTTCAGGAACACGGAGGCAATTTGCGAATGTGCTGCGAGTGTCGGGTCCTCGAAAGCTCAAGAACACATCATAGTCACCACCAGGTGTAGTTCCTGAGTTGGCCTCTTTGTTCGCCATGTAACGGCCCAGATTGATGCTACGGGTGACTTCTTTTTTTTTTTTTGTGGTGGTGCTTGAGGAGATTTCTACGGCCAGAGAGACACGATCAAGATGAGCAGCGACTTACACTCTCGTCCTTTCCCCTTAGGTCGCTCATCGAAGCGTCGCCCGACCCTAAATCCTGAGCGCTTCACCCACGTCGAGGATCCGAACCCGGCGACGGCAAGGGATCCTTTCGCAGGAGGACGCTTCCGAGGAACTCTCCAGGAGCGTGGTGGTCCTCGCGATCCGCGTCCTCGGCCGAGGGTGGCACGTGCGACGTGAATTCTGGTCGGGAGGAAAGTCTCAGGTGAGTGTTGCGACTGGAAGAGGAGCAAAACCTGAGAGATAGAGAAAGAGAGAAGGAATTCAGAGAGGAGCGAGAGAACCGAGAGGGTTCTTCCAGGGTTTCTGATGCTGAAATGACCAAGCAGACTAGGCTTTGAGCCTTCCAAAAGGCCAGCTTTCTCTTATGGAGATTTACAAAAAAATAAAATCCTAAACGCCAAATTTCAGCCCAAGATTAATAGTGAGTCAAGACCTCGGCCTCCCACGAATTATCATTGTAAAAACAGTAATAGCTAGTGAATATCGAGACACCAGAGGTGGTAAGTTCTATCAAACTCTTTCGAATGTCCTAACAATCATAACTTTCCATAAGTAATTGTAAATAATCAGAGTTATTATAAATTTCTCTTTTCCTTTTTATTTTGCAACTTATTTTAGCACTCGCAATAATCCTCAACAATTTGCAAGTTTAAGGAATCCACTGGAAAGTAACTATTCTTGTACGCTGTAATTTCCTTAATAAATGATAGATCGATAATTGTATAAATATTTTTCCTCTTCTTTCGTAAAAGCCAATCGACGTTTCAATAATTTTGCTCTCCTAACTAATGTCTCTAATTGCTCGGGAACGGTAATGTATTTTCCCACGCGAGACTAGAGAATTTTCCTGTTAAGAAAATTAGCTTCTTCCAATCACTCATGCTCAACTACATCGGTCCGATAGCGCCTGCACTTGACGGTTCAAATGTAATCCAATATGCTGTTGCTGATCTTGTGGAAGAGCAACATGGAGGGGGGCTATTCCCAAAAGTTCAGGAGAGCTTGAAGTTCAATTTCAGTCCATTATGTGTTTGTTATGTTAGGATTAGCTTTCTACTCCGCGTGGATCAATGTTTTCCCCTCTTCATTCTCGTCCGACAAAAAAATGACACCTCCTTTTATGCATGAGAGAGAGAACAAGAAGGCTCTTTTGTTTTGAACAAAATTCTCGGTTTGCTCCGATTTCTAGTTGGAGCAGCGTAGATGCTCACTACTATTATATTTATGTGGAAAAAAGGTCCTAGATATCAGAACGAATTGGTATGCAATATACACTACTCTTTTTCTCGATGGGACTCGGATAACAAATTCAAATTTTTTGGACCTTCCCATAAGATTGGTTTTTACTGGTTCCTATGACGGCTTGGATTAACAACTTAACATCGAAAGCCCCCTGTCAAGCGTGCTTGTTGAGGCCAAAGAGCAAAGCTATGTCTCGGAAAAAGTCCTAGCTTAATAAAAACGTGAGATGCGATTAAACCTGATAAAAAAAGAAAAACTGTAATGGAGTACTTGGAAAAGTACACCGCATTCGAAAATCACTACAAATAATCTGTCGCCTCATAAAAATTTTGGCGTGCAATTGAGGAACCGCACACCGGAAAAAGAAAGGAGCTGGTCCATGCATCCATGCAGGGCTCCAGATCCCCATCCACAAATCAAAATCAAAAGGACAGAAAAAAATAAAAAAAAAAAGGAGGAAATTTTACATGATGAAAACTCGTCGAAGATAGAAGATCATCATCATCGTCATCCATCAAATAAAAAGAAAAAACCATAGAAAAGCCCATAAGCAACGACCCCTGATAACCAGACACTCCCACCATCTTGCACATTGCACCGAAGATATAGAAACACAGCACACCAAAATCGGAACATTTGATGAAGAACCGAAATCGAAACCGAGAGAGAGAGAGAGAGAGAGAGAGAGAGAGAGAGAGAGAGAGAGAGAGAGAGAGAGAGAGAGAGATTACCTAAGAGTGAGCTGATTTATGGCAGACCGACAAAGGTGAGGCCGCAACCCGTGAGACCGAGAGAGAGGCTTCAAGCGATAATTGAGAGAGAGAAAGATCGAGTGGCGCTGCTGGAGAAAATCGAGAGAGGCCAGATCTGAGAAAGCGCCGCTCAATAGACTTTATAGAGAGAGAGAGAGGCCAGACCTGAGAGATTGAGGGAGAAATGAGAAAGAACTGAGAAAGTATTGGAGAGACTTGACTTAAAAGAGTTGAGGTTTCATTTTGCACTGGTTTTGAGCCAGTTGTGGCTGTTGGTTATCACAATATATACAAGCAAATCTTTCACCTAATCAAAGTCTCTGAGAAAAATATACATTACTAAGTACAGAATCTTCGTTGAAAGTAATCCGTACTATTTCTCACCTAAATATGTATTACATTTCTAAAAATGAGAATAATAACTTATCAGACTGAATTTAAAAAAAAAACATGGAATTCATGCCCAAAAAATGTATGGTGTCTAACTCTACAGCTCACAAAATGTCGATATTGTAAAAGGGTCATTGAACAACATAAACTTTAAAATTGTTCTCTATGAAACGATTGCAACACTAATTGCAAACAGCGATTCCAAAAATACATCGCAGTTGGCTAAGTTTAATAGTGAGCAAAGGCCTCGCACAAATTTTTATTAGAACACTAGAGATAGGTAGTTCACATTGGATCTTTTGCATGCCCTATCTCTTCATTTACCCCTCCATATGTCTGATAAAAGCATTTGCATCTAACATGGTCAAATACGTACCAAAACTTTGACTTAAATTATTTTACCAAAAATTATCAACTTTTGTAAATCAGCCTATTTTATGTTGTATTATTAGCCTCAACAAATTTGTAACTTGATTTCGACCCTTCTTTCCTTTCTTTTGTGGCAATATCACCTAAAAGCTTGAGAACGACTTGGTGATTCGACAAGAAGTTGTTTGTTAGAAGTTCTAGAGGAAAATTTCACCAGCAAAGCCATCTTATCTTAAGCAAAATTTCCTCAAAGTTGCTAGCAAAGTTCCCTATATCCAATTCAAGAAAACCTCGCGTTAATGAGATATCCAAAATCTTTAGCTGTAAAATTGTGTCTCGATCTCTATAGTGTACATTTCTTTTTCCTCAGTGAAAAATAAAATATTGAATTGTGTCTTTTGACTAGAGCTAGAGGTAAAATCTGTTAATGATTGACTACAACATTGATGTATTTGAAATTAATATTTCTATATTGGGATAAGTGCAATGTAAATTTTAAACTTGTCACTAAAGTGTAATTGAGTATTAAAACTTTCAAAAAGTATAATCAAATTCTAAAACTTATCGAATTGGTGCAGTCATCCATTTTGTTAACTCCATCCAATTTGGCTAATGGATAATACTTACATGGTTTTTCTATTATCTTCTCTCTCCTATGTGGGATTAACGTCACTAAAACATGAAACATAAATCTAAAATTGTGACATCCCGAAAATTCGACCCCGTTTCGACTAAGTGAAATGGGCTTTTCGTCGACGTGTCTACGGTCCTATTTCTCGGAGCGATCACTCACGAGTTAACCAACCCATTGAGTGAAGCCGTTAAGGGATGTATCTGCCGGTGAAAATCCCTAAAAGCTACTTAATTGGTTGGATTGGACTAAAATCGCGTCTAATTGATTTTAACCATGAAATTGAACTCGATTTCGGGAATCGAATTTTATGCGCGTCATAATTCTTATTTTTAGGACTTTGTCTCATCGTCCGTCAATTTATTGTGAGTCCGAAATTTCAAAAAAAAAGAAGAAATTGTCGGAAGGAAAATCGAAGACCAAAAAGGAATTAGAAAGGGAAAAGAAAGAAAAGAAAAACAAGAATTATTTGAATTGTTATTTTCTTTTTTTTCTCTCTCCCCCTTCTCTCTCTCTCTCTCTCTCTCTCTCTCTCTCTCTCTCTCTCTCCTTTCCCCTCCCCATCCGTGCGAACACCCCCTTAGCTGTCTCCCTTTTCTTTTCTTCCTTCTTATCTCCTTCTTCTCTCTCTCCCCCAATTCCCCCACGTGAACCAGCCCCACCACTGAAACCGCAAGTGGGTTTCCAGCCCACTTCGGGCTCGATTTGGGCCACTTCCAGCCCTGGGCCGAGGCGCTTTGGGGTTTTTGTTCCTCGCGCCGAGCCCGTCGATTTGGTACCAATTCGCGCGATTCCGGTGGGTAACCACACTAATCTTGCTTAGTGGGTTAATTATGCTTAATTGGTTGTTAGTTTATTTAATCAAGCTTAGGTATTTTGATTAGGGTTTATTAGTTGTTTTTTATGTGAATTAGTTAAATTGAATGCATATTTAGCAAGTAGACATGGTCTACTTTTTTTTAGGGTAGCCCGGGAATTTTCCGACCCTTTATCGGGCTTGATTTGATATTTCAGGCCTAAGTGGAATTTTTGGCACTTAAATATTATTTTTCGAAATTAAATTAAATAATTATTTATTTTCTGAAAATTCAACTTGGATGGCCAATGACCGGAATATTATGCTGATGATCGTGGTGCAACCCGTTTATTTAATTGAGCTTTTTATATTGTCTTGAATTGAATTTATTGTAATTATATATTTAATTCTCGAAATTAATTATTTAATTATTTATTTTCCGAAAATTCAAGTGTGATGGCCAGCGACCGGGATATTACGCTGAGGACAGTGGTGAAGTCCGTTTATTTAATCGGGCTGTATTTTGAGCTAAATTGAATTTCTAATATTTATTATTTAATTTTCGAAATTAATTATTTAATTAATTATTTTTCGGAAATTAAGGCTGAGATGGCCGACGACCGAAATCTCGTGCTGATTGTCGTGGCGCAGTCCGTTTATTTATTTGAGCTCTACGTTGTGTGAAATTAATTTAAATTGTGAATTTTAGGACATGCTCCTAATTTGTTGATTCCAATTATGTAATGGGAAATGTTTGGGTACCGATGGTTAGTATCTAAAAGGGCACGTGAACCGGTGACTTGATGCATCACTTTGGTGAACGAGTGCCCGAGAGAATGCACGTGGCTGGCAAGTCGTAAAAAAGGGCACATGGGCTCGGTGAATTGATGCATCACTTTGGTGAACGAGTACCGAGAGAATGCACGTGGGCCTGGGGAATTAAGTGAGGCATCTTGGAAGAGACACGTCGGCTCGGTGATTTGATGCATCACTTTAGTGAACTAGTGCCTTAGAGAATGCACGTGTGCTCTATGACATGTAATTGACTAGTTCGATTTGTTATGAGTAGTTGGGTGCCTATTATGAATTATACTGATTTGCAGGTTGGATATGAGGCCAAGGTAAGTCCTCTAACTTGTGTTGTGCTTAGGCAACCGAGTAGTGTATTGGCTACCTAATTGAGTCTTAGTGGGGTAGAACTCGCTGAGACATAGTCTCATCCCGGTTGTGGGATAACATTTCGGGACCCCGATGAGGAGCCGAGGAGGAGAAATCGAGAAGGAGAAGGATTTTGGAAGAAGAAGATAGCATCGAGAGGGATCTTGAGTACGATCCGGATGGACTGAGACCCCATCTTCTTTTGTGAACTCTTTTGATGTGAATAGAGCTAGAGTAAAGGGTTGTGAATAGTTGTGAAGTACTATGGTTTGTATTTTGCATAAAAGTTTGGTTATGAGTTTCAATAAGAAAGTATGGCCCTACTTTTATATCCCATTGTTTTATTGTCTGGGGAATTTCTTTATAACTGCTTACGCATGCGCATAATAAATTGAAAGGGTCGGCGATACATAGTCCTGGGATATCGCACTTTAAAATCGACCAAGATAAGGGATGGGCGCATGCTCGAGGATCGGGGCGTGACATCCCGCTTAAGTGGTATCAGAGCGAAGTTCAAGATTGGAGTGATAAGGAGTGTTGACCATGGGATAGTTGGTAGGAAACGCCTTTAAATTCGTGCTGGTGCATGTCTGTGTTAGATGAGTGCTAAAATTGTTTGATGTTTGAATCGCTCTGTTTCTAATTCGGTGTTGAATTGGAAGCAGGTGTCTGTTGTTTAAAGCGACACTATGAGCGATCAGGAGTCGAGGACTCCTGTCAAGAGGACCAGTAGGGCCGTGACTCGGGGTAGAGCGCCGACTAGAGTCGGTACCCGAGGAGGCAGTGGTCGAGCGCCGGCACAGGCTAGCGCGAGTGGAATGGTTCCACCAGTTGAAAATGCTAGGGTAGCACCACCTCCTGTTGTGGATGCCGGAGTAGCAACCCTTGGTGATCCCAGGATAGACGAAATCATGCGAATTTTGGAAGTCATGGGAAATCGTATGGATCAACAAGCGCAGAACCAAGTCGCCGCTGGTGCGGCACTGCCGCCGTTGTACTCCGCCGTCGCCCGCCGGAGTGTTACCAGGAGTTGTGGCCGCTGGGAGGCCAATCCACCAATTAGTGGAACAATTTCTGAAGCTAAAACCACCAAAGTTTATTGGTATCGAAAACCCCGAAGCTGCATCTCTGTGGATACAGGATCTAGATAAAGCATTCACACTTCTAAGGTGCACTGATGAGGAGAAAGTGGCACTGGCTGTGTACCAGCTTCAGGGTAATGCAAATATCTGGTGGAGAGTTGCCAAGGATACAGTGTTCCCGGAAGGTGTGGTCCAGACATGGGACACTTTCCTTAGAGCTTTTAATGACCAGTATTTTTCGAATACTGCTCGAGAGCAAAAGATAGAGGAGTTCCATCATCTCTACCAAGGGAGTATGACAGTTGACCAATATGGGGTCAAGTTTGTAGAGCTGTCCCGGTATGCTCCAAAATCGATAGAAGACCTTGAAGAGAAAGCCCGGAAATTCAGAAGTGGTCTTCGTACTGAGTTGAAGCAACCCCTACTGCCATTGGATTTGACGACTTATCGAGAAGTTTATCGTCGAGCTCAGATGATAGAACGAGGATTGAATGAACAAGCTGCCTTATCAGGGTCAAGGTTTGATGTTAACTGGGGAGCGATCAAGCAAGGGAAAAGGCCGATGTCAGGGAACAGATTTCAAGGCCCGCCTAGCAAGAAGGGTGGATTCAATAGGTTAGGGCCTAATAGAATTGAACCATGCCGCTTCTGTGGGAGAAGACACGGGTTAGCACCGTGCCCAGACAGGACAGGAGCCTGTTTTGAATGTGGCCAACAAGGCCACATAGCCCGATATTGTCCGAAGAAACCAAGAGGACAACCTCAGCTACCGCCGCCGCCACCGAGAGGACAGATAAGAGGGTATGCCCCTCAGAACGTGCCACAAGGAGGATAGCAGAGACCTCCAGTTCAGGGCACTGTGTATGCGATTACCCAAGGTCAGGCAGAAGCTGCGCTTGACGTGATAACAGGTATGGTTTCACTCAACGACCAACCTGCTTATGCTTTATTTGATCCGGGAGCAACCCACTCATTTATTGCCGAGCAATATGTTAAGTTGATAGGAGTCAGTCCTATTCTATTGGAATCGACAATGTGCATATATACACCCTTGAAAGATAAAGTTATTGCTGTTTTGGGTTGTTCGGGGTGCAAGTTAGTGATTGGTGAGCGAGTGGGGAAGATAGATCTTTTAGTCCTAGCCATGTATGACTTCGATTTAATAATTGGCATGGATTGGCTCACCAAACAAAGAGCTAAAATGGACTGCTATCGTAAGACGATTCAATTTGACCCGTTAGAGGGTAAGAGCTTCAAGTTTGTCGGGAATCGAGGAGGACCCTCGATTGACCTGATCTCGTCGCAAGAGACATCTCGTTTGTTAGACGAGGGTTGCCAAGGATACCTGGCAACTGTCGTGGATACGACAGTTGAGGAACTGAAAATGGAAGACATTTCAGTTGTGCAAGAATTTCAAGATGTCTTTCCAAAAGAATTGCCAGGATTACCGCCAGAAAGGGAGATTGAGTTTGTGATTGAATTAGCACCAGGGACAGAGCCGATCTCGAAAGCATCGTACAGGATGTCATTATCAAAGTTAAAGGAACTGAAAGTACAGATGCAGGAATTGTTGGACAAAGGATTTATTCATCTTAGTGCATCACCTTGGGGAGAACCAGTTCTATTTGTTAAAAAGAAAGATGGATCATTGCGCTCGTGCATCGATTACCGGCAGCTCAACCAGGTAACCATTAAGAATAAGTATCCTCTCCTAAGGATAGATGATCTGTTCGATCAGTTGCAAGGAGCGTCAATATTTTCAAAGATTGACTTAAGGACGGGATATCATCGGTTGAGAATTAAGAAAGAGGATATTCCTAAGTCAGCATTTCGTACTCGGTATGGTCACTATGAGTTCACAGTAATGCCATTCGGGTTGACGAATGCTCCAGCTGCTTTCATGGATATGATGAACCGAATATTCAAGGAATATTTAGATCAGTTTGTTATCGTGTTCATAGATGATATCTTGGTCTATTCGAAAAGTGATGAAGAACATGAGAATCACCTGAGATTAGTCCTTCAGACTTTAAGGACGCATCAGTTGTATGCCAAGTTTAGCAAATGCGAGTTTTGGTTGACTCGTGTTGCGTTCCTAGGTCATGTGATTTCCGGAGAAGGAATCTCTGTCGACCCAAGCAAGATAGAAGCCGTGATCAATTGGCAGAGACCAACATCAGTGACAGAAATCAGAAGTTTTCTGGGTTTGGCAGGGTATTACAAACGGTTTGTAGAAGGTTTCTCAGCGTTAGCATCGCACCTAACTAAGCTCACGAAGAAAGATGATAAGTTTGTATGGTCAGACAAGTGTGAGCGTAGTTTTCAAGAGCTGAAGGAAAAGCTAACTACGGCTCCTGTGCTGACAATTCCATCTGGTCTTGGAGGATTTGAGATCTACAGTGATGCGTCATTCAGAGGACTGGGTTGCGTGTTAATGCAACATGGTAGGGTAGTTGCATACGCTTCTCGCCAGTTGAGACCTCATGAACAGAACTATCCAACGCATGACTTAGAGCTCGCGGCAATTATCTTTGCCTTGAAGATTTGGAGACATTATTTGTGTGGTGAGAAATTTCAGATCTTCACGGACCATCAGAGTCTCAAGTACCTGTTCTCTCAGAAAGAGTTGAACATGAGACAGCGTCGATGGATGGAATTGCTAAAAGACTACAACTGTGATATTCTATACCATCCGGGGAAGGCGAACAAGGTCGCCGATGCTTTGAGCAAGAAGTCTTCTTTAGCCCAGATCTTGATTAAAGAGTGGAATCCAATCAAGAGAGCTCGGGATTCGGAATTCAAATTTGAGGTAGGCCACCTTTCGAGTTTTATGGCCACCCTCGGGGTGAACCGAATGTCCCAGTCGGGATTAAGCAACTCCAACCGGCGGATCCAGATGTACGAAGATTCTTCAGGAGGACACCGAGAAAAGAAAGGCTGATTTTTAGATAGCGATGACGGGACATTAAGGTGCCTTTGCATGGTAACCTTCCCAGCCAAAGAATTTCTATTCTTTTGTTCCCTAACAAAAAAAGAATAGAAACCCGTTTGATAACTTTTTGTTCAGGGAATAAAAACTTAGCCGAAATGGTTTTGGAATAGAAATGAGAAGTAAAAAACGTTGCTTCTTGTTCCTGGAATAAGTTTCAGAAATAAGTGAAGTTTTTATTTTATTTTATTCATCTCTTGCTGCCGCCGCCGACCACCGCCCCGCCGGCTGCCGCCCGCTGTCGCCGGTCGCCGCCGCCGCGCCGCCCGATCGGCCGGTCGCCGCCGCCCGCCCGCCGCCGGTCGCCGGTCGCCGCCGCCGCGCCGCCGCCGCCCGGTCGCTGGTCGCCCCGCCGCCGCCGCCGCACGGCGGCGGCGATCCAACGGCAAGAATAAAAAATAAATAAATACAAAGAGAAATTGTTGCGTTACCAAACGCATTTCTATTCTTTTCTATTCCAAGAGTAGAAATTTTGTGTAGTTACCAAACGGGTTCTTTTACTCAGAAATTGTCCCTGGAATAAAAATAGAAAAGAACTATTTCTGAAAAAAAACTCTTCCCCAGACAAGAAATTTTACCATGCGCACCCTAAGGTTCCGAGGACGTTTGGTTGTACCGAACGATGTTGAACTTAGAGAAGAAATTTTATCTGAAGCACACCGTAGCAGTTATAGTGTACATCCTGGAAGCACCAAGATGTATCAGAATCTGCGTCAACACTAGTAGTGGTCAGGCATGAAGGCGGACGTCGCCAATAATGTGGCCAAGTGTCTGACATGTCAACAGGTAAAAGCTCAGCATTGCAAACTGGGAGGACTCTTGCAACCTCTTATGATCCCAGAATGGAAATGGGAGCATATCACGATGGATTTCGTGACTGGACTACCAAGAAGTCAGAGAGGAAGTGATTCAATTTGGGTAGTAGTTGACAGACTGACAAAGTCGGCTCATTTCATTGCAGTTCAAAAGGACCTCAATCTTGATAGGCACGCAGACCTATACGTGCGTCAAGTGGTTCGAATGCATGGAGTGCCGGTTACGATAACCTCAGATAGAGACCCGAGGTTTACTGCTGCTTTTTGGAAGAGCTTGCAGACTGCTTTAGGTACAAAGCTTCAGTACAGTACAACGTACCATCTTCAGACAGATGGCCAGTCGGAGAGGACGATTCAGACTCTTGAGGACATGTTGAGGGCTTGTGTAATAGACTTCAAAGGAAGTTGGGAGGATCAGTTACACCTGGTAGAGTTTGCCTACAACAACAGTTACCAGCAGAGTATCAACATGGCTCCATTTGAAGCATTGTATGGTAGAGCATGCAGAACTCCAGTATGTTGGGATGAAGTAGGAGAAAGAAAGATAACAGGCCCAGAGTTAGTTCAGCAATCAGTAGATGCCGTGGCAGTGATCAGAAACAGATTGAAGACCGCGCGGAAGCGACAAAAAAGTTACGCGAGATAGCGCCGGAGACCTTTGGAATTCCAAGTTGGTGATCACGTTTTCTAAAAGTGTCACCAATGAGAGGAACTTCGCGCTTTGGGAAGAAAGGCAAGCTGAGTCCGAGGTACGTAGGTCCATTTGAAATTCTTGAAAGAATTGGGACCTTAGCGTATCGTCTTGCACTGCCGCCAAGGTTAGCACAAGTGCATGACGTCTTTCACGTGTTGATGTTGAGGAAGTACGAGCCTGATCCGACACACGTGCTCAATTTTGAAGAATTGGACGTGGATAAGACCGGTCCAGAAAGGAGCACGTACGCGTACAAAGACCATTTCGTTAGTCAAGGTGGTGCAGCAACACCACGGTACCGAAGGAGCGACATGGGAGACTGAAGAATCGATGAGAGAATTATACCCCCACCTTTTTGCTTAAGTTTGTAAGGTTTAAATTTCGAGGACGGGATTTTTATAAGATGGGAAGAGTTGTGACATCCCGAAAATTCGACCCCATTTCGACTAAGTGAAATGGGCTTTTCGTCGACGTGTCTACGGTCCTATTTCTCGGAGCTGATCACTCACGAGTTAACCAACCCATTGAGTGAAGCCGTTAAGGGATGTATCTGCAGTGAAAATCCCTAAAAGCTACTTAATTGGTTGGATTGGACTAAAATCGCGTCTGATTGATTTTAACTACAAAATTGAACTCGATTTCGGGAATCAAATTTTATGCGCGTCATAATTCTTATTTTTAGGACTTTGTCTCATCGTCCGTCAATTTATTGACGAGTCCGAAATTTCAAAAAAAAAAAAAAAAATTGTCGGAAGGAAAATCGAAGACCAAAAAGGAATTAGAAAGGGAAAGAGAAAGAAAAGAAAAACAAGAATTATTTGAATTGTTATTTTTTTTTCTCTCTCCCCCTTTTCTCTCTCTCTCTCTCTCTCTCTCTCTCTCTCTCTCTCTCTTTCTCCTTTCCCCTCCCCATCCGTGCGGACCCCCCCTTAGCTGTCTCCCTTTTCTTTTCTTCCTTCTTATCTCCTTCTTCTCTGTCTCCCTGTTAGCTATAATAAGTGCTATCTAAGCACGTTGCTCATTCCTTTGAAGTGTTATATTTTAAGAATATAAAGATCTTTCGTTACCCAGAATATTGGTCTCGGTATTTTTTATGGAAAATCAACAACAAGGTCTTTATCAACCCAAAACAAAAAAAAAAAAAAAAGGTCGTTGAGGAGATTTATACAACTAGAAGAACGATTAAGATGCGTAGCAACTTCCACTCTCTTTCATTCCGCCTAAGTTGACTCTCTTAATTGATATTAAATGAATAGCAAGCTCATTTGATGAGAGCACAATTTCCATGAAGGCCACTAATTGACTCTCTTTCCTTCCGCCTAAGTTGGCGCTCATAATTGATATTAATTTAATAGCAAGCTCATTTGATGAGAGCACAATTTGGTTAAAACATAAATCATCAATGAAACAAAATAATCAGTGAGCGCACTTATTGATACAAGAAGATCGTGAGATTAGTACAAAGGTTATCAATGAAATCCTTCATCAATAAACAATTTGAGTTATCAATGGAAAAAAAATTTAACAGTTGACTACTCAAAAGAAATTGATAAATAATTGACATTCACAATTTGAGTTATAGATTTTACTAAATGCTAGAGCAAATATGAATTGCAAAAAATATAGAGATTTGCTAATACATCGGTCGAAGATATAGATTGACAACAACATGTGATTGCCGAGCGACTATGTCTATAGTCTCACTGCGTGTATCTTTTTGTGTTGCGCGAAGAGAATTCTCCAGCAAGGGGAGGCACGATGCAGCTTCCACCCTCCTTTCCCCGTAAGGTCGCTCATCAAAGCCCTGTCCAACTTTACAACTACTGAACTCTCTTTCTTTCCGCTTAACGGCTGCCGCAAGGTCCGTGTAATTTCACTCATGGAAGTCCTTTTATTCAACTCTTTCTTTTGGCGTAGGGTCACTCGTCATCATTATCAACCAGCTTTCCGCCAAAGATGACTAATCCAATTCCTTTCAAGCTTGTCATTTATTAATTGTCAGGTGAAGGCGATCTTCACATGTCATGTCGTCTGTCGAAAAATACTAAATAATCATCCCCTCCGACGTTCTTTCGGCCATTTAATATTGATAATGCCTACCCTCAATAAATATTCTATTACTATTTTAATCTTCAAGATTAAAAAGAGAATATCAATAAAAAAAGTGGTGTGAACATTTACATTAAAATTAATGAAATGCAAATATACCTATGCTATTCAATTATTTGACCTAATGAATTTGTTCATGGCCATTGTCCATCTAGGTTCAGTTTTGTTGCTTTTCTCGTTGCCTTTTTCTTTTGCTTTTTAATCTCATCTATATAAATACGTCAGAAGGAATATGTTAGATTCCCAATATAACTCACAAAAAAATGGCTCATGAAGTTAATGTATGGATATCGGTTGATCCAACATAACCTTTAATTAAGTCATACTCATGTTGTTACTGGTCCAACATAACCTTTAAATTAAGTCGTACTTATATTGTTACTGCTTTCACGACCACAGTTGAACCCTAAAACTATAATTTATGGCACAAATGAACATTGGTGCAAACTTATGCATTAATGTCCATTGTAGACACCTAAATTTTGGATAAGTACTTAGTTATTGTTGACACCTAAAATTTTGAGATTTGATTTTGCTAAATAAAAAATAAAAATAAAAAAAGTCACATGGCATATAGTTTAGGAAAATTTTATTTCTGATTGCTCACATATTTAGGTAATATACATTGAGAAATACTATTTTGTGCAAAAGGGAATTTTTTGGACAGAACATGTGAAAAATAAAAAAGGGAATATCACGCGAGGTAAGTATATTTCAACGATATATTTAGGGGTATCGTGCGCGAACAAAAAAGAAATGATATATACCGCGAAAATACGTTTTTTTTAGACTTATAAAATACCTCGTTTGCAATAGAAAGAAGGAGGCAACACATTGAATACATGGCCGCGTAAGGGGGTTCTATTTTTTAGGGTCTTTTCCTTCGGTTTTTTTCTTTTAGTTCAAAATCCAATACGGAAGAGAGATTCTCGGTGGATGCTTTCGCTTTTCTTTCGTTTCTTCTGGAGAGAGCAAGGCAAAAAGAAAAAAAGCTTTAGAGGAGAAAAAGAAAAAAAGTCAGCAGACCTTCTGCTGAAAAAAGGGAAAAGAAAAGTCAGGGAGAACAGTACAGAGCAGAGAGAGATAGACAAGTGAGGGACGTGCAGTAGGGTGCGGTTGAAAAAAATAAAAAAAGAAAAAGAAAGAAAAGGCAAAAGGGATGTCTTCTCCGTGGGCACCCTCGCCCTTCGCTCCTGCTCCGCCATCAGCAGTTGCCGCAGCAACCGCTACCGCTTCTCCTCCGTCGCGCCGGACGCCGCGCCATCACCGCCGCTCTCGTCGTCGCCGCTGGTCCACCCTCCGGTCGCCGCCGCTTGCAGCACTTCCGAGCGACACCCGCAGGAACCGAGCCCAACACCACGAGCAGCCTTGACGGCGTTGTGACTCCGACCGCCACGTGCCTTAGCCCTTTGACGTGGAACTTCGCCTGAGGACGCTGCTGCTACTTGAGCGCCGTCGCATCTCTCCCGTCCGCAAGTCGCTGTCCCGATGCCATCCTTGCTAAGCCGTCAACCCACGATTGTCAATCCGCGTCAACGACGAAGCCAGCTGCTATTAACACCCAACTTGCCTTTATCGTGGGCTGCAGCGTGATTATTCAACCATTTCTTTTAAATGTTTATTCATGCAGGTTGAGTTTTCACGTGGGAGGACATAATTCGTATAGTTGAGTAGTGAAGAGAAGAGAGACACGTGGAACAACACTTGGTGGGATAAGTGTTTTTGGTTGAGGCCAAACCAAAGTCATCCTTGACCATTGACTTTAGCTCGAGTGCCAACGTCCGCGAAATCTCTAGCCGCAAGCTCCATCTCCGCGAGCTCGCCCACATTGTGAGCCTTGTAATTGCCGCTGTTCGTGAGTCCTTTGCCGCCGAGAATCATCTAAACTAGATCGCGAGAGTCTTGGATCGATGACGCTTCGCAGTGGCGATGTGTGAACTCCACGAATTACGGCCGTCCGAACTTGAAAACAAATAATCAAGGTAGGTTAAAATCCTTTCTAATTTAATTCTTGAATATTTTGTTTCCTCGTTTGAACTTTTGTGATCTTGATTGAATTTCCGAACATATATGTTTGTCAATATCTTACGTGCATATTTAAATGATAGGCGTATTTCTAATTAGAATTTATTGCTAATTCGCAACCGCATACCGATTTTTATTCCATCTATAAGGCTTTAGATGGAATAATTAATCACGGAGTAAAAAGATATCTTGATCTTTAAGACTTAAGATCAATTTATTAATTTTATTAGCGAAATAATCAAGTTTGGATTTCAATTTGAATGATGGATAGCATTTTTGGTGACCATGGATGATTTAGTGTTTATCTCTTAATTGCTTTGTTTATCCCGAAAATACAAAAAAATTGCATTTGCATATCATGTAGATTAGGGTTGTTTTCCTAGATAAGGTTACATGATAGAATAGTTTTTCTAAATGCACGTTTAGATGATATCTAGGTTAGATGATATCTTTGAATTAAATTGCATATCTAGGAGAGGAAGTTTACCTATTTTGAATTTTTAAATAAAAATCCAAAAAACAATGCATTCATTTAGGATGTTATTTTTTTTTTTTTTGTTAATTTAAATTGCATGTTTAATTATTTGGCAATTTTAAATTTCGAACTTTAAAAAAAAAAAAACACACAAAAAAAGTCATCATGCATATGTCATGTAGAGTTAGGGCATCTTTTGCACGTTACTGCATATTAGGGTAAGATTGCATGTTTGATTTTACTTCCTAATTAATTTTAAGTTTAGATAGATTTGTTTTTTAGATAAATTGCATTCTAGGATTATTTGGGTTTAAATTAGGATTTAGTTTAATTTAATTCCTAATATAAATTGAATAGGATCTTAATCTAGCTAGATAATTTTCACATTTTTTTAAAATTCCGAATTTCATAAAAAAAAATACAAAAATGTCTTAGAATAGATTAGTTTCAATCTTTAGGATAGGTTGCATTCTTTCAAGGAAAAAGAAAAGAAAAATTGTCACATGCACGTCATTAGGGTTAGATTCATTGAGATGCATGCCATTTAGTATTTTTGCTAGGCCCATTTAATTAGAAATTACATGTCATCTAAAATTAAGTCATTTAGTTAATATTGCATTGCATATTGCATGATTTTCATTAATTAAGTGAAAACAAAAAAAGTAAACTTGCGAGTTAATTAGAAACCATATTTAAGGTTGTTGATGTGGATTTTAATTGCAGATGCTTTCGTTGCTTTAAGGTAAGTTTTCGATTTATTTATTATTTATCTGGATGTTAAATTGGTGGATTGCGCACCGGCATGATCACCTCACATGTTAGGGAAGTAGATTTAAAATCAATTTAAGCTGCTTGCAAAAAATATTTTTGAAAATAAAATAATGTTACCGAAAGGGCATTAGAGAAATCTAGTGTAATCAAGTCCCCGTACCTATAGTCTCTGGTCCGTAGGAGTAAAGTAAAACTCATGTTACTTTACTTGGTTTCTAATCGACCCACCAAAAATAGATTAGTGGCGACTCCTAGATAAAATCCATTTGCATGTTTAAAAATTTGAACTCAAGTCACGAATTAGTATGGGCTTGGAAGAGCCCGAGTTAAGGCTAGGCTTAACAATCCATTAGCCAAACCTTAGATGGTGCACACCCGAAAAATTGGTCGCGACAGCTATTAGCATAGAAAATGATAGACTAATTTGGCCTTAACAAAAAGGAATTTCACGTCACATAGGCATTAAGTTTTACTTTTGTTTAATTGTCCCTTGTTTTACCTTATTTTGGATAAATAGAAAATTAAAAATAATTAATAGTCCGTTCGTTTCACAAAAATGTGGCATTTCTGGAAAATGTGGCAGAAAAGTTATCAAGTTTTGATTTTGACCCTTCCGCTCCTTTCTTCTGTGGCGATATCACCTGAAAACCTAAGAACGACTAGGTGATTTAGCATAAAGTTGTTTGCTAGAAGTTCTAGAGGAAAATTTCACCAGCAAGGCCATTTTATCTTCAACAAAATGTCCTCAAAGTTGCCAGCAAAGTTTTCTCTATCCAATTCAAGAAAACCACATGTTAATGAGATTTCCAAAATCTTCAGCTATAAAATTGTGTCTCAACCTGTAGTGTACAATTCTTGTTCCTCGATGAAAAATAAAATATCGAATTGTGTCTTTTGACTAGAGCTAGAGGTCGAATCTTCGTTGATGTATTTGAAATTGATATTTGAATAAGTACATTATAAATTCTAAGCTTGTTACTAAAGTGTAATTGAGTATTAAAATTTTCAAAAAGTATAACCAAGTCTTAAAAATTATCAAATTAGTCAATCAATTCATTTCGTTGACTCCATCCAATTTGGCTAACAGATAATGTTTACTAGTTTTTTCTATTATCTTCTCTCTCTTATGTGGCATTGTCACTAAAACATGAAACATAAACCTAAAACAATGTCGTCTTGATCCATATATTATTTTTAAGCCAAATTTTTATCAAACTAGATTAACAAATAATAACGGCTAAATTTATAAATAAAAAAAAAAAAAAAAAAAGCCAAGAGAGGGCCTCTTAGGCTCTCCTTGGCTAAGATTCGGGTGATGGGCGGCGACCCTTGTTATGAAAGTAATCTTCCACAGGAGATGCTAAAACAAAATCACTGTGACAAACCAAAACCAAAAAGAATTCTTAAATGCCCCAAGCAGATTATCATGAGTAAGGCCTTCATACAATACGTGTCATCAATATCAAGGAGACCCAATCGACCGTATTTTCTTATATGAAGTAGACTTGTCATATAATTGAAATCTCATATTTCTGTGTACTTTGATGCAAAGAGGAAATGGAGCGAGAAAGGAAAATTACAATTATAATCATGTTGCGTGCATATCTACAGTTTAAGACTCGGAAAGTAGGAAATATTCAAACCTTGATAAGTCCAAAACTTACAGATTATTGAGCTCAAACATTCCAATGATATGCCCATAAATGTCAAGTGAGAATACTTTATAGAGTCAAGGAATCGAACCTCACATATTATAGTACAAAGCCAAGAATGAAAGATAACTGATAATCAGCAGACCGTGAGGGTTCTTACAAGGACAGATGGTTCACATTCTTTGTCAGGGAAGTGACTGTAGATGCGGAAGATCATTGACATGCAAAGTGATAAAGAGAGAAAAAGACAGAATTTCAAAAATCGACTATTTGAATTTTTCCAGGAATGAGGTAGAAGATATCTAGTGGCAACCCTTTTAGAATGAACAATTGGGAATGACCATTGATCCCCCTTTACAATACACCTGAACTTCCAAAAGATGCTTGAGGATGGTGGTGATCTTACTCGGATCAAAACAACCCACAAACCAAATAAGGCATCACTTAGGATGATCAAAAGGTTGAAATTTTTATTTCTTAAATAAGCTAAGAGAAAAGAGGCACCAAAGGGGGTGCCAATCCATTCACAAAAAGATGTCGGGAGTTGTTGGCCATGAGTCCATTTCACCTTGCCACAAAACAAATACTATTAGCAAACTAAGCATGGAAAGGTAAAGAAGATAAACTAAAGAGTGGAACACAACCAACAAAATAATGAGCAAGCATCACTAAAGAACACTGCTTCAGGAGCAGGTTCTTAAGAAGCAGAATGATAATCTATTTAGATTCCAAGATTCAATTACCTAATTTCAAACCAACAAAGGACTTTCAAATCTGCAATCAGTCACAAAATGGAGGTTCACATTCATAATTTAACTATCATTTTTTATATTGTCACAGAAAACTGAAGTATTTTATCCAGTCCAAATCTTTTCTTTTCAATATCAAATCTCTAATCGGTCACCAAATGGAGGTTCACATTCATAATTTAATTATCACACAGCGAACAACTAAAAGCAAGGTTGGCAAAAATACCTAATATAATACTCTTAAGATGCAAATCTAGAAGAAATTTCTTTACAGTAAAGGCAAGCCCTTTAATTTCCATCCTATATACAGCTTCCTCAGAAGGATCAACATCCTCTGGCAATGCTATGCATTCCCACCACCTAAATGCAATTATTGGTCATGAGTATGCTAATGCTTGACAAATAAATCTTGAATCGGTCAAACATGACAGAAAAAATACCTTCTCTTGTGACTAACTGATATTGGCTTCCATGCTTCTAAAAGTAAGGGCATATGAAAGTTGTCCTAACATGAGCCGTGTCCTTCATATAACTACTCAGAAAAATTGCTTTTGACGTCCTATAACGTAATAAAGTGTATGCAATTGCCTGAAAAATGACAACCAATGTATTAGCTATCCACACCAGCTTTATTAAACCTGTGCAGTAGAGATCTGCTGATGACAATTGAGGTATATCTACAACCTAGTTATAAAGCAACGGCATAAAATTTGCTTTGTGCATGGTATGCTGACTACCAACCGATAACTTAACAGTTTAAGTACATGGTAATATTCTATGATCCACTTGTCCTGTGATAATAAAGCATGACAATACAATAATTTAAGCATAAAACAACAACAACCTAGCATGTTCTGAGATAGACATATGAGTTGACCATGCCAAACTAAATTAGGCCAATGTAACAAAAAGTATATTTCCCCTCAGCACAACAGTCTTAGAACAAGAACATAGGAAATTCAATGCCTTAATTAGTTGCCTACATTTCCCAACCAGGAAGGGCAATTAGACAAGATGGAACATAATGAATCGTTAAAGTCAATAGTCAATATCATTGTTTTGCTAGTTTGTATAGTTCGACCATGATTATCCACCCAATTCCTCCTTTACCAATCCCTAACAGATATAACAAGTAGTTGAGTGACCCGCTATTTCATAAGATGAAAGCAGAGTCAATCTCGAAAATGTGCCCACCCTTAAGATATGAGTAAGTGTGAAAGCAAAAACCACAGAAAAACCTTTTTTTGCTAGAAGAACAAATTCATTTTGCATCACCAGGAAAAATTACAAGATGAAACATAGGAGAAGGAATAAGAACATGGAAAATATTTATAGAAGAGACGTACTTTGGCAGCCAGAATGAAAATATCATTTGTTTCTGCAGTCAAAAGAAACAATGAAGAAGAAGGATCAATAGAAATAGACAACAAATTAAAAAAAAAAAAAAATGAAACCAATCGACAATACAAATTAAGAGCTTTACCGTTAGCAAGAATTGGACAAGAACCTTTGTGGAAAACGCTTCTGCCTTCTCTCCATTGCACAGTAAATAATGAAATGAATTCCATTCCAGTCAGCATCTGCACACACTTTCTTATGGCTATAGCTAGGCATTAAACTCCATCTATTGGATGTAATCTTTAAATAAAATGGTTTCTTTCCTTGTTTTCATCATTATAAATCAAATCGATACAATTACAAGGACTTTCCCTCTAAATCTCTCCAAAACAGAACCAGCATATACAATTTTCTTCATTTCTAATTCAATCAAGTCATTTGTTTCTCCAAAAATCTATCCTCCAACCCTTTTAGTATCTTCCACAGCATCTAATAACATTTTCATTAAGTTCTTATCAATAGAAAAACCTCCCACAGCTTGGCTAAAGGCGTACATTCATCCCTAAGTTCACACATCTTAAACTATACCACCTCCTTTCCCTTGGCAACCCTTTCCTCACCTTGCTCAATCCGCACAACCTCCTCACACTCAAATTTTCAAACATACCAGGCCCTAATATAACAAGAAATGGCTGGTGATTTCTATCAATTACTCATTTAGTTCCATCCCACACAAAACAACAATGTCACATTCAATCCCTCACGTTTCAGCATCCGATCTCCATCTTTGTCATCCAACAACTCAGCGTGCAGCTTCCCATTTTATAATTTCTCGCAATAATTCATCTTTTGGAGCAAATTCAGAGTAAATAGTTCAAAAGAACGGAATGCGCGGAATTTAATTCAGTTCCGAAATCCAAAATATAATGTGAACCAAAGTACAACAACATTTTTAAAAATATGCCAAGCTCATATTGACGAAACAGTTCATAAAATTGAGGTTTTAAAGCCGAATCGACCACAATTGACTTCACGGTTCAACCTCGACATATCTCCGAAACTCACATGCACATATTTCAATCATTTTCAAGTTCCCACAATTCCAGAATTCTTATACAAAACTGTTCGTGGGTGGTGCATCAAATTTTGACCTCAAAGCCAAACACGTACATCTCTCCCTTTTTAAGTCCAGGATTACCTAAAACGATTTCCAAATTTACTAAACATGCGAGTATCGAAGACGAAATCGTAGCTTGTAAAATTCTGATGCAACACGCCTCACCAAGCAACGACGGAATTCAAATAGCATAGGTTAATCAAAATCCACTTGCACTACACTAGACAATCACAGCAATGCACCACATAGATTGATGAACTTCTACTTGCCTCACTCCTAAGCTCAATCGACAAACCGAACAGGAAGCTCGTGGGTCTTCGAATGCGGCTCAACGATGGCAAATACTGGTGGCGTCGACGATGGCAACGCACACGCACGGCGGAGGTCAGCCGCCTTCCTTCCCTTGCCGTTCACTCCCTCACGAACTCTCTCTCTCTCGCTCGTTCTCTCTTTCGCTCGCTCGCTGCGGTCCCTCTCTCTACTTGAAATTTTCGCTCTGTTAATCTCTCCCACTTCCCCTCTGTGTACGAGGGTTTTGTTCCTTTGCTTGTTGACTTTGAGAGTCAATTGCATGGGGCTTCTTTCGGTGGCTGCAGGAACCGAAGACAGATGGGGGTGTACGTGTCTTCAGCTTGTCTTCCCATGCATTTCGCTGGCTGCCCGCATAGAAGCAACGTGGCCATCATCGGCCAAGCTTCAGTCAACAATCCCATGATTTGTTGACTCCATGCTGTCGACCGAATGAAGAAGAACTTGGGCGGCAATTGGGCATGAACGACTCCTCCGCGCGGGCATGCGTGTTCTCACGCATGGACAAATTCTGTTCCCTCGATTCTCAAAATTCAATTGGTAAAAATCCAAATTCCTCTCTTATTCCATACTTGGGTGATATAATTGTATAATATTCCCGAAAGAAATATGTACGTACATCGGCGGGGTCCAAAGTAGTGCCGATGATAATGATGGTATGACAAGGTCCAACATCGGTGTCGATGACGAAATCCATTAACAAATTCGTCAATCCGCAACGTGTCGTTATTTTTCTGATGTCAACAAAAGTATACGAACGAAGTTGGTCTCACTTAAACCTATGAAAGTTTTCCGACAAGACTATGGTTTATTCGGCAATTAGACCATCACTAAACGAAATGCATTGGTCCAACAATAATACGAGCCAATGTTCGTATATAGCACCAACAACATAATCTGACGATACTTTCGTCACTTAATCACGAACCGCCGTGCATTCAAGGGTTGTCGAAATTCTCGGATGCCACAAAAAATAAAAAATAGAAAATGCCGAAAAAATGATTTATATTTTCAAAAAAGACCAAAAGATCCAAAAAATCCCTTTTATGTTCAAAAATGAAAAAGAGACCCAAAAATGTGTTCCCCCCTCCCCCACAGAACGCGTGGAAAAATCCCTCAAAAATCAAAAAAGCCTTAGGGTTTAAACAAGATTAGGTACCAAAAGGTCATTAGTGATTAACTTGTGTAATCAAGTCCTCGAATTAACTTGTGTAATCAAGTCCCCGAACCTAGTTTCTCTAGTTGCGCATGAGCGAATATTTCTTTCAATATTTCGCTTAAGTTTCTAATCAACTTACCTAAATCGATTAGTGGCAACTCCTTTTTAAAATTAATTTATAGGTTAAAAATATCAAACCATTAAGTCGTGAATTAGTGGGCTTGGGAGGGCCCAAGCTAAGCCTAATAGACATAGCCAAACCATTAACCTCTGCAGGCACCTACCCTAATCGGGGCGCCAAAAAAAGAGGTCGCAATAGCTTGACAACTCCACTGGAGACAATTTTGAGGACTTATGCCGTTTTTATCTTGTTTAAACGCTTTACTAACTTTTTTTTTTCTTTTTTCATGCAAGTTAGTAGCTTAGAGATCTATTTTAATTTTGTTAAAATAAAATGTCTTGTGATTATAAACTGCTATGCATGCTTTACTGTCTCAGCATTGCATATGGCACACACAACCCTGTTAGAGAAAACTCATTTACTGTTTTGAAGTTGACAAATTTTTTTCAAAAGTCTAGTTTGAAGACTTGCAGACTCAAATGTTATGATCTGAAGAACTCCAGACTTTCTTGTCAAAGTCCAAAGACCGTGAGACTTTTATTTAAAAGTCCGCCCTCACTAACAGTTTTCTAGATCGAAGAATGAAGACTTATCCAAATGTGGGATTATCTTCAAGAATTTGATTCGTATGGTTTTTGGAAGACCTTATGGCTGGATATAGCATTTACCTGATTGATTATTCTTATTGGAACTTACTCCGATATGAAGATCTTGTGAAAGGCAAACAAATTTGGAAGGTTCTACTCATGGAAACCAAAGATCCTGATTGTATGGGCGAATAGGATTGACGGGCTTTCATCACAATCATTTAACGACTCGAGATCTCCTTGATTGATTCTATCCAACGGGTAGATTGGAAAAATTCCTTTGGTAAGTGCCAACGGTTATAAAGGCATGAAGGAGTATTTAAGGCGGACTCTCTAGTTCTTTAAAAAGAGAGAGCGTGAAAGAAAATTTCAAAGTACGAAGCTTTCTAATTCTTTGCTCTTTCACTTATTAAGTTCAAAGTTGTTTACAAAAGAGAGAAATTCTTAGTGAGACTTTGTGAGAGATCAGTAGAGACTTCTCACTGTGAAAGTCGAAGATCACGAGTTGTAAAATCTCTTTTGATTTATAGTGGAATCCAGCCAATAGGCTGTTAGCGTGGGAGAGTAGACGTAGGCTTGATCTAAGCCAAACCACTATAAACTTTGTGTTCTAATTCTCGTTCCTTGAATTCCTTACTTTCACTCGTATATTCATATATTCGTTTATAATTGATTACGTACTTAGTATATCATCTTCTAAAGACAAGTTACTTTTGTTAAGATTTGCAAAGATTTTTATTTTCACATATTCACCACCCCTCTAGGTGTTTGCACTAGCCCTTTTCAATTGGTATCAGAGCTTGTGTACTTATTCTATTGAAGTGTTTATACTTCTAAAGCTAAAGATCTATGGCTAGTATTTTGGCTCCAGGATTAGTTAAAGGCCAAAGCAACACCAGACCTTCTTACTTTGATGGGAAGGAATACAATGTTTGGAAGAATAAGCTGAAGGCATTCCTGAGATCGAAAGATCCCCTGGAATGGGATGTGGTAGAAAAATGGATTATTCCTAAAGCTACATCAATCTCAGAAAGAGGAAAGGATACTGCAGATGCAAGCGAAATGAGACAAGCGGAAATATCCAAGAGACAAACTCTCGATGCTAAAGCTATCTACTCTTTATACTGTGCTTTATCTCCTACTGAGTATAACATAATTTCATCTTGTGAAACAACAAAAAAAGTCTGGGACAGGTTGCACTTTACCTATGAAGGAACTGATCGAGTTAAAGAAAAAAAAATCAATATCCTACTTGGACAGTATGAAGCCTTCACGATGAAGCCGGGAGAATCCATCACTGACATGTTCAGTCGTTTTACGGAGATTGTAAACGGTCTAGCATATCAAGGAAAGCCAATCTCAGGTGCAATGAAAGTCAACAAATTGCCGCGTGGACTATCCAAAGACTAGAATCACGTGAAGATTTCAATAAGAGAAACCCAGAGGATCATGCCTCTTTTAGTAGATGAATTAGTTGGCACACTTCAACCATATGAAGTGGAGCAAATCAATGAAGAAGAAGATTCTAAAGATAAGAAGTCAATTGCTTTAAAATCTAATGATGATTCTGATATTTCAGACTCAGAAGATGAATTGGACAATGAAGAGCTAGCACTCATGATAAGGAAGTTCATGAAGTTGAACAGGAAAGGAAGAAGGTTTAACTGGAAGAAGCAAAGCTCTCAAAGATTTCAAAAGAAATCAACTAAGGACAATGAGACCAACAAAGATGTGATTTGCTTCGAATGCAAGAAAAAGAGGCATATCAGACCCAATTGTCTTTTGTTGAATAAAAAGAAATGAAAAACAGAGAAATTCAAAAATACTCTTAAAGCAGAGACATGGAGTGATACAGAATGTGAATAAAGTAATGAAGAATATGCCAACATATGTTTAATGGCAAATTTAGAATCATACCTAGACCTTGAATCAGATTCAGACTCAAACTCGGACTCAGACTCAAACAAAGAAGTCGAGGTTAGTAATTTAAAAATTCTTGTTAAAGTCTCAAAGTACATAGATGAACTCTGTCTTAGTCTCAAAACATCTCTTCAAAGGATTTCCGAGCCGAAGAGGGAGAATTCAAAAACTTAAGCAACAGGAAATTTCTTGGAAAGAAAATTTTGAAAATCTAGACAAAAGCTTTGTTGATTTAAGAGTTAATGCAAATTCTCTTTCTAAGGAAAATACTTTTTTGAAAGAAGACATTTCAAATATCACAAAAAAGTTTTCAAAATGATCTGAAAAGTTGGAAAAGATTCTTTCAATACAAAGACCTTATTTCAACAAATCGGGTTTATGAATGACACAAGAAACCATTCATTTAATTGATTTTTTGAAAGTGAAGGAAAGAATCAAATAAAGACCTACAAAAACATTTTACAAAAATCATGTTCAAAAAGTCTTTGTAAAACCTGTTGGCCGAAGTGCTCTCAAATGTTCAAAGTGTAACAGCTCAGAACATTTCAAGAAGGAATGTCCCAAGGTTTGGAGACCTATTAAGAGGGATTGGGCAAAGACTGTTTTTGGTACTAACTCCCCTAGACTCGAGAAAATGTGGGTACCAAAGAAAACTTGAGTTCTTTTTATAATTGCAGGTCACTATCAAGAAAAAGATCAAATGGTATTTGGATAGTAGCTGTTCGAGACACATGACAAGAGATTCAAGCTGTTTTATAAAGCTTATACAAATAAATGGTGGAAAAGTTTCTTTTGGTGGAAAAAGTAAAGGAAAAATTGTTGGATGTGGAACTGTAAAGATTGGAAGTCTCACAACCTACAATGTCTCCTTGGTGGAAGGCTTGAATTACAATCTACTCAGCATAAGTCAACTGTGCGATACTAAATTCAAAATTAATTTTCAAGAAGGCATTTGTTCGAGAACTAGTAAAGATCTATCACAATCTTTTACTGGACGAAGACATAGAAATATTTATCTTCTGTCAATGTTTAATTTCCATTCAAGATGAAGCAAATCTCTAGTATAGAAAGCTTGGTCATGTTAACATGAAGCAGATTGCTAGGATTTCCTCCAAGAAGCTTGTTCGTGGACTGCCCAACTTAGCTTATCAAAAATTTGAATTATGCACACCATGTGTTTTGGGAAAACAGGTTAGAAGTTCTTTTAAATTTGTAAATCAAGTTTCTACTAATCGAATTTTGTAGCTTCTGCATATGGACCTCTTTAGACCAGCCAGAACTCATAGTATTGGTGGAAAGAAATATTGCCTAGTAATCGTGAATGATTATTCTCGCTTTACTTGGGTATTCTTTCTAACAAGTAAGTCTGAAGCCTTCTCTTACTTTTAAAAATTTGTCAAGAAGGTTCAGAATGAAAAAAGGATATGTTATTTCAAGCATACGAATAGACCGTGGAGGTGAGTTTGAAAATCAAGATTTTGCAAACTTTTTGTGATGAATCTGGTTTAAAGAATGTTTTCTCTTCACCATACACTCCAGAGCCAAATGGGGTTATGGAAAGAAAGAATAGATCCTTGCAGGAGATGGCAAGAACCCTCTTAATTGAGAGTAATATTTCCTCTCGATTTTGGGCTGAAGTAGTTTCTACAGCTTACTATATTATTAACAGAGTGTTCTTGAGGCATATTCTAGAGAAAACTCTTTATGAAGTGTTTAAAGGGAAGAAGCCAAATGTTTCTTATTTTAATGTATTTGGTTGCAAGTGTTTTGTTTTGAAAAATGCAAATGATTGAACTGGTAAGTTTGAAGAAAAATCAGATGAAGGAATTTTTCTAGGATACTCAATCTCAAGCAAAGCCTATAGGGTATTCAACAAAAAGACTCAGTCTATGGAAGAATCTATGAACGTCAAGTTTTAATACTTTATGCAAAATCAAGTGGACCAGACTCAACTTGAAAAGTCTGAACTTGCTCTAGACGTTATAAAGTCTACTTCCCCTGAAGTGGTTCAGACTTCTGAAGTTCAACAACAAGAAGAACCAGAGAACTCAACTGAAGCAAATGATCAAGAAACTCATAAATCAACCAGCAACTGGAAGTATAAGTCAAGTCATCCCAAGGAACTCATCATTGGTAACATTGATGAAGGAATTCACACCGGATCCAAAGGCGAGAAGAGTCTAGTGCTTTCGCACTTGTTTCTGAAATTGAACCCAAAAGTATAGAAAATGCCTTGATTGATGAAAGCTGGATTAAAGCTATGCAAGAAGAACTCAGACAGTTCAGCATCAATGATGTTTGGGCACTAATTTCTAAACCTAAAGGTAAATCTATTATCGGAACTAAATGGGTTTTCAAGAACAATGTGGACGAAAAAGGAAAAGTGGTTAAAAACAAAGCAAGAGTCGTGACCAAAGGATATACACAAGAAGAATGGATAGACTATGACAAGACCTATGCACCAATAGCGAGGTTAGAAGCAATTAGATTATTACTTGCTTTTGCTTGCTATAAAAATTTCAGGTTATTCCAAATGGATGTAAAAAGTGCATATTCCCAAATGGATTCATCCAAGAAAAGTTTATGTGGAACAACCACTTGGTTTTGAAGATCCAAGAAAGCTAGACTCAGTATACGGGGCTGAAAAAGGCCCTATATGGATTGAAGCAAACACCTCGAGCCTAGTATGAAAGGTTAACTAAATTCCTAACTCAAAATGGGTTTGTTAAAGGAAAAGTAGATACTACTTTGTTCATTAAAAGAGAAGGTAAAGATTTTCTACTCATTCAAATTTATGTTGATGATATTATCTTGGAATCAACTAATGAAAGTCTATGCAAGAAGATTTCTAGATGCATGCAGGATGAATTCGAGATGAGCATGATGGGTGAGTTAACTTTCTTTCTGGGATTACAAGTTAAACAATTAAAGGAAGGTATTTTCATTCATCAAGAGAAGTATGCGAAAGATCTCATCAATAAGTTTGGATTAGAGAATTGCAAAAAGACAGAGACACCTATGTCAAGTTCTTCAAAACTTGATAAAGATGAAGAAGGAAAGAATGTAGACCAGAAGCTATACAAGAGCATTATTGGATCACTTCTTTACCTTACTGCATCTAGACCTGACATTTTGTTTAGTGTTTGTATCTGTGCTAGATTCCAATCAAATCTCAAAGAATCTCATTTAAGTGCAGCAAAGCGAATAATCAATACGTTGCAACTACTCCAAAGCTAGGTCTGTGGTATCCCAAATAATGAGACTTTACTCTCCTTGGATATTCAAACGCAGAATTAACAGGATGCAAAGTGGATAGAAAGAGTACTTCTGGTACATGTCAACTGCTAGGCAACAAGCTAGTAACATGGTTTTCAAGAAAACAGAGTACCGTAACTCTTTCAACAGCTAAAGCAGAATATGTAGCTCTTGGAAGTTGCTGTTCTCAAATCTTATGGATAAGGCAACAGCTAAGAGACTTTGGTATTGAAGAATCATGCACAAATATCAAATGTGACAATACTAGTGCCATCAATCTCACAAAGAATCCAATTCTTCATTCAAGGGCAAATCATATAGAGATACGACATCATTTTATTAGAGATCATGTCCAAAATGGATAAGTTATGATCCAGTTCATTGACTCGAAGAATTAGTTGGCAGACATATTTACAAAGCCACTGGAGAAAAGCTTATTTGAGTCTATTCACGCAAGACTAAACATCATATCTTCTACCGGATAAAGTCTAAAGGTGTTCAGACTAAGAATGTCTAGATGTTACGACTGTAAATAAATACTTTCTAAATGGATATGATTTTATTTTTGGATAAAATTTCGAAAAGGTACGTTAATTTTTGAATTGCTACTTGCCTATGTCGTTTTTAAGAATTATCCTTGAATTTATGATAGTTTTTTTCATTTTCAAAAATGTAGTTTTTCATTTTTGAAAAAGGCAATTTTTACTTTTTTCCTTTATGACGTTCTGTATACCCCATTTCACTTGCCTTATATACAGTCGAAATTCTTCTTCTCCGTTTACGCTCATTCAAACCCTAGAATACAGATATCATACTTTCTCTCATTTCCTTCGAGTTTGATCCAAAAAGTTTTCACCTTTTCAAACGAGCGAGTTCGAAGAAATCCTCCAAGACTGTGACAATGTGTTCACAAAGGAAATCTTTTAGAATTGTGAGCAGGGGACCACAACATATGCATGAGGGTCCTACGCATTTTGACTTAACCGAGGAAGAAGATTCTCCTCAGCAATAGCAACAACAATAACAACATTCTCAACAGCGTCACTCTTCACAACAAACAGCTCAAGATCCTCCTCCGCAACAAGCACAAGAAGAAATCATCGAAGATATTGAACTAGTAAGAACTCAAAAACCACAATTTCTCTTTAGATTGTACTCCAACTTGAAAATGGGTAGTTCTGCAATGAATCTGATCGATGAATTCTTGAGAGCGCATGGTTACAAGAATGAAACCTTGTTCTTAAGTGCTATGGAAAAGATAGGCGTTGCACCTCAAGGTTTAGCAGAATGGACTTTTGCTAACTTTCCTAGTAATCCGTGGTTTGGTCAACCAGATGAAAAGAAAGATGATGAAAGGATGTACGCGCATTCTCAGCCTAGGATGGGTGTTGCTGCAAAGGGTCGTGGAGAGGGAACGAACTTATTTTGTTCTAAGAACCACAAGAAATCTTTTTCGAAACTATTGAAGAGAAGGGTTATGAACCATAGGAGTGTGTGTTAGGACTAGAATTAGCACCTAGAGGGGGGTGAATAGGTGACTAGAGCGATTTTATAAATTTTAACCCAAATGAGATATTAATGAATTAAAAACAACAATCGCTGCAAATGAAAGTAATAAAAGATAAAAGGATTAAGGATAGAGAATCAAGACTCATTTATAGTGGTTCGGCTTAGATCAAGCCTACGTCCACTCTCCCGCACGGACAGCCCTTCATTTGGATTTCACTAAGAATCAAAAAGAGTGTTTACAATCTCATACCCTTGAATCCACAGTGTAGAAACTCCACTACACTTCCTCAAGGTCTCACCACACTTTACTCTCTCTTTTGATTACATGTAATGCTCGAAGAATAATATCACAAAATAACAAGGAGATTCAGACTTTGGAATTCTTCTATCTAGCACCCTTCAACAACTTGAGCGTCTCTCTTATATACTTCTTCATGCCTTCATTACCGTTGGCACCTTCCAAAGAAGTTCTTCCAATTAACCCGTTGGACAGAATCAATTTAGAGAGATCTCGAGCTCTTTTAAGGTAAGTGTAGATAGCCCATCAATCCTGCTCGCCCATACAATCAGGATCTTGGTTTCCATAAGTAGAACTTTCCAAATAAGTTGCAAATCTTTAGAGAATCTATATTAATTCGGATACAAATATAAGATTTTGTAGTGCTGATTCCAGTCGAAAGATATTCCATAGCCGTTGAACCAAAAACCATATTTGGATAGAATCAGAATAGAAGTTTTTAACTTGTCGGTCTGGAAACTGTCCATGAGAGTAGACTTTGAAACTTGAGTCTTGCTATAGTCAAACTTTGATCTTCAGACTTTGCTAGTAGAGTCTGCAAGTCTTCAAACTAGACTGATGGAAATGTTTTGTCGACTTCAAAATATCTTAAGAGAATTTATCCAATAGTGTGGACTTTGACTTTCTTGACTCTTTGAAAGTAAATCTAAGGGAGAAGCTTGCACTACTTCAACTTGAACGCTTTTGCTCAGAAACCATTGTCGCCTACCTTGAACAAACTGCTTATTTTTATTCAAATTTATCTTTTCTAGATGTGAATAAATTTTCTTTTACAGTTAGGGATAAAGAATTTTTGGTTGATGTGGACATCTTGGCTGATGTAATTGGTGTGGAAAGAGGGAGGTTCCAACCAATTGGTGTGTCTTTTGCTCACGCTACCTTGGCTATTGTTCGGGACAGACTTGTTGAGGGCAAGATTTCTTACTCTAGAATGAATGCCTCTAACATTCTACTTCACAAGGTCGTGATAAACTGCATCAGACCCGAGTCTACTTCAAAGACTGATGTCTCTCGTTCGAAGCAAAGTTGATGTATGCGATCAACACCGGCTGTAAGTTCTCATTGCCTCACACTATCTTAATGCAAATGTATAGGACAGTTGTGAAGGACAAGGGGCAACTTCCTTACTCAGCACTTGTCACTCGACATTTCAGACATTTCCAGATTCAGTTTCCCGCTCCTCTATGCGTTCGAACCGTTGCTCCAATGGTGATTGGTCTAAAAATGGTTTCAAATATGAGACTAAAGGAGTTGAATAAGGAATTAGAATGCTTTAAGGAGAAGTCCCCTATCAAGGCAAAACAAGACTCTGCAGCAAAGAAGAGAAAAGGCAAGAAGCCCATGAACGAACCAATCAAGAAGAGGAGATCTCTTATCTTGGAGGACGAAGAAGATGGAGATGATCTCACTCTCTCCGCATTTGTTAGCTTTAAGGAGCCAGAGAACAGAGAAAGATAAGAGACAGAGAAGAGAGGTGAAGAAAGAAATGAAAGTAGAGTAGAGGAAGAAGAAAGAGGAAGAGAAGAAGAAGGGAGTCAAGATGACTCTTTTGAACCAACATTCGCTGTATCCTTGTTAGATAACTCAGAAAAGACAAGGAGTGGAAACATAGGAGAACTACATCACTCGGTTGCTGAAGCAGAAAAGGAAGATGAACATTTTTCTCCACTTGAAGGCACAAAAATAGGGAGAGCTGCTGAAAAAAAAGAGGTACTTCTTCACCTGTCTTTACTAGTGATGTTAGTAAATATCCAGTAGATCCATAGGATGTCTATGCCTCTCAATACCCTACAGCAGATGTTGAGGCATCCACTCCTAGTCCTGGTGATCGAACTACGTATGTTCCCTGACATCTCAAGACTCCCGAAACTGATTCGGTTGGACCCAATGCTACAATAGAAAAATCAGTAGACTTCCAAAGGGTGCTAGAAATTCTTTTGGAATTAAAGGGTTAGCAATATGTCTTAGAGTTTGAGATGAAGAACATGATGATAGTCTTCAAAAAGACTTCAGACTCTCTACAAGAGCAGATACAAGCCCTGAAGCTTCAAGTGCAAGAATCGGCAAAGGGTAAGGATATTCAACAACTAAAGGAGACTATGAAGACAATGGAGGAAACTGTCAAGTCAATGGGGGATTTCCAGATTGTTTGTGTCCTCAAGCAGCACTGATTTTTACCCAACTCTTTTAAAGTCATTCTCCACTTTTTCTATGACAAAAAGGGGGAAAGTATTGTGTAGATTTGACTAATCTATCTTTTGAATCCTTTTGGTTTGGAACTTTTTACTTTTTGATGACTATGTGTTTGGACTTTAATACTTTTTGGTTTGGTTTTGGACTGACTTTGGACTGTTTGGATTTGAACTTTTGATGCTTGCAAGAACTTAGTTTGTGATACTGTTTATGGCTGGATAGTCATTTTGTCTTGTGGGACTAACATGTTTTCTATGGTCGTAGAATTGATGCTATCCAGGTTTTAATCAACTTATTTTTATAAGATATCATGTATTACTTAAGTGTTGTTTTGCGGGTCAAAATTATTCAAATCTGCAGGAAAGTTTTCTCACCATAAAAAAGAGGGAGATTGTTAGAGAAAACTCCTTTACTATTTTGAAGTTGACAAAACATTTCCAGAAGTCTAGTCTGAAGACTTGCAAACTCAAATGTTATGATCTGAAGAACTCCAGACTTTCTTGTCAAAGTTTGAAGACCACGAGACTTTTGTTTGAATGTGACATCCCGATTTTACAATTCTGGTTTCAATTGAATAAGTCGGGTATTTCATCTTCGCGTCTATAGCTCTCTTCTCTGAGTTGGCCACTCATGAGATAACTAATCTATCAGGTGAAGCCGTTAAGGAATCTAAACGCAAAAGACTTGAGAATTCGACTAGGAAACGACTGCTCGACCGTGTTAGTCTGCACGGGTCATTACGGCACAGATCGACTAGAGACTGGAGATAGGTCGATTCGATAGAACCGTGTGATTAAGTGTGGGTGATTCCACCTAATTGCAAAATTCTAATCGATTGACACTAGACCGATTTCTCTGTTGTTTTGGTACCCTGTGTCCATATTTGAAACCTTGAGATTTCTACGACAACCGAGAGTCGCTAATGTGTCGAAGATGCACTTTGTGGCTTCAAAATTATCAACCAAAGGTCAATTGCATAGAAAAATCCTAAAAGCTACCCAGTAGGTTAAGACGCGCTAAAGTCGCGCCAGATTGAAATTAACTGAGAAATTGAACTCAATTTCATAAATTGAAAGTTCTGTCATGTCACAATTCATTTTAGGAACGTTAGCTCATCCTCAAAAGATTTTTCTACAAACCGAGATTTTTGGCGGAAAAGCAAAGTAAGGCTGTTTCTGTTTGGGAAAGTCAGAGGGCCGGTTTTGATCGCATCTTTGGGATGCAAGTTGGATCATATGACGGGAAAAGTCATGAGATAGACGAGAACACCATGGCTGATTTATTTGGGCTTCAATTGAATTGGTTTGCTTGAGAATTGAATGGAATTTGAGTAAGATTGAAGAGAGAAATGTATCAAATTCGTATGCCATGGGGTGCATGACATTTTGGACCATTTGGCAAGCTTTTTGGGGAAGATTGGTGGCTGCAAAGGGCAGAGAGTGAAGGCCATGGATGGTGGGGGCAAGCCAAGGGAGAGAGAGATAAGTGTTGAAGGCTAAGGAGCCTTTGGGGTCCCCCTTGTTCAGCAACTCTTCTTCCTCCTTGAATTGAGGCTTTCTCCATTGTTGTGGCTTGGAGAGAACTTGAGAGAACCAGAGAAAACCGAGCACACTAGCCCCTCCACTGTCACACGCCCAGAAGGCCATCGTCGGCCATTTTCCTCCCATGTTTTCCCCTCGTTCCAATTTCTGCTCCAGCCGACCTTTCACCAAAGATCTGAGTAAAAATTTAACTTCCCGGTTGAACCAATGAACGAACCACCCATCTTCGTGAAGAGGACATCCAGACCGTTCCAAATAGCTCCACCTCTCCCCGAACGGAGCTGTCCTCCGTCCGGTACGCCATTGTGAAGTTACTAGTTGTCGGTCCGTTGGTCCGACTGGCAGTTTGCCCGGTTTCGCCATTCCAGAGTTTTCTTCCATTTTTATTTCATTCCGACGGTACCTCCACCCATACCAACCACCAGCAGCTCCCCCTCGACCCCCAAGAGCCGCCGGTTGCCGGCCAACCCCTCGCCGGAGCTCCGGCCAAGCCCGTTCAGCTCTGTCTCTCCTCCAGCAGTCCAATTTTTCAAATTTCCAAAGGGAGTCTCAGATTGTGGTTGTTGTTCCAGCCCCAGGACCACCTTGGATCACTATGGTTGAGGCCCTGGTGCGTCGCCTCCATCGTGCGCCGCCCCCAAGCCGCCGAACCTTCGCCGCTCACCGTTTCCGCGCCAAACCGCCGCCGGTTCCAGCCTTTGCGGTCCAAGATCAGAAGAGAAAATCAGCAAGGGTTTTCGGTCTTCGAAGCCCCTTTTTGGTGTCTTCCCGGCCTCCGTTGGTGTCGCCGCTTCGAGGTTTATCAACCACATTGGTGTCGTGGACGCCGTGGACTCACCGACTCACAAAGCGGTGAGTTTACCTTCTAATCCTTGCTTAGTAAGTTAATTATGCTTAAGGGGTGTTTAGATTAGTCTAAATAGGTTTAGGTGGTTAGATTAGATTATTTAAATGTTAATTAGATTAGTTGTATGATTAGTTTAAAGGATGTTTAATTAGGGCTAATTGTATGTTTAAATTAGTGTAATCTTGTTTAAGTCCTAATTAATTATTTTTAATTAATTAATTATTTCGAATTTTATAAATATTATTTTATTAAATTATATTATTATTATTTAAATATAATATAATATTTAAATATTTAATTTTCGGAATTAAATTTAATTATTTAATAATTTCCAAAATTTTCTTAGGGATGGTCGATTCGATAGAACCATGTGATTAAGTATGGGTGATTCCACCTAATTGCAAAATTCTAATCGATCGACACTAGACCGATTTCTCGTCGTTTTGGTACCCGTGTCCATATTTGAAACCTGAGATTTCTACGACAACCGAGAGTCTTAATGTGTCGAAGATGCACTTTGTGGCTTGAAAATTATCAACCACAGGTCAATTGCACAAAAATTCCTAAAAGCTACCCGGTAGGTTAGGGGCGCTAAAGTCGCGCCGACCGAAATTAACCGAGAAATTGAAAGTTCTATCATGTCACAATTCATTTTAGGAACGTCGGCTCATCCTCAGAAGATTTTTCTACAAATCGAGATTTTTGGCGGAAAAGCAAAGTAAGGCCGTTTCTGTTCGGGAAAGTCGAGAGGGCCGGTTTTGATCGCATCTTTGGGATGCAAGTTGGATCATATGACGGGAAAAGTCATGAGATAGACGAGAACACCATGGCTGATTTATTTGGGCTTCAATTGAATTGGTTTGCTTGAGAATTAAATGGAATTTGAGTAAGATTGAAGAGGGAAATGTATCAAATTCGTATGCCATGGGGTGCATGACATTTTGGACCATTTGGCAAGCTTGTTGGGGAAGATTGGTGGCTGCAAAGGGCAGAGAGTGAGGGCCATGGATGGTGGGGGCAAGCCAAGGGAGAGAGAGACAAGTGTTGAAGGCTAAGGAGCCTTTGGGGTCCCCCTTGTTCAGCAGCTCTTCTTCCTCCTTGAATTGAGGCTTTCTCCATTGTTGTGGCTTGGAGAGACCTTGAGAGAACCAGAGAAAATCGAGCACACCAGCCCTTCCACCGTCGCACGCCCGTAAGTCCATCGTCGGCCATTTTCCTCCCATGTTTTCCCCTCGTTCCAATTTCTGCTCCAGCCGACCTTTCACCAAAGATCCGAGTAAACAGTTAACTTCTCGGTTGAACCAGTGAACAAGCCAACCATCTTCGCGAAGAGGACATCCAGACCGTTCCAACAAGCTCGACCTCGCCCCGAACGGAGCTGCCATCCGTCCGGTACATCATTGTGAAGTCACCGGTCGTCGGTCCGTCGGTCCAACTGGCAATTTGCCCGATTTCGCCATTTCAGCGTTTTCTTCCGTTTTTCTTCCATTTCGACCATACCTCCACCCATACCAACCACCAGCAGCTCCCCCTCGACCCCCAAGAGCTACCGGTTGCGGCCAACCCCTTGCCCAGGAGCTCGGTCAAGCCGTTCGGCTCCGTCTCTCCTCCAAATTGAGTCCGGTTTTCAAATTTCCAAAGGGAGTCGAGATTGTGGTTGTTGTTCCAGCCCAGGACCACCTTGGATCACTATGGTTGAGGTCCTGGTGCGTCGCCTCCATCGTGTGCCGCCCCCAAGCCGCCGAACCTTCGCCGCTCGCCGTTTCCGCGCCAAACCACCACCGGTTCCAGCATTTGCGGTCCAAGATCAGAAGAGAAAATCAGCAAGAGTTTTCGGTCTTCGAGGCCCCTTTTTGGTGTCTTCCCGGCCTCTATTGGTGTCGCCGCTTCGAGGTTTATCGACCGCCTTGGTGTCGTGGTCGCCGTGGACTCACCGGCTCGCAAAACCGGCGAGTTTACCTTCTAATCCTTGCTTAGCAAGTTAATTATGCTTAAGGGGCATTTAGATTAATCTAAATAGGTTTAGGTGGTTAGATTAGATTATTTAAATGTTAATTAGATTAGTTGTATGATTAGTTTAAAGGATGTTTAATTAGGGCTAATTGTATGTTTAAATTAGTGTAATCTTGTTTAAGTCCTAATTAATTATTTTTAATTAATTAATTATTTCGAATTTTATAAATATTATTTTATTAAATTATATTATTATAATATAATATTTAAATATTTAATTTTCGGAATTAAATTTAATTATTTAATAAGTGAAATTGGAGAAGTTTTGGTATTTAACTTGAAAATACCCAATGTCGACTTTTGGCACCATAATTGGTTTGTAGGACCGGTTTGAATCGATTGATTGATTGGATTGATGAATGGATTGGTTTACATCAGGTCAGCTTGTGCCCGCTATTATATAATATATGCTACAGCTTGTGTGAGCATTGTATGTCAGCTTGTGAGAGCAACGATCGTTTAGCAGCTTGTGAGAGCAACAATCCATTTATCAGCTTGTGCGAGCTATCATCTATATATCAACTTGTGTGGGCTACCATGTGTATATATATATCAGCTTGTGCGAGCTACCATCTATATTAGCTTGTGAGAGCATTGCATCCATTTCAGCTTGTGTGAGCCGTGATTGTATTGATAGATGAATAGATGGTATGGTTTAATATATGGTATGAATTTATAGATGTGTGGATCGTATGATATCAATTGGATTGATTGAATTGATAGACCAATGGGTGTGTCGATAGTTTCAGCTTGTGCGAGCAGTGGTTGAATTATGAAATGTACTAACATGCAGGGAGGGACTGAGGCGAGGTAATTCCTCTGTCCTCTTTGTGTGGCTAGAACACTCTGAGGCGTATTTTATTCCTAATCAAGTCTTAGAGGGTAGGACTCGCTGAGACATTGTCTCACCCCGTCGGGGGTCAACATTTTCAGGTCCTTAGATGGCGGTCGTGGAGAACCCAAAGCCATGGAGTAAAAAGGAGGTGAAGACCGAAGGATCGGTGATCGTGTCTGACTAGTTGGTCTTAGGACAGTTCCCTTTTTGTTGAGCTTGTCTATTTTGTAGACAATCTAGTGTTGTATATAAACCTATGTGTTTATAAGAAAGCTTGTTTGGTGGTGATTGATTGCCTGCTTTTCTATCCCAAGTTAAATGTTGTCAAGGGATTTGTTTTGCTTCCGCATGCGTAATAAAAAGAATGGGTCGGCGACGTGTCCTGGGAAGTCGCATATTTCTATCGACCGCAGAGGGATGTGCGTGTGGCATCCTAAAATCTCATGACAACCTCTGGAGTACCATGAACCATGATTAGGTAATGGAAGTGCCATTTGATTTTTGTAATAGCCATTTAATCAATGAATTTCAATTAATTTAGGGCCAAGCATTGTATTGGACAATTGTTTGGATGGAGATGTGTCTACAAGTGACCCAAGGATTTTATTAAGGTGCAAATTGATATAGAAATCTTATTCTTGGTGGTGCACTTTATAAGTGGAATATTGTTGATTTAAATTACAAAGTTTTGTGAACTTATAAGTTGAAATTAGGTGTTTATTTGATTGAGGATTAAATGGAATAGGAATAGGAGAGGGTGGGCTGATTTTTAGGCCCAAAGGCCGTCCAACTAGCCCACGCAGCCCCCCTATTCAACCGGCCCATGAAGGCCCAAAGACCGGCCCAACATTTAAGCCCATCAACCCTTGCATGTGAGTTGCCAAGTAGCAAGGAGGTTGAGCCAAGTATGGCTGCCCCTGTTGGCTCCTTTGGGTGGATGCATGCAATCAAATGATTGCTAATGAGTGAAGGAAAGAAATTAGGGGGAAATAGGGGGCGGTTTTGGCGAGAAAAGGGAGAGAAAGAGAGAGTGTCATCCGAGAGAGAGAGAGAGAGAGAGAGGAGAGAAAGAGAGAAAGGAAAGGAAAGGAAGGAAGAGAGAAAGGAGAGGCCGTGCGTGTGAGAGGAAGGAGGAGGACCGTCTGCCGTTCGTTCGCCGCTTTGCCCGCCATCTTTGTTGTTGTTTGTGCTTAAGTTTGAGGCAAGTAGAGTCCGTTTCTCTACTCTTTTGCTAGCAGAGATGTGTGCATGTTGATTTGTGAGTGTCGAATGTGGTGGAAGTGAGGAGATTTCGAAGCAATGGGGAGGAATTTGTTGGCTATGCATGCTGTTTCTAGAAAAATCAGTCTGTCCCTCCGTAGGATTTCGAGTTGCATGTGACCTTTTAGTGGAAATCTTACCTTGACTTCTGAACATAAGTTGTTAAGAACATCATAAGGTATAACATATAAAAAATTTGGAAGAAATGAACGAGAATAGGTAGGTGAAATCGTGTTTTTTTTTTCGGAGATGGTTAAATCTGGAAATTTCGGTACTAGGAACAGAAGTTTTAACCGTTTGTAATTAATTACCTAGGGCAAATCTGACTTCAATGTCTCCATGAAATAACTTTCTCTATGTCTTGCCTACAATATAGTCATATTTAATAATTTTTGAAAGTCATTTGCCTATTTAATCGAAAATGTTTTTTAAAACGGTGCAATCTGATGTGTTCGGACTTGGTGATGTTGCAATGCGTCGTCTATACCATTCTGCGTGAGACGCTTTTGGAAAAGTGTTCTTCATAAAATATCTTTCTCTATGTCTTTCCTACAACATATTCAAATGTCATAATTTTTGAAAGTCATTTGTCTATTTAATCAAAAATGTTTTTAAAACGGTGCAATCTGATGTGTTCGGACTTGGTGATGTTGCAATGCGTGGTCTATACCGTTCTGTATGAGATTATTTTTGAATTGTGTTCTGCATGAAATATATTTATTTATGTCTTGTCTACATCATATTCAAATTTTGTAATTTTTGAAGTTCATTTGCCTATTTAACCAAAAATGTTTCAAAAACTGTGCAAGTTGATCGGACAGAATTAGTAGTGCTGTGATGCGTGGTCTGTGTTGAAATATATGGGGATCTTTTGGTGTAGTATTCTTCATGAAGTATCTGCCTCTATGTCTTGAATATCACATGTTTGAATTTCATAATTTTTGAAGGTCATTTGGGTATTTAACCAAAAATGTTTCAAAAACTATGCATGGGTAAGGCTAAAAATCCTTTTTCAGTGATATACGGACCGTACGCATTCTGTGAAGCCTTGTTTGATAGGGTGTTCTTCATGAAATATGTTTTCTTAGATCTTATCTGCAATGTGGTAATTTTTCAGAATCTACTTCCACCGTTTACTAATTTTTCCGGAATTTTCAGGAACCGCATGTATTCTGCTTAAGCTGGAAATTGTTTTATTTACTGGTTAGTGAAATTGTTATGTAAATCATGATATCTTGGATTATTACTCGTGCAGTGATGTGACGACATTCAGACATTTCATATGACATCAAAGGATTGATGGATTTTCATGAACACAATGAAGTTTTTTTAAAATCATTGCATCAAATGATACTTTTCCCAATGCATATTGTATGATTTCAAAAAGGCTGATTTCAATCATTGGCATTGTTACATCAAATGTGAAATTGAAAAATGAGATATATGAGAATATGCGTTGTAATGAGGATACCGTCGGAGGTGTGAGCCGACAAAGCCCCGGGAGTGTCGGGATGCCCGGAGTGTGTGTGCCGGATGCCCGGAGGTGTGTGCTGGATGTCCTCGGGAGTTTTGAGATGCCTAGAGTGTGTGTGCCGGATGCCCGAAGGTGTGTGCCAAAGGTTCCTTGCGATGCCAGGTTGGGTGTGAGCGATAGAAATGTGGGATGCAATTATTGGTCCCGGGAAAGAAAAATGTGGCGATCGACTTGAAAAACAATAGTTGAAATTGAATTATGCATAGTATGGTGACATGTATGCATGGCTGTATGATGTAACATGTATAAGTGCATGGTGGTATGTGCACATAGTATGGTGACATGTATGCATGGCTATATGATGTAATATGTATAAGTGCATGGTGGTATGTGCACATAAGTATGGTGACATGTATGCATGGTTGTATGATGTAATGTGTATAAGTGCATGGTGGTATGTGCACATGGTATGGTGACATGTATGCATGACTGTATGACGTTATATGTACAAGTGCATTGGTGGTATATGCACATGACATGATGACATATATGTATATACATATGGCTGTTTGAAATAATATGCATGACTAAAAGGTGAGATATGTTTGATATGTATGAACTATATGTACTCTATGATGCCATGATTGTTCTGTTTGATGCATTGAGTAGTTTGATGGATCTTTTACCTGCTGAGTGGTTGTACTCACCCTTTTGGGGACTAACATTTCAGATTAGAGAGATGCCTCTCCCTCCAGTCGCGCGCAGTACTTTTTACGGCCTTCCATCTGATGTGGAGGTTGAGTGCATGGAGCACGTATGCGTCACCATCCCTGGGTTGGTGTTCATACGGGTTCGGGTGCTGGTGATGTATGACGTGGGCCTAGCTGGGGGCTCGGTCATCCAGGAGTGATGCTGGGGATGTCGCCGCCGCCACCGCCCGATGCACCAAGATGGGTGTGATGGCCCGCGTGAGGAGAGGGAGCTGACACTTTTTCGAGATAGCCAACACTTGTAGATGGAGGGTTAAACATCATCGATATAGGGGGTCGAGATCTCTCTTTTGAGTTGTAGCCAAGTTTAGTGAAAAGCCTTGGCTTTTTGGTTGTACCGACCCAAGATGTCCATCCTAAAAATGTAAATAAAAGTGGCTCGGCTTTATGTTTTCCTTCGATGTGTAGTTGGTGTGCATTGTATCATCGTTAAGAGAGTAGAGGGATGGTGAAACTCGTCTTTAATTTCGCTATGAGCTGCACTAAACTCTTTTAAAAAAAAAAAAATGCCTATGGACCTCGGTCCTTCTTTAAAACTCCCATTTTTCATCAAAAACAAGTAACTGATATTCAATAGGTAGAGCGATAGGTATCTGTGGCAACATTAGTTGTTTAGGGGTGCCACAGTGCGCGCGCTCAAAGGATCGGGGCGTGACATTGAAAGTCTGCCATCACTGACAGTTTTCCAGGCCGAAGAATGAAGACTTATCTAGATGCGGGATTATATTCAAGAATTCGATTAGTATGTTTTTGGAAGACCTTATGGCTGGATATAGCATTTACCTGATTGATTATTCTTATTAGAACTTACTCCAATATGAAGATCTTGTGAAAGGCGAACAAACTTGGAAGGTTCTACTTATGGAAACCAAAGATCCTGTGAGCCAGGATTGACGGGCTTTCATCACAATCATCTAACGACTCGAGATCTCATTGATTAATTCTATCTAACGGGTAGATTGGAAGAATTCCTTTGATAAATGCCAACGGTTATGAAGGCATGAAGGAGTATTTAAGGCGAACTCTCCAATTGTTTAAAAAGAGAGTGTATGAAAGAAAAATTTCAAAGTCTGAAACTTTCTAGTTCTTTGCTTTTTCACTTATTAAGCTCAAAGTTGTATACAAAAGAGAGAAATTCTTAGTGAGATTTTGTGAGAGATCAGTAGAGACTTCTCACTGTGAAAGTTGAAGATCACGAGCTGTAAAATCTCTTTTGATTCATAGTGGAATCCAGCCAATAGGTTGTTAGCACGGGAGAGTGGACGTAGGCTTGATCTAAGCCGAACCACTATAAACCTTGTGTTCTAAGTCTCTTTCCTTGAATTCCTTACTTTCGCTCGTATATTCGTATATTCGTTTATAGTTGATTACATACTTAGTATATCATCTTCTAAAGACAAATTACTTACGTTAAGATTTGCAAAGATTTTTATTTTCACATATTCACCCCCCTCTAGGTATTTGCACTAGCCCTTTTCAAACCCAACCGTCGAACTGGGCCGCCATAGGATATTTAGGATGGTGTTAAGAAAGATACAATCTTGAACGCGAGATTGCAATGTAGAGGTTGCTTTTCTTTTCCCTAAATTTCTTTAGGTAGAGCCGAGGTTAAGAGGGTATGATGCCAACACGAGACTGCGATAGGCAGATACCCTTTTAATTTCAACAAAGACTTCTCAGTTAGACATCGAGCCGCACGTACCATGCGCATGTCTCTGTGCTTGCCATTTTCTTTAAAAGCAAAGTAATTTGTTTACTTTTTTACTCAGTCCTACTTTATGGACCCATAGCAATTTAGGATAGGTTTTTTGAGTCCAAGTTTATATGCGATGGGAGAAGATGATATCCAGTTTATTCCCGCCCCTAAAATAGAGCTCTTCAGATGATGGGGTCAACTGGACCAATATGCCCAAGAACGTGCGAAAGCCAAAGTCGGTCATCTTCTATCATTGATCCAAATCCTTGTTCACCCCGAAGTCATATAGGTCATAGCACATTTCTGGTGCCCGAAAACAACCACTATTATGTTTGGTGTGTTCGAGCTAACCCCAACTTTGGAAGAATGCAGCATCATCATCGAAATGCCTCTTGAGAATAAGCTTGCTAGGCCACCAACAGGCGTTGACTGCTAGTTAGGCAACTTTTAAGAACTGAAGTTCATGTTATGAGGCAAATTCTTGAAACCAACCATAATACCTACCCACTAGCGTTTTTGACTGCTCGTTTTGAAAATCAACCCATGACCCAAAAAGTGAGATTTTCCTTCTAGCCTTTTTCGGGTTCATCATTTTCTCCCATCAAAGAGATGTCATAAGTCCCTCGATGGCATGGGTAGTTGATCGGATATCAAAGGGGCAAAATCATGTCAACATGATTTTAGCCGAAACATTCTCGTCCCTTAACCATTTTAAAGGAAACACGGAAAAAATCATGTGGTCCTCCCCGAAAATTTTACAAGTCTGGTTCTTTTCTCACCTAAACGAATTTCGATACCTTATGTAATCGTCTGAAGCAAATGATTTCAAAAATACATCACAAAAATTTGTGCTCCTAGGACCATATATTCCCAACAAAAGCCGTTTTAATTGGATAAATTTCCTAAGAGACCTGGCACCTGAGGCATTCCTATGGTATGCTAGACGGTTCCAAGAAAAGAGAACTCGCTTTGCTTACAAACGCTACCATTCAATTCCGTTGCTCGGCCTCACCGGCACCATTTTATATTTCCCATATAGGGTGGCACGACAATATGGAGCCCTTCTAAAGATCCCATCGCCTTTCAAGAGGAAGGTCCCTCCACTCCTTTTCACCCATCAAAGTCGTAACTACTAATAGGACTAGTACAAGCACCTAGAAGGGGGGTGAATAGGTGATTAAAGAGATTTTTGCGAAACTTAACAAGATAAATTAATCTTCAACTATTAATAGACTGAAAGAGCGAAAACAATAAACAGTAGTATAAAGCTGCGATGTAAAGTAAGGAGTTTAAGGGATAAAGAATCAAGACTCAAGGTTTATAGTGGTTCGGCTTAGACCAGTGGTTCGGCTTAGACCAAGCCTATGTCCACTCTCCTGCAGTGACAGCCCACAAGCTGAATTTCACTAGAATCAAAAGAGGATTTATAGTCTCACGTCCTTGATTCCATAGTGTAGAGACTCTACTACACTTCCTCAAAGTCTCACAAATATTCAGTCTCTCTTTTGAATACAAATAAAGCTCAACGAATGAGATCGCAAAGAACAAGGAGATTTAGACTTTGGAATTTTTCTATCAAGCACTATCGAACAACTTGAGCGTCTTCCTTATATACTCCTTCATGCCTTCATTACCGTTGGCACCTCCAAAGGAGTTCTTCCAATCAACCCGTTGGATAGAATCAATTAGGGAGATCTCGAGTTATTCAAGGAAAATGACGATAGCCCACTAATCCTGCTTGCAGATACAATCAGGATCTAGGTTTCCATAAGTAGAACCTTTCAAGTATACTTTGCGGATCAATTGAATCTAAGTTACTCGAATTAATCTCAATACGAATAACAAATCTTGAGATGCTATCTCCAGTCGTGAGATCTTCCTTAACCACACGAATCAAAACCTTAAAGATATACTCGTCTTAATTCAATCGAATAAAACTTTATTTTCATTGTTCTGGAAACTATCGATGAGGGCAGACTTTGAGTCTTGAGTCTAGAGGTCTGAAGACTTGATGTTAGAGTCTTCAAGTCTTTAGACTAGACTAATGGAAACGTTTTGTCAACTTCAAAACAAATCGGGAAGTTTTCTCCAACAATCTCCCCCTTTTTGATGGTGACAAAACTTTCCTGCAGATTTGAATACTTTCAACCTACATTACGATACTTAAGCAAACAAATATATCTCATAAAAGATAAATAGATTAGGATAAAGATAATGGCAATTCTGCATCCACAGAAAAAAAAAGTTAGTCCTATAAAAGCAATTATCTTTACCAAAATCATCAACATAACTTAAGATACTATAAGCATTAAAAGATTAGAGCAGTCCAAACCAATTAGTCCATCCAAGATAAAGTCAATCAAAAACAAAACAAAAACAAAACATCAAACACATCAAAGTTAGACATCAAATTTGCATCAATTTCTCCCCTTTTTATCAACAGCAAAAGGTAGAGAAGATAAGGAGATAAAATTAAGAAGATTTGGGAATGCGAATGAGCTAAAAATCTCCCATTGACTTGACAGTCTCCTCCAGCTTCTTCATATCCTCCTGTAGTTGCTCTAGATCTTTACCCTTTGCAGTTGTTTGAACTTGAAGAGTAAGGGCTTGGACTTGATCTTTCAAGGAGACGGAAGTAGCTTGTTGATGAGCATTCTACAAGGTCTGCAATTCACATCCCAAAGCATATATATGGCCTTTGATCTCCAAAAGAACTTCAAGCAACCTTTGAAAGTCTGCCGAGGTGTCAGTTTGTGTGCTTGCTTCAGCATGATCAGTTTGTGGAGTATAGCCAGATGAAGGAACTTCAGCACGAGCATCCAAACTTGGAGATGAAGCCTCTTGGTCTTCTTCAAGAAATTGAGAGGCATACACATCCTCTGGATTGGCAGGAGAACGACTAACATCATCACTTGTAAGAGTAAGTAGAGGAATACCTTCTTTAGCAACAGCTCCCCCTATTTCAATGCCTTCAGGTGGAGAGAAGTACTCTTCTTGTTCGGGTTCATCTTCGATGTCACGATGTTCTTGTGCTTCTTTTTCCGCTGGAGAATCACCACGACTTTCTCCTGCAATTTGTTCTCCTCTGTGCTCAGTTCCTTCTTCTTCTTCTTCTTTCATCATCGATTCCCTCTCTTCATTCCTTTTCTCTGTCTCTTCTCACTCTTGGTTCTCTCGATTTGCAAAATCTGGAGCAAGACTCTATACATTCTGTAAGGCAATAGTGGAGATAGCAATGTCTTCCTCATCATCTTCATCCTGCAAGATGATTGCTCTTCTCCTCTTGGATGGAGCCGTCATGGGCTCCTTGCCTTTTCTTTTTGCAACCACAGGGTCTTGTTGAGATTTGACAGGGGTCTTCTCCTTAAATCGCTCTAAACTCTTGTTCAGCTCCTTCAGATGCATCTTTGTAATCATCTTCAGCCCTATCACCATTTGATCAATGGTTCGAACACACAGAATTTTTGGGGGCTGAATATTAAAATGTCTAAATAAACGAGTAATGAGATCAGAATAAGGAAGTTTTCCCTTATCCTTTGCCATTGATCTGTACATGTGAAACATGATGGTGTGAGGCAGAGAGAACTTGTAGCCGACATTAATGGCATACATCAGCTTCGCTTCAGAGTTGGAGACGTCAGTCTTTGACGTGGATTTCGGTCTGAGACAGTTGATCACAATCTTATGGAGCAAGATATTGGAGGCACTCATTCTCAAATAAGAAATTCTACCTTATGCAATTCTATCTCGAACAAGCTCCATAGTCACATGACCGATAGACACACTTATGGATTGGAAAGTCCCTCTCTCCACTCCAATCACATCAGCAATAGTGTCTACATCCACCACATAATCTTGATCCCTAACACTGAAGGAGAACCTATTCACATCCAAAAAGATTAGATTTGAATAGAAATATGTAGTAAGTTCAGAATGTGTAGCATCTATTTCAGTACAAAAATGTTCAAGTTGAAGTTTCTTAAACTTCTCCCGCAACTTGACGTTTAATGAGTCGAGAAAATCAAAGTCCACACTTTTTGGGTTCATCACCCCTTGCGTCAGCAACTTAGAGTAAACTTGCTTGTGTTCCTTAGAACAAAATAAATCTGCCCTTTTTCCTCGAATATTTGCAGCAACACCCATCCTAGGCTTAAATTGAGTGAACATCTTTTCATCGTCATCTTTTCTCTCAGGTTGATTGACTCCTCCAAAATGTAAATCACTAGGAAAATTCGCAAACGCCCTTTCTGCCGTACCAACATGAACAATTCCTGAACGTTCCATAACTCTTAAAAAATGGGTCTCATTCCGATACCCATTCTCTCTCAAAAGTTCATCAATAAAAGTCATTGCAGAACCACCTTCCTTCAAAGCGAAGTAGAGTTTGTAAGTAAATGCAGGCTTAAGAGTCCTTACGGGTTCGACATCCTCAATGATTTCTTCCTCTACTTGTTGATGATGATGCTCATGTGACCTAGCAGGAGAAGAATGGTGCGGTTAAGAATGTTGTTGTCGACTTTGCTACTGCCTTAAAGAGTCTTCTTCCTCAGTCAGATCGAAGTGTGTAGGTCCCTCACGCATAAAGCGTAGTCCCTTTGCTTGCAATCATTGATGACTTTCTTTGGAACGACATTGTCACGAGTCTTTGAGAGAATTTTCAAACTCGATTCGCAAGAAAGATGAAAAATTTAACGATTAAACTAGAGAGAAAAAGTAAGAAAGTGAAGATCTGTGCTCTAGGGTTTGTGGGTAAAAATGGAGAAGAAGAACAGTATGTAAACCAGTTGAAACAAGGTATTCGAATGGTCACAAAAGGAAAAATAAAAATGCCTTTTAAAAAAAAAATAACTGCCTTTTTGAAAATAGATAACTATCTTTTTCAAAAATGATAATTGTCTTCTCAATATTAATTGGTGATTAACATATAGTCTTACCTTTTCGAGATTTATATTCAAAAGTTAAGAATACTATAACCGAAATAACTTACAGTCGTAACTTTTGATCTTCTAAGTCTGATATTTCTGAGTCGATTATCTTGATTTTATGCCTGAGTCTGAGCTTCGTCAGATTTTATACCTGAGTCTGAGATTCGTCAGACTTTGGGAGATAAGATATTAAGTCTTGAGCAAATAAACTCAAATAAGCTTTTCTCTAGAGGTTTTGTGAATATGTCCGCCAGTTGATTCTTTGAGTTAATGAATTGGATTGAGACTTCTCCATTTTGAACATGATCTCTAATAAAGTGATGTTGAATCTCTATGCGCTTTGCTCTTGAAAGAAGAATAGGATTCTTTGTGAGATTAATTGTGCTGGTGTTGTCGCATTTGATCTCGGTGCATGAGTCTTCAATTCCAAAGTCTCTTAGTTGTTGCTTTATCTATAAGATTTGAGAACAGCAACTTCCAAGAGCCACATACTCTACTTCTGCTGTTGAAAGAGCCACAATACTTTGCTTCCTTGAAAACCAAGATACTGCTCTGTTACCAAGCAATTGACAAGTGCCGGATGTGCTCTTTCTATCAACTCTGCAACCTGCTAGATCTGCGTCTGAATATCTAAGGAGAGTAAAGTCTCATTCTTTGGGATACCATAGACCTAATTTAGCAGTTGTTGCAACGTATTTGATGATGCATTTCACAGCACTTAGATGTGATTCTTTGGGATCTGATTGAAATCTAGCACAAATACAAACACTGAACAAAATGTTAGGTCTAGAAGCAATAAGATAAAGAAGTGAACCAATGATACTCATGTATAGTTTTTGGTCAACTCTCTTTCCTCCTTCATCTTTGTCCAGCTTCGAAGAACTTGACATTGGTATATCAGTCTTTTTGCAATTCTCCAATCCAAACTTTTTAACAAGTTCTTTTGCGTATTTCTCTTGATGAATGAAAATTCATTCTCTCAGTTGTTTCACTTGTAGACCAAGAAAGAATGATAGTTCACCCATCACACTCATCTCAAATTCATCCTGCATAGACTTAGAAAATTTCTTGCACAGATTCTCGTTAGATGATCCAAATATAATGTCATCAACATAAATTTAAACAAGTAAAAAGCTTTTACCTTCCCTTTTGATAAACAAGGTAGTGTCTACTTTTCCTTTAATAAAACCATTTTGAATTAAGAACTTACTTAACCTTTCGTACCAAGCTCGAAGTGCTTGTTTTAATCCATATAGAGCCTTTTTCAATCTGAACACATAGTCTAGTTTCTTTGGATCTTCAAATCCAGGGGGTTGTTCTACATAGACTTCTTCTTGAATAAATCCATTTAGGAATGCACTTTTGACATCCATTTGGAATAACCTGAAATTCTTATAGCAAACAAAAGCGAGTAATAATCTAATTGCTTCTAACCTTGCTACAGGAGCGTAAGTCTCATCATAGTCTATCCCTTCTTTGTGTATATCCTTTGGCCACGAGTCTTACTTTGTTCCTTACCACTTTTCCTTTTTCGTCCATTTTGTTCCTGAAAACCCATTTGGCTCCAATAATAGACTTACCTTTTGGTTTAGGAGTTAATTCCCAAACATCGTTAATCTTGAATTGCCTGAGTTCTTCTTGCATTGCTTTAATCCAGCTTTCATCAGTTAAGGCTTCTTCTATACTTTTGGGTTCTATTTCAGAAATAAGTGCCACAGCACTAGACTCTTCTTGCCTTTTGGATCTAGTACGAATCCCTTCATTAATATCACCAATAATGAGTTCCTCAAAAAGACTAGACTTATGCTTCCAGTTACTGGACAATCTGACATATTGTTGATCTTTTTCTTGAGTTGATTCTTCATCATCCGTTCGTTGTTTCTCTACTAGAGTCTGAACTGCTTCAGGGGAGGTAGACCTTGTAAAGTCTGAAGCAGGTTCAGATTCTTCGGTTTGAGTCTGAATCGATTGATTTTGCAAAGAGTCTTGAAATTTCACATTCATCGATTCTTCCACGGGCTGAGTCTTCTTGTTGAATACTCTGTAAGCTTTGCTAGAAGTTGAGTATCCAAGGAAGATTCCTTCGTCTGATTTTTCTTTGAACTTACCAACTCGATCATTTGCATTTTTCAAGATAAAACATTTGCAACCAAACACTTGAAAATACAAAACAATTGGCTTCTTTCCTTTGAATAACTCATAGGGGGTTTTCTCAAGAATTGGCCTTAAGAATACTCTATTAATAACATAACATGCTGTAGAGACTGCTTCAGCCCAAAAACGAGAAGAGATGTTACTTTCAATTAAAAGAGTTCTTGCCATTTCTTGTAAAGATCTATTCTTCCTTTCCACAACTCCATTTTGTTCTGGTGTATATGGAGATTTATGCTGAAAACTAGATTCATCACAAAATTTTGCAAAGTCTTGATTTTCAAACTCACCTCCATGGTCTATCCGTATGCTTGAGATAGAATAACCTTTCTCATTTTGCACTTTCTCAGCAAATTTTGAAAAATGAGAGAAAGTCTCGGACTTACTTGCAAGAAAGTAGACTCAAATAAACCGTGAAAAATCATCCACAATTACTAGACATAATCTTTTTCCACCAATGCTTTGAGTTCTAGTTGGTCCAAAGAGATCCATATGAAGGAGTTGCAGTACACGATTAGTAGAAACTTGATTTATAGGTTTAAAAGAATTTCTAACCTGTTTTCCCAACACGCATGGTGTGCATAAGTCAGACTTTTGGTATTTCAAGTTGGGTACTCCTTGAACAAGCTTCTTGGAAGAGATTTTGGCAATTTGCTTTATGTTGATATGGCCAAGCTTCCGATGCCATAGATTCGCTTCATCTTGTACTGATATTAAGCATTGCGATCTTTCTGGTTTTATATCCAGAAGATAATATTTCCATTACAACCAGTAAAAGATTGAGAAAAATCTTTACTAGTTCCTAAGCATGTTCCTTCCTAGAAATTGATTTTGAATCCAGTGTTGCACAATTGGCTTATGCTGAGTAGATTGTAATTTAATCCTTCCACCAATGAAATATTGTTGATTGTTAGACTTCTAATCTTTACTGTTCCACGTCCAACAATTCTTCCTTTGTTATTTCCACCGAATGAGACTTTTCCTCCATCTATTTGAACAAGTTTTATGAAACAACTTGAATCTCCTGTCATGTGTCTTGAGCAGCCACTATCCAAATACCATTTAATCTTCCTTTTGATAGTGACCTGTAATTAAAAAGAAATTCAAGCTTTCTTTTGTACCCATATTTTCTTGGGTCCAGTGGAGTTAGTGCAATAAACAGTCTTTGCCCAATCCTTTTTAATAGGTCTCCAAACCATAGGACATTCTTTCTCAAAGTGTTCTGAGCTTTGACACTTTGAACATTTGAGAGCATTTCGGCCAACAGGTTTTATAAAGACTTTTTGAAAATGATTTCTATAAAAGGCTTTTGTAGGTCTCTATTTGATTCTTTCATTTACCTTTGGAAAATCAATTAGAGGAATGGTTTCAGAAGTCATTCCAAGACCTAATTTGTTAAAATAGGATCTTTGCATCGAAAGAATCTTATCTAACTTCTCGAGATCCAATTGAAAACCTTTTTGAAATGTTTGAAATGTCATTTTTTAAACAAGTGTTTTCTTTTGAAAGAGAGTCTGCATTTTCTTTCAAAATAGCAAAATTTTTATCTAAATTTTCAAACTTTTCTTTCCAAGATTTTTCCTGTTGCCTTAATGTAGAATTCTCCCTTTTTAACTTGGAGATCCTCTTAAGAGAAGTTTTGAGGCTAAGACAAAGTTCATCAATATATTTTGAAACTTTAGTAGGAATTTTTAAATTACTTACCTCGATTTCATTGTTCGAGTCTCGAGTTTGTATCTGTCTCAAAGTCTGAGTCTGATTCCGATTTTACCATTAAGCAAATATTGGCATAATCATCATCACTTTCTTTACATTCAGTATTACTCCATGTTTTTGTTTTGACAGCCTTTATGTATTTCTCAGTTTTTCCTTTCTTTTTCTTCAATAAAGGACAGTTGGGTCTAATGTGTCCCTTTTTCTTGCATTCAAAGAAAATCACGTCTTTGTTGGATTCATTATCCTCAGTTGATTTGTTCTAAAACCTTTGAGTACTTTGCTTCTTCCAATTGAATCTTCTTCCCTTTTTGTTCGTTTTTGAACCTCTTTATCATGAGTGCTAGCTCTTCATCGTCTAAATCTTCTTCAGAGTTTGTAACATCAGAATCACCGTTAGACTTTAAGGCAATAGACTTCTTAACTTTGGGATCTTCTTCATCGTTGGTGTGCTCCACTTCGTAAGACTGAAGTGTCCCAACCAATTCGTCTACAGAAAGTGGCGCAATCCTTTGTGTTTCCCTTATCGAAGTCTTTATATAATTCCAATCTTTAGAGAGTCCGCGTAGCAGTTTCTTGACCCTCATTGGTTCTGAGATTGGATGTCCCGGATATTCTAGACCATTCACAATTTTAGTAAAATGGCTAAACATATCAGTGATTGATTCTCCTGGTTTCATTTTGAAGACTTCATATTGTCCTAGAAGAATATTGATCCTTGTCTCTTTCACTCAATCAGTTCCTTCATAGGTAATGTGCAATCTATCCCAAACTTCTTTAGCTGTTTCACAAGAAGATATTATGTTATACTCAGTAGGAGATAATGTGCAATATAAAGAGTAAATTGCTTTAGCATCAAGAGCTTGTCTCTTGGTTATTTCTTCTTGAGTCATCTCGCTAAGAGTTTCAACTTCTTTTCCTTTCTCCAATCCTGATGCAACCATAGGAATGATTCCTTTTTCTACCACATCCCATTCCAAAGGATCTTTCGATCTTAGGAATGCTTTCATCTTATTTTTCCATATGTTGTAATCCTTTCCATCAAAGTAAGGAGGTTTGGTGTTGCTCTGACCTTCAACCAAACCTAGAGCCAACATACTAGCTATAGATCTTTAACTCAGAAGTAAAAACACTTCAATTAAATGAGTACAGAATCTCTGATACCTATTGATAGGACTAGTACAAGCATCTAGAGGGGGGTGAATAGGTGATTAAAGAGATTTTTGCGAAACTTAACAAGATAAATTAATTTCAACTATTAATAGACTGAAAGAGCGAAAACAATAAACAGTAGTATAAAGCTGCGATGTAAAGTAAGGAGTTTAAGGGATAGAGAATCAAGACTCAAGGTTTATAATGGTTCGGCTTAGACCAAGCCTAAGTCCACTCTCCCGCACTGACAGCCCACAGACTGGATTTCACTATAATTGAAAGAGGATTTACAATCTCACGTCCTTGATTCCACAATGTAGAGACTATACTACACTTCCTCAAGGTCTCACAAATATTCAGTCTTTCTTTTGAATACAAATAAAGCTCAACGTATGAGATCGCAAAGAACAAGGAGATTCAGACTTTGGAATTTTTCTATCAAACACTATCGAACAACTTGAGCGTCTTCCTTATATACTCCTTCATGCCTTCATTACTGTTGACACCTTCCAAAAGAGTTCTTCCAATCAACCCGTTGGATAGAATCAATTAGGGAGATCTCAAGTTATTCAAGGAAAATGACGATAGCCCACCAATCCTACTCACCCATACAATCAGGATCTAGGTTTCCATAAGTAGAACCTTTCAAGTATACTTCGCGAATAAATCGAATCTCAGTTACTCGAATTAATCACAATATGAATAACAGATCTTGAGATGTTATCTCCAGCCGTGAGATCTTCCTTAACCACACGAATCAAAACCTTAAAGATATACTCGTCTTAATTCAATTGAATAAAACTTTTTCTTCGTCAGTCTGGAAACTGTCAATGAGGGCAGACTTTGAGTCTTGAGTCTAGAGGTCTTCAGACTTGATGTTAGAGTCTTCAAGTCTTCAGACTAGACTGATGGAAATGTTTTGTCAACTTCAAAACAAATCAGGAAGTTTTCTCCAACAACTACGCATTCGAGATTTCTATCATTGAGGAAACATGGAACAAGTGCCATCGCAAAAGGATTGTGGTACCCAAGCGCTTGAGGGACAGGAAAAAGCCCATCACACCTCTAAGTTCTACATCCACAACAATTGCATCCCGACAAAACTGAGGCCATCAATCCCTCACCCAAGTAGCGAGAGCAGCCAACACTTGTGAGCAAAGCATATGCAAAGGGATTAGGGAATAAGTTGAGTACATGTCTCAAAGCCAGTCCAAGGAAGCAGACATCTTCGCAAGAACAAGGCTCCCTATCGCATATAAAATATAAAATAACAGTCATGTGCCCCTAGTGTTAATATTATTTTAGTCCCACTATTTAGGGACTTCTGCCATTTTAATTTCAAGTTTAGACGTCAGGAGTATGTTGTTTGTGGAATCATCTTTTAATAAATAAAAATAGTTGGACCATTGCCATGGGTCAATCATTATTTTACTATCGTGCTCATTTATTATTTTTGCAACGTCAGGCAATTATGAATTGCCAACCACCAATCGCCCACGAATGGCCTCAGGCAATAGGTCCCAATTAGAATGATGTACAAAATCTTCTCACTAACATTGAAGACAATGTAGGACAGATGTCTATTGTTCTTCGACAACTCTCGAGGCAAATGGAGTCCACCTAAGCCAAGTCCAACTCCATAGCTGCTTTAAGCACACTCATGACACTTGTGAATTTGCCAGAGGATAACCAACAAGATAGACAACTTGTAAAGATCATGAAGAAGCTGACCTGGCTCTAGGGGCAAGATCCCATAGACTTATCTGATTATGTCGCATTAAGATGCCTGAAGAGCTCAAAATACCTTAATGCGAAAGGTATGTTGATACCTCTCGCCGAGAGACCTACATGTAGGTCTACTTAGTCCGAAGGATGATTCAATCGTACCAATCAAATCTGACTGGCCCCGCCTTGCGGTGGTACATTGTCAGGAAGATTAGTCTCCACAAGACTTGGGGGGAACTAACACATGCTTTTCGCCAAGAATATAATATTGACATCAAAGCCGATATCACATTGCCTTACGAAGAGCCGATAGTCGCAGAGTATGAAGAGCCGATGGTCGTAGAATGAGGGGTAATATGTTTTTAAGAATACATGCTATGTTAAGGAGAATCCCAACCGCCCAATCTGACTTGCAACCCACAGAAGAAGATGTCAATGTAACCTTGCATAATAAATGGATGACCGAGCAGTATCCTACTGCTAAGAAGCTTGCCACTTGGAAAGGCAAGGAGCCCGCATATGAGGTCAAGGCCACAAAGCCTATTCAAGACCGGGGCACGGCAATGTAGCTTCCTAAGCTTATCGCAAGAGCTAGGGTCTAAAGAATACTGAACCCCATCAACCTAGGGAGCGAAGCTCCACCATCTCCTAGTCCCCTTGACAAAGTCCAGCTAACAAAACGAAGGGGTTTACTTAAAAGGTCCAAACCGGGAGTCAAGAAAAGAAGGCCTAAGTAATTTGAATCAACACCCGCTACTGAATGTAGGCAAAACTTGACAACCAATGAGTAGCCACACAAGACTTCGAGCATCCCCTAGGGTAAAATCCTGAAGGCTACTAGTCCCTAGGGTGCAATCCTGAAAGCTACCAGTTCCTAAGGTACAATCCCAAAGGCTATCAATACTGTACAAATGAAATTAGTCATTCATCGTATGACTGCCTCCCACCCACACATAGGATCCAAGGCCTGTTAGAAGAGGGAACTTTCCTCCGTCATGACTTGTCTCCTAATAAACCGCTAGGCTTGTCACCTAACCATGAGAATGACGTAAATGCCTCATCCTCGTTTGATGATTTTGACCTGGAAGAAAGTTGTGAAATGATCTCAGTAGAGTCCAGCTTTCCTGAAGCAGCAAAATTCACAGCCGCGATAAATGTGCAATGGGAAAGCTAGTTGCCTAGCCAAGACACAGCAGGCCCATCTTGCCTTCATAGGATTATGACCCCCAAAGAAATGAGGGTACTTAATCTCAGTAAGTATAACGGCACGATTTGCCTTGTGGCCCACTTGCAATATTTCTATGCTGAAATAAGTCGGCACTATAGCCTGGCATCATTCATAACTCAAGCCTTCCGAGAAAGTCTTATAGGGCTTGCATTATAATGGTTTGTCATGGCAAATATCTATCTCATGATGGACTAGAATGAGCTGTCTTCCGCATTCCAACATTAGTACCAAAGCCAAATTGGAGCTGAATTGCCTTGCGAGAACATGGTTTGCTTTAGAAGAAGACCAGTGGAGGATTTCTAGGCATATGCGGAAAGGTGGGAGACTTTCATGATGCAAACCTACCCTTAATTGGCCGAAGAAGAAATAATAAAGCTATTCATAGGAGTTTTACCCTGCAAGCATCGATGTTGGTTGCATGGATTGCACTTCCGTAGCTTCAATGAAGTGGTCCTCTCATGCGAATACTTCGAGTCTACTGGAGGCGAAGAACTCAAAGGCGCTTGATTTCATAACCAACACTATTAAAGTACCCATTTTCATAGGAGCTTTCAAGGGTTTTGGTAGTTTTTATAATTTCATATTATATCATGTCTGGTGTGTTACTGTTGATTTTTCCATTCCAGTAATCTAATGTACTGTTCTAATATTTTGTTTTAAGAGTATGAGGCAGTAATCCAAACCAACCCAGTGATACTATCTAACCATGAGAAGAAAATATCATGCAAGGAGAATACTAAGGGCTAGGCTTCCTCATGCTTCATCCCCTTTAAAATATGTACTTTTGAAAACACAAAATATTTCATTACCAAAAAAACTTCTGTCAAAACAAGATGTTAAATCCTATTTATTTTTCTGACTTATTCACTTCATCCCCTTTGACTTAGTGTGACAGGGGGCATTTGAAGCAGGCGCATCAAGTGAACTTGCCGAATTCAAAAACACTCTTTCAAGAAAATAGGGGCAAACAGAAAGGGCCACCCCGTTTCAGAAAAAAAGTAAGTTTTATTCCCTAAACATAATTTTGGAAATGGCGTCCTCTCTCTTCTATTTGTTAGAGAAAACTCCTTTATTATTTTGAAGTTGACAAAACCTTTCTAAAGTCTAAGTCTAAAGACTTTATTGTCAAAGTCTGAAGACCGACAGATCACCAAATTCTATCTTAAAGTCTATCCTCACTAGCAGCATTAGACTGAAGTATGAAGATTTATTCAAATGCAGGATTACTATCCAGATGCTATATTATCTTCAGAGATTCAGTTCATATGTTTATTGGAAGATCTTATAACTGGAATTCACAAATATTTGATTGATTATTCTTATTGGAAAGTACTCCGATATGAAGATCTTTAGAAGGCAAGTTAAACTTGGAAGGTTCCACTTATGGAAACTCAAGATTCTGATTTGTATGGGCAAGCAGGATTGACGGGCTTTCAACACAATTTATCCAACAACTCGAGATCACCTTAATTAATTATGTCTAACGGGTAGATTGGAAGAATTCCTTTGGAAAGTGCCAACGGTCGTGAAGGCATGAAGGAGTATTTAAGGATCAACTCTTCGGTTGTTCGATACGGTGCTTCAGAGAGAATTCCAAAGTTTGAATCTTTTCCAGTCTTATTGCTTTCTTCATCAAGCAAAACCTTGTATACAAAAGAAAAGAACTCTTAGTGTGACTGTGTGAGAGTTTGGTTAGACTCTTCACTGTGATAGTCAAGATCACGAGCTGTAACAACTCTTTTGAAACTTAGTGAAGTCCAGCCAATAGGCTGTTAGCGAAGAGAGTGGATGTAGGCTTGATCTAAGCCAAACCACTATAAACTCTGTGTTCACTTTCTCTTATCCCTGAACTCGTTATTTCGATTTACTGGTTGTCTATTTACTTCAAGTTAGATATCACTTATGGTGAAAATCAATCAATCTTATTAAGTTCTGTGGAATTTTTATTTACACCTATTCACCCCCCTCTAGGTGTAGTCACTAGCCCCTTTCACTATTTACAAGAAACAAAAGATAGGACGTAATAAGCATAGGCATACGGTTAAACTCGACACACGCATACCATGGTAGCTTAAGGCAGGGCAACCCCCTCCGTGCTGCTCTCAGCCTTTCCATTTTCCGAGCTATCCCTAGAACTTCGTGTACTCCACCTTGCTCCTCCCCAACTCCTTCTCAAGCCAAAGCAATATCTTCTCCCCACAACGTGCCCAAGCAACTAGATGCTGTGGTTTCATCAATGGGATTTCCAGCTTCGACAAGCCAAGAAGCGCATAAAAGGATTTTCTTCTCTTCCTTTGAATTGACTACTGTTAACAGGGAGAAAATCTTGACAGTTGAAGCAATCTCTAGCCCCATTATTCCAGATGATCATGTTAGGATCTGGAAACCTCACTTCTTGCTCCAAACGTATACCCTTCTAGACGGAATGAGTGCCATCAGAAAATTGAAGACTTTGATTGTCCATCTCAGGTTCCATGGAAACTTGAGGTACATGACTTTGCCTAATGCTGCTAATGATCATATAGTCGAAGACAAAAGAAAATTCCATAGAAGGAAGACGTTGAAGATAAATCAGCGATCATCAATCATGCATATATGGCCACGAACGAGAAAGGCCGATCGAAAGAAACGTTGAACTGTGTCAAGACAAAAGGCTGTCATCGACATTCAAATATTCTGAGGAGTCAGCAAATGTAAACTCGGGAAGGGTAATTTGGTATCGTTTCCAATACTTCCTGTTAGGGAAATTCCTTATGATGTTTTTGTGGCACCCCCGACACCCGGTAGGGTCGCCACAGAAAATTTCTACTACGCGATAGAAGAAAGAATTTGAAAATACAAGCCCAAGCTTAGGCGTAAAATTTTTTTTTTTCTTTTCTTTTCCTTTAAAAAGGTTTTAAGGATTTTGCGCAGCTCAGCGGAAAATTAAGAGGCGAGTCTCACCAACGCTTCGCTTCCCTCACGCCAACACAATACACACCAACTATCTTTGATTAGGTGAAAACACGAAGCCGAACCACTTTTATTTACACTTATAATTACGAAGGGTTACACAGGTCGGTACAAAAAGGATAGGCCAAGACTCATCTATGCTCGGCCTTCACTCCTCAAAAAGAGACACACGACCCTAAGAATGCGACGTGTAACGATCTCCCTTCGATTTACTAGTGGCGGCCATCCAAAAAGTTGCTAACCCCCACTCCACGTGTGCAGGCCGTCACACCCAACCCGGTGCGTCGGGCGGTGGAGGTGGCAGCATCCCCATCATCACACCGTTGCGGCGGATGTGGACAGAGATGTACTCCTGGATGACTGGGCCTCCAGATAAGCCCACGTCATACGATACGATCGCGCGCACACGCAAAAAGGTCAGTCCCGGCAGGGTGGGACAGTCTATCTCGGTCACCTCGACCTCCACGTCAGATGGAAGGCCGTAGAACACTCCCCGTGTAACAACAGGGAGAGGCATCGCACTAATCTGAAATGTTAGGTCCCCGAAGGGGTGAGTACAACCACTCAACAAGTAAAGGAATCCAAACACCAATCAATGCATTTAAACAATATATCAATTTACATCATATATACCACATATGCAAATCCAATATACTTACCTCAAAGCCAGGCACATGCCAACATACATCATCATACCATATAACTCATACATGTCATCGTATTTTCATGTAATATCATGTATACACATATCATCACCATATCATATCATGTATATACATCATCACCATATCATATCATATATATACATCATCACCATATCATATCATATGTGTCATTATCATAATATCATGCCACACATGCATGTCATCGTCATGTCATATCATGTATACACATGTCATCACCATGTCATATCATACATACATGTCATTATCATAATATCATGCCACACATGCATGTCATCATCATGTCATATCATGTATACACATGTCATCACCATGTCATATCATACATACATGTCATTATCATAATATCATGCCACACATGCATGTCATCATCATGCCACATCATGCCATACATGCATGTCAATTTCCACTTTGAAAATCCCAATTGATCATCACATCTTCCTTTCCTCGGGATCATCCATCCCATATTTTACACTCGCACCCTCACTCGGGTCTCACGAGAAAAACCTCCGGAATTATGCCAACCATGGCCACCGGGCATCCGGCACCCCCAACGCTCCAGGCATCTCGCATCCCAACTGGCATCACGAGGCATCCCCTCGGGCAAAGACCTCCGAGGCTTCCGGCACCCATCTCATTCCAGGCATCCTGACACTCCCAGGGTATCCGGCCATGTATCTCTCTATACATTTCGGCCAACGCTTCCTCCTCCAACCATTACCATGGATCACATTGCCAATTACTTTTCAATTTATCATGCACATGATGTCATGACAAAACAGGATTACCTTAGAACTTGTGCATGCATAAATTAAGCATCTACACATACATGCAATAGGTGCAATTGCTAATATAGATTAAATCCTTGTGGGATTTTTTTACTTACCACATGCATTTTGAATTATAAAAATCCAATTTATTCCAAATTGAAATTAATTAAATAATCACATAAATCCTAAAATCATGAAATCAAGGCATATAATATCCAAATATAATAGAATGGAAAAATATGCAGAAAACACATGGCCAAACAATTTCCACATAGTAAACCACTTTTCCACCATTTCAATGCACGTTTTCGGATAAGGGCAGAACGCACAATTTTCTTGGTAAGTCAATTAAAATACCCATATGACCTCAGAAAATTATAAAATTTTACCAGGATGTAGTTAAGACATTAAACTATACTTTTCATGCAGGAAACTAAGTCAAATTTGTTTTAGATAATTTTCTACAGACCCACGAAGCTCCTGGTTAAGTCACCGAAATACACAGAACACTATGTCCGAAATATGCAGATTTGACCTACTTACATTTCTTCGTTCTCTCTGATTTTTGGATATGTTATACTCCTAAGGATCCTCTACAACTTTTGTGAAGAGACTTAAGCCAAACTACCAAAGGAATACCTTCAAATGGTCCCACAAAGTCTCTGGTAACCCACATCGCAACTCCAGTTTCATCGTCTTCAAGGTCAGGTTGGTTACCTAGCCTAAACTTGTTATTTTTGCTTCAACTTTGATTATGTTCATCCTTAAGATGTGCTCTACAAGTTTCATGAAGAAGTCGAAGAGAGATTCTTAGTAAAAACCAACATGCAAACCACGAACTCACCTCAAGGTCAGAAAAACAGTTCCAGATCTAGGATCTCCGAAATATGAGGTTTAGACCCCTCAAATCTCCATCATTTTTCACTAAATTTCAGTATGTTATAGTCCGAGATGTTAGCTACAACTTTCATGAAGAGATCCAAGCCAAAATCGAACTCCAAACACACATGCAAACCCTCACAAGTTTCTGACTTCACTGGTTCATGCGAAAACAGCATGCATTCTCAACATCCAAGCATTCTCACTCCATTTTCGTAGCTTAAACCACCAAGAATCCAACATGCAAACACACAAGCAAGGAAAGGAGATGGATCCTAACTTGCCTCTAGCCAAGAAAAACCCACGGGAACGGCGGCGGACGGCGGCGTGCGGCGGCGGACGGCGGTTCTCTCTCCCTCTCCTCTCGCGCGACGCCCTCCTCCCTTCTTCTCCTTTCTCTCTTCCTCTCTTTCTCTCTTTCTCTCCCTCTCTTTCCTTTCTCTCGCACGACACCCCTTCTCTCTCTCCCTTCTCTTTTCTCTTCTCTTCCCTAATCATCACAAGGAAGACCCTAAGCATGTATGCCAAGTGGCATACACACTAGGACACTTGGGGAGGGGCATGCAAACCCTCCCCCTCCTCCCTTCGCACGGCACCACACAAGGCCCATTGGGCCTTATGGGCTTGGCCCACACGGCCCACCCTTAGGCCCTCCAACCATGGGCCTAAGTCTATGCTATTGGGCCTAAGGCCCAATCCACTCCCTTTTCTAAATTAAACTTAAAACTAACAATTAATTTTACCTAATTAAAATTCTATAATATTAAATCTATAACAAACAATCTATAACAAGCATGGCAACATAAAATTTTATCTTTAATAATTATCTTATAGCTCAATTAAATTAAAAACAAACAAGGCACAAGGCCTTAAGAGAGAACTAAAATTAAAGCACAACCAAATAGGTAAATTCATTACCTATTTAAAAAGCTCTAGGGCACCTTAGGACATGCCCTTAAATTCTAGGATGCCACAGTTTTGAAGATGACAAAATAAATCAAAGGCTACTAACATGTTTGATGGTTGAGTAATAGACTATGCAAATGATTGAACATGTAAAGGATATTGTCAAAGTCGAAGACGGTCGAAAACCGAACGGAACACATGTCCAAAGTATATTTTGAAGATTTCAGATTTCTATGTCAAAGTCGAAGACTGAAGCTAGACTTTAGTGTCAAAGTCTGTTCTACATCATCGGTCTGTCAACTCGACAAATTCCATCGAACGTGAATGAAGAACCAAAGAGCCGAGACTCTAAGTCAAGCTGAACCGAGAAGACGAGACTCTATGCTTTGAGCGAACATAACGGAGGATCGTGTTCGAGACCTTAAAGCTAAATCTGTTCAGACCCAGATTGCAAAGTCTATTGCTCTCAGACTTTACATCCAGATTCGACAGAACGTAACACAAGCCCCGAAGATATAACGGCTAGTGATCTGGTTTGGATTCTACATCAAGATTGATTTGATTGACTTAATTGATTGACAATTAGATCTTGAAGACAAGAACTTTCTATACAAAGAAGCTTTACTTATGGAAACCAAGATTTCGTTTTTATGGGCGATCGGAATCAATTTGGGATTCTACCTTTGTCACTCAACGGCTACCAAATCTTCTTGATACAGAGCTGTCCAATGGGTATATTGGAAGACGATCCTCAAGATACTGTCCAATGGTTGGTTTGGAAGTGGAGGAGTATTTAAAGAGATGAAGGACCGATGAGCAAGTAAGAGATAGAGTGTAGAATTTACAATTCCAAAGTCTGAGCGATATTCTATCATACACTTGTCTCTTGTGAGCTTAAACGTTTGTGATATTGAGAGAAATACCAAAAAAGTGACTTAGTGAGATAGTGTGATCTACTACTAAGTGTTTGCACTCAAAGTTGTAATCTCTTGTTGATTGCATAGGAATCCGACCAAGAAGGTCTGTTAGCATGGGAGAGTGGACGTAGGCTTGATCTAAGTGAACCACTATAAATCTGAGTCTTGATTCTCTATCCCTAATCCTTTTATCTTTCATTACGTTTAATTGCAGCGGTTGTTATTTTTAATTCATTCAGATTAAATTGTTAAAATTGCTTTAGTCACCTATTCACCCCCCTCTAGGTGCTAATTCTAGTCCTAACACTTCCCCTCTCTAAACTCGTTTTTGACATATTCTCCCCTATCAACAAGAAGCATCAAGGTTCAAGAACCAAACTCAATGGTTAATTTGGGCAAATAAAATGACACATACCAAATTCACCCAACTAGGTGCGAAAAGACATATCATCCGAGAGCCAATTCGGTTTAATGGAAAAATAAACTCTCCATGAACACTACTAGCGCCGTGACCTAGTGGTATGGGAGATGAAGTGGCCCAGACACTACTAGGGTTCAATCCTTAGAAACGGCAACTAGTGCCATGTAAATACTAATAAAAAAAATTTGTTTCTCCTATGACTACAAAAACAAGAGAATAATTGACCTAACAAACGAAAGATGGAGGGCTTTGTGTCCTTCTCGTATTGCAGATCTATCCAACAAACCAATGAAGAGTAATGTTGTATCGCTTCCAGTTGTTCAACTCCTGGAAGAGTTCGTGACTAACATGACGTGACATCATGGATTTTCAGTCTTGTTTTCAATTGAATAAATCAGGCCTTTCATCGACGCGCTTATAGTGCTATTCTCAGAGCTGATCACTCCTAAGATAACTAGACTATCTAGGGAAGTCAATAAGAGATTTTAATGCAATAGACTTGAGGATTCGACCAGGAATCGATTACTCGACCGTGCCCATCTGTAGAGATCATTTCGGCACAGTAAGATCGATTAAAAATCAGAGATAGGTCGATTCAACTGAGATGTGTGGTTAAACGTGGGTGAATTCACTAAATTGCAAAATTCTCATTGATCGGCATTAGATTGATTTTTCTATCATTTTGGTACCCTGTGTCAGTATTTGAAATCTCGAGATTTTCACGACCATTGAGAGTCACCAATGTGTCGAAGAGATTCATTATGGCTTGAAGAAAATTGACCACGGGTCATTTGCACTAAAAATTTCTAAAAGCTACCCGGTAGCCTAGGTCATGCTAAAATCGCGCCAGATTGAAATTAACCGCGAATTTGATTCCGATTTCAGAAATTGAAAGTTCTGTCATGTCACAAGTCATTTTAGGAATATCGACTTAGTCTTCGAAGATTTTTTTGCAAACCAAGACTTTTTAGGAAAAAGTCGAGTTGGGGTCGTTTTTTGTCCAGAAAATTCAGAGGGCCGTTTTTTATTGCGCAATTGGGATGCAAGTAGGTTCAATTGGTGAGTAAAAATACCAATTTGATCAAGGACTCGATATTGGAAATTTTAGAAGCCGAATTGGATTGATTCAAGAGGCATTTGCGTCGAATTTGAGGGAAATCAAGCCAAATTCGTGTGCCCCCCTTGGACCCAACAATTGGACTACTTCAAGGCTTCTAGAAAGTGTGTTGAGGGCTGAAACTAGGTAGAGGAAGCCAACTAGTGGTGGGACCAAAGCAAGGGAGACAAAGGGATAAGAGAGAGACCAAGGTGGGGCCCCTTATCCACTGGTCCCCTCCTTTTCCTTTCCCCTCTCCCCTGGCCATCGACCCTTCCCTTTTCTTTCGTCTTCTTGTTGTTTTGGAGCTTAGTAAAAACCCAGAGAGTCGGCCGGGCACCGCCCTACCGTCATAGCACCGCACGCCACCGTCACTCCCCCGGAGCCCGATCGCTGTCCACCTGCTCGTGCGCCAGCCCCACATGCCTTTGGCTACCGTCCCACCTCCACCGTGACCCTAGGGCGCCCTTTGAGCCAGTCGCAAGCTACTCCCACCACCTGAGCCGTCGTGGACTACCGTTCGACCGCCGCTCGCCCTCGCTAAGCCGTCCGCCTCGTCCTTGGTCGATCCCAGCTCAAAGTCGAGCCCAAAGCAACCTTATTTGGCCCCAACCAAAACCGAACAACCCGGGTTTTCCAGCTGCTGTTTGGCCCGTTTTGGTGACTTTCCAGACCCTATTTGGCGGTCCCACTTTGGAGTTTGACGCTCCTCGTCGTGTCCCTGTCGTTTTGATCCAAGCGAATCATTAATCATATGAGTTTAACTCATTAATCCTTGCTTAGTAAGTCAATGACGCTTAAGGGTTGATTAGTTTAAGTTAAGATAGGATTATGTGGTTAGTTAGAATGGATTAATGAATTAGTTAATCCTTCATGCATGTTAGGTGGTTAGGTTAGTGTAATTAGCAAGTAATTATACGCTAGTATTTATTTAGATAGGTTCGGGAATTATTCGAACCCGTCTCGACATTTAATTAGGCATTACGGACCTAAGTATGCAATTTTGGTATTTAATAATTAATTTCCGTAATTATTTAATTATTTATTTATTTTCTGGAAATTAAACCGGAATAGTCGGTGATTGGAATTTTATGCTGATTGCAATAGTGTGGTCATTTTATTTATTTGACTGTTATTTGGTGCAAATTGAGTGTGACTTAAATTTTGGGTATAAATTTTGGGTATTTATCCCAAAATTTTATTAATTTCAGTAAGTAATTAGAAAATTACCGGGCGTCGATTTACAACGCCAAAAATGTTTTTATGGATTGCATAAATGGTGGGATTTTTGCAAAGGAAAATATTATATTTTGGCTAAGGCCGACCGTGTACCCACACGCGAGTATTTTTATCGGGTATGATAAAAATGGAGAAATCATTGGTTAATTAGAATGGTATATTGTATCAACCTGCGGGCTTGATACCTCAGCTTAGAGTGAACAGTATAACCTAAGTATTGCACAACTTTGGTGCATTAAGATTCGCACAGCTTCAGTGAGCAATCAAGTTTCGCACAACTTTGGTGAGCAAGTAAGGATCGCACAGCTTTGGTGAGCATTGTTAGTATATTACATCAGCCCGATGGCTCGTTATGTCAGCTTAGAGAGAGCAGTATATTATTTATTAGCGTTTGAGGCAAGCTATACTATATATCTTCAGCTTAGGGTGAGCAGTCCTTGATGAGATCGAACTTATAAATAGTATTGATTGGATTGACCGTGTGATGGTCCTGATGACATGAAATCGACCAAGTCGATTGATCGATGATTTGGTCCAATGTGATGATGTGAATTATTGATGTGATTCAATGAATCTATGAATTGTGTTGACTTCTAGGAAGGGACTAAGGCCAAGGTAAGTCCTCCGACTCGTGATTGTGCTTAGGTAGCCCTTGGGGCATATTTTCTTTCTAGTCGGGTCTTAGGGGGTTGAACTTGCTGAGAAGTTGTCTCACCCCGTTGTAAGATAACATTTTCAAGTCACTAGTTGATAGCAGTGAAGGAACCGAAGCCTGGAGTTTAGGAGGTGAAGCCCGAAGAATCGGTGAACATGTCTGACTAGTTAGTCATAGGACAATTCTCTTTTGTTGAAAGCCGATCCTTTTTTGTAGGCTTCTGTGTATAAACCTGTGTGTTTATAAAAATGCATCTTTTGTGAAAAATCGGCCCTACTTTTCTATCCCATCTTGTTATTGTCTGAGGATTTATTTATTCACTTCCACATGCGTATTAAAATGACTGGGTCGGCAATGCGTCCTGAGACGTCACTATTATATCGACCAAACCGAGATGGGCACGTGCTCAGAGGATTGGGACGTGACATCCCCGTTTAGTGGTTTCAGAGTAGGTTAGAGATTGGAGTGATAAGGTGTGATGAGTCTTGGGATAATTAGTAGGAAAGAAAGACCTTTAATTTCATGCTGGTGCATGTCTGTGATAACTGTTTGGTAGAAATGTTTGTTGTATGGATCACTCGGTTTCTAATTTGTATAGAATTGGAAACGGGTTTTGTAGAAAAGCTACATTATGAGTGATCAAGAGCAGAGGACTCCTAGAAAGTGTACCATCAGTCCTGCAACTCGGGGTAGGATGCCAACGAGGATCAGTACCCAAGGAAGACATAGTAAAGCGCTAGCTCAAGCTAGTGCGAGTGGAGTAGCACCACCTCCAGTTGGTGCTAGAGTAGCATCCCCTGGTGATCCGAAAACCGTTGGGATCACTCAAGCGCTGGATGCAATGAGAGAGATGATGGGTCAGCAGGCCAAGAACCAAGCTGCTGCTTTTACCACTGCCATTGTAGCCACCACTACTGCCGCTGCCAATGCTGTTGTTGCTGCCGCACCTACCACCGCACTTGCTGAGGTTTCGCCAGAGAACTTGGTCGCTAGAAGACCGATTTATAAACTGGTGGAATAGTTTTTGAAATTAAACCCACCGACGTTTATTGGGGTAGGAGACCCCGAAGCTGCTGCTATGTGGATCCAAGGATTGGAGAAGACTTTTGCACCATTGATGTGCACTGAGACGGAGAAGGTAGTCCTTGCAACCTACCAGTTACAAGGAGTCGCGAGTACTTAGTGGAGAACCACCCAAGGAGCAGTATTTCCTTAAGGTGTAGCCCCGGAGTGGAACACCTTCGTTGAGATCTTCAACAATAAATACTTTTCTGAGACTGCCAAAGAGATGAAGATGGCAGAGTTTCAACACCTTTGCCAAGGCTTGATGACTGTAGATAAGTATGAGGCGAAGTTCGCTGAGCTATCACAGTACGCTCTTGAACTAGTTGAGAATCTAGCAAAATCAATGGACTTCTCATTTTTGTGGAAGGCGACATGGTTCAAACCCGTGCCCTTGAAGAATGGGTGCTTATTTCAAATGTGACCAGCAAGGTCACATAGCCAGGGATTGTCCTAGGAGACTAAAGAGGACAAACCACGATTCGCCGCCGCCACAAAGGGGTTAGGTTAGAGGATACGTGCCGTAGAACACACCGCAGAGTGGACAAGTCAAACCCCTAGTTCAAGGGCAGAGGACTCCTAGAAAGCGTACCATCAGTCCTGCAACTCGGGGTAGGATGCCAACGAGGGTTAGTACCCAAGGAAGACATAGTAAAGCGCTAGCTCAAGCTAGTGCGAGTGGAGTAGCACCACCTCCGGTTGGCTTTGGAGTAGCATCCCCCGGTGATCCGAAACCGTTGGGATCACTCAAGCGCGGATGCAATGAGAGAGATGATGGGTCGGCCAGGCCAAGAACCAAGCTGCCGCTTTTACCACTTTGCCATTGTAGCCACCACTACCGCCGCCGCCAATGCTGTTGTTGCCGCCGCACCTACCACCGCACTTGCTAAGGTTTCGCGAAGAGAACTTGGTCGCTAGAAGATCGATTTATAAACCTGGTGGAACAGTTTTTGAAATTAAACCCACCGACGTTTATTGGGGTAGGAGACCCCGAAGCTGCTGCTATGTGGATCCAAGGATTGGAGAAGACTTTTGCACTATTGATGTGCACTGAGATGGAGAAGGTAGTCCTTGCAACCTACCAATTACAAGGAGTCGCGAGTACTTAGTGGAGAACCACCCAAGGAGCAGTATTTCCTTAAGGTGTAGCCCCGGAGTGGAACACCTTCGTTGAGATCTTCAACAATAAATACTTTTCTGAGATTGCCAAAGAGATGAAGATGGCGGAGTTTCAACACCTTTGCCAAGGCTTGATGACTGTAGATAAGTATGAGGCGAAGTTCGCTGAGCTATCATAGTATGCTCTTGAACTGGTTGAGAATCTAGCAAAATCAATGGACTTCTCATTTTTTGTGGAAGGCGACATGGTTCAAACCCGTGCCCTCGAAGAATGGGTGCTTATTTCAAATGTGGCCAGCAAGGTCACATAGCCAGGGATTGTCCTAGGAGACTAAGAGAACAACCACAGTTGCTGCCGCCGCCACAAAGGGGTTAGGTTAGAGGATACGTGCAGTAGAACGCACCACAAAGTGGACAAGTCAAACCCCCAGTTCAAGGGACAGTTTATGCTATCACCAGAGGTCAGGCTGAGGACACGCCTGATGTGATCACAGGTATGGTTTCACTGAACGACCATGTTGCTTATGCTTTATTCGATCCTGGCGCAACTCATTCTTTTATTGCCAAGCAATTTGTTAAGCTGATAGGATTAAGTCTTGAGTTGCTGGAGTCAGTCGTTAGCATATCTACACCATTAAAGGATAAGGTGTTGTTTGCATTGGGTTGTTTTGGTTGCAAGTTAGCGATTGGTGAGCGAGAGGGGAAAATAGATTTGTTAGTCCTAGCCATGTATGACTTTGATGTTATAATTGGCATGGACTGGCTCACCAAGCAATGAGCTAAAATGGACTGCTATCATAAAGCAATTCAGTTTAACCCATTAGAGGGTGAGAGCTTCTAGTTTGTCGAGAATCGAGGAGGACCATTGATTACCTTGATCTCATCACTTGAGGCAACCCGTTTGTTAGACAAGGGTTGTCAAGGTTACTTGGCGACTGTCGTGGATACGACAGTTGAGGAGCTAAAGATCGAAGACATTTCGATTGTGCAAGAATTTCCAGATGTATTCCCGAAGGAATTGTTAGGATTGCCGGGAGAGAGAGAAATTGAGTTCGTGATTGAGTTAGCACTTGGGACAGAGCCAATCTCTAAGGCTCCTTACCGGATGGCGTTATTGGAGTTGAAGGAACTGAAGATTAAGATGAAAGAATTGTTGGATAAGGGATTCATACGTTCCGGTGCATCACCTTGGGGAGCACCAGTTCTATTCGTAAAGAAGAAGGGTGGTTCGTTGCGCTTGTGCATCGATTATCAACAACTCAATCAGGTGACAATCAAGAACAAGTTTCCACTCCCAATGATTGATGACTTGTTTGATTAGTTACAAGGAGCGTCAATATTTTCGAAAATCGACTTGAGGACGGGATATCATCAGCTAAGGATCAGGAAGGAAGATATTCCAAAGTCAGCATTTCATACTCGGTATGGTTATTATGAGTTTATTGTAATGCCGTTCGGGTTGACGAATGCTCTAGTTCCTTTCATGGATTTGATTAATCGAGTATTCAAAGAATATCTAGATCAATTCATGATCGTGTCCATCGATGATATTCTGGTGTATTCGAGGAGTGTTGAGGAGCATGAGAGTCATTTGAGATTGGTACTCCAGACCTTAAGGATTCATTAGTTGTATGCTAAGTTTAGCGAATGCTGTTGGAGAAAACTTTCCTATTTGTTTTAAAGTTGACAAAACATTTCCATCAGTCTAGTCTAAAGATTTGCAGACTCTATCGTCAACGTCTGAAGACCTCCAGACTCAATATTTAAAGTTTGCCCTCATTGACAGTTTCCATACCGATGAAGAAAAGCATTATTCGTTGAATTAGACGAGTATATCTTTAAGGATTTGATTCGTGCGGTTAAGGAAGATCTCACGGCTAGAGATAGCTTCACAAGATTTATTATTCGTATTGAGATTAATTCGAGTAACTTAGATCCGATTGATAAGCGAAGTATACTTGTGATAGCTCAAAGTCGCTAGAAAAGTTATGTAGGTAAGCGTCAAAGGCTTTTGGAATTCCAAGTTGGTGATCACGTTTTTATAAAAGTGTCACTAATAAGGGGAACTTCGCGCTTTGGCAAGAAAGAAAAACTCAGTCTGAGGTACGTAGGTCCATTTGAGATTCTCGAGAGAATCAGGACCTTGGCGTATCGTCTTGCGTTGCCGTTGAGAATGGCGCAAGTGCACGACGCCTTTCACATGTTGATGTTGAGGAAGTATGAGCCTGACTCGACCCACGTGCTTAATTTTGAGGAATTGGACATGGACAACCGCGTGTCGTATGTTGAAAGCCCGGTTCAGATTGTGGATCGAACGGAACAAATTCTGCGTACAAAGACCATCCCGTTGGTCAAAGTCGTCTGGCAACACCACGGCATTGAAGGAGCAACCTAGGAGAGTGACGAGTCGATGAGACGTTTGTACCCCCACCTTTTTGTTTAAAGATTTCAATGGTTTAAATTTCAATGACGGAATTTTTATAAAAGGGGAAGAGTTGTGACTTCCTGGATTTTCAGTCCTATTTTCAATTGAATCAATTAGGCCTTTTATCGATGCGCCTATAGTGCTATTCTCAAAGCTGATCACTCGTGAGATAACTAGACTATCTGGGGAAGTCAATAAGAGATTTTAATGCAATACACTTGAGGATTCGACTATGAATCAACTACTCGACCGTGCTCATCTGCAGAGATCATTTCAGCACAATAAGATCGATTAAAAATCAGAGATAGGTCGGTTCGACTGAGATGTGTAGTTAAATCCGGGTGATTCCACTAAATTACAAAATTCTCGTCGATCGACACTAGTGTGATATTTCTATCGTTTTGATACCCTGTGTCGGTATTTGAAATCTCGAAATTTTCACAACCACTGAGAGTCACCAATATGTCAAAGAGGTTCATTATGGCTCGAAGAAAATCGACCACGGGTCATTTGCACTAAAAATTTCAAAAAGCTACCAAGTGGCCTAGGTCACGCTAAAATCGCGCTAGATTGAAATTAACCGCGAATTTGAATCCAATTTCTCAGAGGTCATTTTAGGAACGTCGACTTAATCTCCAAAGATTTTTCTGCAAATCGAGACTTTTTGGGAAAAAGTCAAGGTAGGGTCATTTTTGTCTAGAAAAGTCAAATGACCATTTTTTATTACGCAATTGGGATGCAAGTAGGTTCAATTGGTGAGGAAAAATACCAATTTGATTGAAGACTCGATATTGGAATTTTTAGAAGCCGAATATGTGACACCCCTCGACGGCCCCCAAATCTGTCAGGGTCACCACAAGTACCTTTCACTTTATCCTGAAAGTCTGTTATCCTGATACCAAAGAATTTCATTATAATTCATAACTCCTGGGAGTTTATATCTTTCAATTAGGTCCCAACACAGAAAATATGGCGGAAGCGCATTCAACTATTCCCCATCCTGAAAATTAAAACGATGCACACCTACTAAGAGTTTCATAAGTTAAAGTCGAACACTTTTATTTACGTAACTAGATGGACAATACAGATCGGTACAACAAAATGCTGAGGTTTCCTATACCCGGCTACTTTCAAAAGATACCCGACCATTCCAACAGATTATCTACAAAAGTCCATCACTAGTGTCGGCGTCCAAAAATGCTTCTTTTGCTATCCTTCACTCTCGGTCACACCCAACCATCCGGTCCATCAGCTGGCGGTGGTGGTAACGGCCCTAGTGTATCTCCATCTCGACGAACGAAGACTGTGAGGTACTCCTGAAGTACTGGGCCGGCGGAAGAACCAACCTCAAACATCACCAACACTCGCACTCGAATGAAAACTAACCCTCGCACCTTGGGATGGTGATGCTCCGACAGCTCACATTATAAATCAACTGGAAGTCCATAAAATGTACTGGGAGATACAGGCAGCAGAGGCATGATATCTAATCTGAAATGTTAGTCCCCAAAAGGGGTGAGTACAACCACTCAGCAATAAAAGAGCCATTAAACCATATCGTGCATAACCATCACCATCCAATTTCATGCAAAATAGACAAAACATATAATGAAGAAATGAATGAGTATGCATCAAACCGATAAGACCTTTCAAAGCGATGACAATGTAGTTTCGAAAACCAAATGCATTGTTTCAGTCACACGGGCCCAATTATAGAATCAAACTGTTATGGCACGTCCCATTCCATGCCATACAATTTATTCCTATAACCAAACCACACACGCACACTTAGCATAGCCATCAATTTTAATATTCAAAAAGATTTCACCCCCTAGAGGACCAATGTTTGCGTCCCTCCGGGCATTCACATCCACCCTGGCATCACAAAAGCCTCCAGCATTCAGCCACTAGGGCCACCGGGCATCCAGAGCGTGTTACGTCACACCTCCGGGCATCTCGCACCCCAACTAGCATCATAAGGAATCTCTGGGGTGTGCCATGAAAATGGTTACCCCTACCCTCCGGATTTACGTACCGACTAGTATACAACCGGGCATCCCGAAGCTCCCGAGGAAAACCTCTGGGGCACTACGAACCCCAGGCATCCAAAGGACATCAATTCATTCGAGCCTTCAGGCCTCCCGACTCCTGGGGCATTGTCGACCCGAGGGTCCGACGGCAACATTAACATCTTAATTTATTTCAATACCAAAACATTTTCAATGCAATAACATTTAAAATCTCATGAATTTTCATTGAAAACCTCCAGTGTTGAATGCCATGCCGAATGCTAAAAACCACCATGTCAAATGACAACTCATGATGTATTCACTTTTGGGATGAATTGAGTAAATTCGGAATAAAGACAATTCAAAAATCAGAATGCGTGGTTTTTGTAAAAATTTTGGAGAAACCCTTAAACGAACTCAGAAAATTCTAAATTTTTGATATGTTATTCCTAAAGATGTGTCCTACAACTTTTATTAAGGATTTGAAGTTCAATTCTAACTAAATAATTACAGAAAATTCGCATAATCATCAAAGGTCAAGCTATTCTCTACGAAACAGTTTACTGATTTCAATAGGTTCACTTCTCCCTTCATGTTTTTACATTCATATGGCTATAGCTAGATGTCAAACTCAATCTAATGGATGTTATCTTAAGTAAAATGGTTCCTTTCCTTATTTTCATCGTTATAAATCAAGGCGACACAAATAAAAAGACTTTCTATCTATATTCCTCTAAAACAGGATCTTCATATACTGTTTCCTTCATTTCTAGCTCAATCAAACCATTTGTTTCTCTACCAATCTCCTTTACAACACTTCAAGTCTCTTCCACAACATCTAAGAATACTTTCAGCAGGTTCTTGTTAACAGAGAACCCTTCCACAGCTCGGCTCAAAGCATATATTTATCCATAAGCTCACTCACCGCAACATATACCACATCTTTCCACTTGGCAACCATTTCTTCACCTTGCTCGATGATCACAGCTTACTCACACTTAGATTTCGAGACATGCAAGACCATGCAATGACTTATAGCCTCAATCTAGAACTCATCTAACTCAGTCCAACACAAAACAGCAACATCACATCTAATCCTCCACCATTAAGCTAGATCCACAATTCGGCATCCAACCTCCAAAACCCAAATATTTCCGAGTCTATTGCACTACATCAGACAATAACAGCATTGCATTATATAGGTTAGTAGACTTTTACTTGCCTCAAGTCCTATGGCTCAACGACAAGCAAAAACAGAAAGCTTGTGGGTCTCGAGCGCGACTCAACGGCGGCGATTGTGAGCGGCATCGACGACGGTAGCACGCGTGCACGGCAGAGGGAGACCTCCTCCTTTCCTCTTGCCGTTCACCCTCTCACTCGTTCTCTCTATCACTCGCTCACCCGCTCGGTGTCTCACTCTCTCACTCACTTGTTCAGTCAGTCTCTCTCTCCCTCGACTAATCCGCCCTTTTGCTTCTCAATTAATTTCACTAACTAATCATTTGCATGCAGGTTGAGGTGGCGTCCAAGACTGAAGACAGCTTGCACGTCCATGCAATGGGCGTGCCTCCACTTGTCTGGTTCTTCTCCATGCCTTGGCCACCGAATGAGAAGCAACGTGGCTATTGATGGCCATGCTTCGGTCAATAATCTTCAAGATTATTGACTCCATTAGTTGACAATTAAGAGAAAGTGTAGAGTTGCATGGGCCAGTGGGCTTGTGGCCGCATTGTCCTTAATACACGGCCCAATTTCCTCCAAAGATTAATCCTTAATCAACGCATGTGCATGGGCTAAATCACAGCTTACTTACAAGTAGGGGTGATCGGGTCTAGGGTGGGTAGGGTCTAGACCTGGACCATGTTCCCGACCCTGTTATAACCGGTTCTCTTTTTTTGGACCATGTTCCCTACCTTGTTTGCATTGGACCCTCTTCCTGACCCACCCTGTTTTTCCGGTCCAGGAACAGGGTTAACCCTGTTTATATTGGAACCTATTTTGCAAAATTTTTCTGTTTTCACCATTCTCACAGGACCTTGAAACAGCTCAATAACAAAGATGTGAATGGCGGACAGAAAAGAAGAAACACAAATAATGAAAACAACTAAATGCAGAGAGTCCATAGTTAATGATTGTGGCCTTGTCAACCACTGTCAGTGAGCTTCTATTTCGAGAGGCAAGCTCTCACTTGATCACCGGGCACACCTCATACACAACAATGACACATCAGAGTGATACAGACAGGGGAAAATGAGATATAATATAGAAATCTGAGCATACAAGCAACGATTCCAACACTGAACTCCGTTTGTATAGAAGACTCAACTCAAACCAGAGAAATCAAGACGCAATTTCCAACATGAGAATCATAACGCCAATTCAATAACAAATGAGCATCGTATTCGAACTCAACCGGCCACGTGAGATTTCATAAGTCAAGAATGAGTTGAGTTGATGCATTACGACTTTCGGCTCCAGTGATCTACTAGAAACACATCCGGATCTAGTTCCGCATTTCATCAAACACGTGATATGCATTTCCATCAAGGAGTTTATACAAGAATATGAATCAACGATTCACTTTTAGAACCATATAATCCCCTGTTTTCACCATCTCCCAATCCAGATTTATCATTCTACATCCAAGCAAAACCAGGTCAACCCACGAGAACGCCAAAGAAAATTCACCGAGTAAGAAGCCCGCGGCATGAATCGCCGTCCCGTTAGGCAGGGAACAGATACCAACGGCCTAAAGAGGGGGCTCGACTTCACTGTAGGCTCGTCGCCGATGCGGGGCGGCGAGGATGGCCGGGATCGGGAAAAGAAAACGGGTACAAATGCAAATCGAAACGACGCTGCCAAAGAATTGGTTTGGAGGCGGGATTCACAAACAAGGATTCGGCAATATCTTGAATTACAGAAAATCAGCACGAAGACTTCTTCGCCCGTCGATTAAAACACCGGAAGATCTTGAATTCGGAAGCGGCAAGACACGACGCCCGACAAAAAAGCGGGTATGACTCAAAAACCAATCGGCCTATCGACCAAGTACTGGAGATGCTTGCAAGATGGAATCAAGAACTCGAACAAAGCCACCCGAGACAATCCCAAGAATCTACAAGAGTCCAAACACGAGAGAGAGAGAGAGAGAGAAGTACGAGTCAAGAAGAAGGGAAGGGAAGGAGACTTCGGGCCGTCGATGAAGGGAAAATGCGAAGTGTTGGACGGAAGGAGGAGGCAAGAGACGTGCTTAAGCCATGCCAACGCCAAGCACTCCTCGTTTGAAAACCGAAACTCGCAAGGAAATTGCAGGCCGGCACTGATCTAGAGGACGGAGATGAAGCCGGTGTACGACGAGTCAAGCTTGGACCCGGGGGCGACGGCGTCGAAGCCCACCTTGCCGCCCTGGAGGTCGGTGATGTTGACGAAGCCAATGTCGCGAGAGGAAGGCGACGGTGGGCGCAGCGCTCGGATGGATGGATCAACGGAGGTGAGACCGTGAGAGCTTGAGAAGTTGAGAGTAAAGATAGAAAGAAACGAATTAGGGTTTTGCCTTAAAAACCGGTTCTCAAACCGGTTCCCGAACCGGTCCAGTCGATCCGGTTCCTGGGTGGGTATTCCCTCGGAACCAGTTCCCGGACCAATTCAAACAGGGTCTGAACTTTGGGAACCGGTTCCCGACCCTGTTTTCCAGGTGGGCCGATCCGGGAACCGGGTTGACCCGATCCGGTTGCACACCCCTACTTACAAGGCCGCACGTTGTCACAAAAATGAACAAAGGAGATTCAATTCATAGGGTACACAATTGGACGGCCAAATTTAGTATAGAAAATATCATGTTGACACAACTCGTAGAATAAATCTTGGTCTCACCAGTGGTAGTATGTAGGAATGAGGCTATAACTTATTTAACGATCGAACCATTACAATTACATAGTGCATCAATCTAGTGATGAAAATAAAACAATATCTGTTGTGGTGTCGATAATATAGTCGGACGATGCTTTCGTCACTTAGTCTTGGACTGTCGCATATCTAAGGGTCATCTCAAAATTCCGGATGCCACAAAATTGGATTGATTCAGGAGGCATTTGAGTCCAATTTGAGGGAAATCAAGCCAAATTTGTGTGCCCCCCTTAGACCCAACAATTGGACTACTTCAAGGCTTCTAGAATGTGTGTTAAGGGCTGAAAATGGGCAAAGGAAGCCAGCAGCTGGTGGGACCAAAGCAAGGGAGACAAAGGGATAAGAGAGAGACCAAGGTGGTCCCCCCTATCCAGCCGATCCCCTCCTTTTCCTTTCCCTTCTCTTGGCCATCGACCCTTCCCTTCTCCTACTTCTTCTTGTTGTTTTGGAGCTTAGCAAAAACCAGAGAGCCGGCTGAACCACCACCCTTGCCGTCGCAGCCATCGCACGCCACTGTCGCACCCTCGCATCCCGATCGCTGCCCGCCTGCTCGCACGCCAACCCCGCACGCCTCTGACCACCGTCCCACCTCCACCGTGACCCCAGGGCACCCCTCGAGCCAGTCACAAGCTACTCCCATCGCCTATGCCGTCGTGGACCGCCATTTGACTGCCGCTCGCCCTCGCCAAACCGTCCGCCTCCTCCTTGGTCGATCCCAGCTCAAAGCCGAGCCTGAAGTAGCCTTTCTCAGCCCCAACCAAAACCGAACAACTTGGGTTTTCCATCTACCGTTTGGCCCACTTTGGTGGCTTTCCCGACCCCGTTTGGTGGTCCCGCTTTGGAGTTTGTCACTCCTCATTGCGTCCCCATCGTTTTGATCCAAGCGGATCATTAATCAAGTAAGTTTAACTCACTAATCCTTACTTAGTAAGTTAATGACGCTTAAGGTTTGATTAGTTTAAGTTAAGCTAGGATTAGGTGGTTAGTTAGAATGGATTAGTGAATTAGTTAGTCCTTGATGCATGTTAGGTGGTTAGATTAGTGTAATTAGCAAGTAATTATGCTATAGTATTTATTTAGATAGGTTCGAGAATTTTTCGAACCCATCTCAGATTTAATTAAGCATTATGGGCCTAAGCATGCATTTTTGGTATTTAATAATTAATTTCCGTAATTATTTAATTATTTATTTATTTTCTGGAAATGAAACCTTAATAGACGGTGACCGGAATTTTATACTGATTGCAATGGTGTGGTTGTTTTATTTATTTGACTGTTATTTGATACATTGAGTGTGATTTCGATTTTGGGGTATTTATCCCAAAATTTATTAATTTCAGTAATTAATTAGAAAATTACCGGGCGTCGGTTTATAATGCCAAAAATGTTTTTATGGACTACATAAATGGTGGGATTTTTGGAAAGGAAAATATTGTATTTTGGCTAAGGCCGACTATGTACCCACACGCAAGTATTTTTATCACGTATGATAAAAGTTGAGAAATCATTGGTTGATTAGAATGGTATACTATATCATCCTGCATGCTTCATACCTCAGCTTAGAGTAAACAGTATACCCTAAGTATCGCACAGCTTTGGTGAGCATTAAGATTCACACAGCTTTGGTAAGCATTAAGATTCGCATAGTTTCGGTGAGCAATTAAGATTCGCACAGCTTCGGTGATCAAGTAAGGATCACACAACTTTGGCGAGCATTGTTAGTATACTATATCAGCCCGATGGCTCAATATGTCAGCTTAAAGAGAGAGAGCAGTATACTATTTATTCGCCTTTGAGGTAAGTTATACTATCTATCTTCAGCTTAGGGTGAGCAGTCCTTGTTGAGATTGGACTTATAGATAGTATTGATTGGGTTGACCGTGTGATGGTCCTGATGACATGAAATCAACTAAGTCGATTGATCAATGATTTGATCCGATGTGATGATGTGAGTTATTGATGTGATTCAATGAATCTATGAATTGTGTTGACTTGCAGGAAGTGACTGAGGCCAAGGTAAGCCATCTAACTTGTGATTGTGCTTAGGCAGCCCTTGGGGTGTATTTTCTTCCTAGTCGAGTCTTAGGGGATTGAACTTGCTGAGACGTCATCTCACCCCATTGTATGATAACATTTTCAGGTCCCTAATTGACAGTAGTGGAGGACCTGAAGCCCATAGTTTAAGAGGTGAAGCCCGAAGAATTGGTGAACGTGTCCAACTAGGTAGTCATAGGAAAATTCTCTTTTGTTGAAAGCCGATCCCTTTTTGTAGGCTTCTATGTATAAACCTGTGTGTTTTTAAAAATGCATCTTTTGTGAAAAATCGGCCCTACTTTTCTATTCCATCTTGTTGTAGTCTGGGGATTTATTTACTCACTTCCGCATGCGTATTAAAATGAATGGGTCGGCGATGCGTCTTGGGACGTTGCTATTATATCGACCAAGCCGGGATGGGCACGCGCTTGGAGGATCGGGACGTGACAGATGATCCTTCTTATCTATTGTACGATCACCTGACCGTCAAAGATATGGATAACGGGTCAATGAGAGACATGTCAGACTCTGATAAGCTCTTCCAAACTAAATGGCGCCTCAAATATCGCCAAAGAAAATTATGGAAACCTTTAAAGCCTCAATTCACATGTAATATTGACCCTATTGATTGATCTATTTTAACATCTTCTCTTCTGCAGGGGCAAAAGCAGAAAAGCCCATCAAATGAATGATCAGATTCCCAACCCTAGTTGATCTGTCTTTTGTCATCTCCCTATTCAATAGGGATAATTCATCGACACCCATTTGTGAATAACTCTTTTGATGTTCAAAATTTAATACAATTATGTTAAATAAACACCCCTAAAGCTGTAAAAACCATTCATTTGTTTTGAGAGTACAAACTCCATCATATTTGAAATGCTGCATGCATTTTCCAAATGGACTTTGCATGTTGATTTTGTCTGTCTAAATCACTAATCCCACTAAGGATTACCAAAATAGACAGCTAAATGAAGAATATAAGATTGATCGAGCATGCCGAATGAGGAGCATCAGGATGATGAAAGGCAAGCCATATCCTACACACAGTCTCCTATCTATACACTTGTGAGATAAGTACAGAAGATTCAATGTCTGCAAGGTAAAGGATGCTCTCACGAATGGTACGATAACCAGAACAATGAGAGATATTTCATTTCTCTACCAGGTTATTCATCGCCCACTCCCTTTGAGCCTCATACACTCGTGAAGTTTCTTTGATATTCCTATCAAGAACCACCTCACACTAAGGCATATCAAAGGCGAGGCGGCACCACGAGGTGAGAAAGGGGATATAAATTTTCTTGCTCGCACTTGCATCAATCTTTGGGTGTCTTTATTGTTAGAGAAAACTCCTATGATGTTTTGAATCTGACAAAACTTATCCAAGTTCTATTCTGAATATTGCCAGACTTTTGTGTCAAAGTCTATCTTACAACAGAAGCTTGCCCACTTTGACAAATTCCAGACTGAACACAAGAGAAGAATGAAGACTTATCCAGACACGAGATTATCTTTCTTTCTTCAAGGGTTCGGTTCTTACAGGATATATATGGTCTTCTGGTTGGAAATGTCACCTACGAGATTGATTATTTTTATTAGAATCAACTTAGATACATCAAATCTTTTTGGATAGCAAGTTAATTTGGAAAGAATCTATTTATGGAAACCAAGATCCTGATTGTATGGGCAAATAGGATTGACGGGCTTTTCATAAAAAACGGCTTGAGATCTCCTTGATTGATTCTATCCAATGAGTTTATTGGAAAAATTCCTTTGGAAAGTCCCAACAGTCGAGAAGGCATGAGGGAGTATTCAAGGAGGACTCTCCAGTTGTTTGATAGAGTGCGTGAAATAAGAATTCCAAAATCTGAAGCTTACCACTTACTTGTTATTCCTTACACTGTGCTCAAATTTGTACTCAAAATAGAGAGACTTATACTATGACTTCCTTAGAGCAGTACAGACTCTTAACTGTGAAGTCAAGATCACAAGATAGTAAATTCTCTTTTGATTCTTAGTGGAAACCAGCCAGAAGAATATCAGTATGGGAAAGTGAACATAAGCTTGATCTAAGTCGAACCAATATAAATTTTGTGTTCCTTTTCTAGTCCCTAAACCTCTGTATTTTATTCATACTTCAATTTTGTAGTAAAAGTCTAAACTCTTTTAAAGTCTGCTGAGCATCAGACTCAGTTTCAAAAGCAAAATATTTTTACTACTCTTTGCGAAAATTGTCTTCAAACCTATTCGCCACCCTCTAGGTGTTCATATTAGCACTTTCAGTTAGTATCAGAGCCCGTGTGCTTACTTATTGAAGTGTTTTACTTCTAAGCTAAAGATCCTGTCTAGTATTTTGGCTTCAAGTTTAGTTGAAGGTCAGAGCAACACTAGACCCCCTTACTTTGATGGAAATGAGTACAATGTATGGAAGAATAAGATGAAGGCATTTCTCAGGTCCAGAGATCCTCTAGAGTGGGATGTTATAGAAAGAGGGATCAAACCTAAAGCAACATTAGCTTCAAACCAAGGGAAAGAAGTTATTGATGCTAACGAAACAACATGAGCTGAAATTACCAAGAGACAAGCTCTTGACGCGAAAGCAATATACTCCTTATATTGTGCCTTATCTCCCACTGAGTATAACCGAATTTCTTCTTGTGAAACAGCAAAAGAAGTTTGGGATAGATTACATATTACCTACGAAGGGACTGACCGTGTAAAGGAAACCAAAATAAACATTCTGCTCGGACAGTATGAAGCCTTTACAATAAAGCCTAGAAAATCTATTACTGATATGTTCAGTCGCTTTACAGAGATTGTGAATGGCTTGGCTTATCAAGGTCAACCAATCTCAGGACCAATGAAAGTCAACAAGCTGCTGCGTGGGCTTTCGAAAGATTGGAATCATGTGAAGACTTCAATTAGATAAACTTAGAGGATCATGCCTCTATCAGTTGACGAACTAATAGGCACGCTTCAGTCATATGAAGTGGAAAAAATAAATGATGAAGAAGATCATAAAGGTAAGAAGTCAATTGCTTTAAAGTCTAACATTTATTAAGATGATACAGACTCAGATGATGATACGAACGATGAGGAGCTAGCTCTTATGATTAAGAAATTCAGAAAGCTAAATAAAAGGGAAGAAGATTCAACTGGAAGAAGCAGAGCACGCAGAATTTCCAGAAGAGACCGACGGAGGACAATGAAACCAGCAAAGATGTAATATGCTTCGAATACAAGAAAAATGGATATATTAAACCTAACTATCCTCTGTTGAAGAAGAAGAAAGGAAAAACTGAGAAGTACAAAAATGCTCTCAAAGTTGAAACTTGGAGTGACACCGAGTATGAAAAAAGTGAAGAAGAATATGCCAATATATGTATGATGGCTCATTCAGAATCAGACTCAGAATCAGAAACATACTCTAATTCAGACTCAGACAAAGAAATTGAGGTTAGTAACTCAAAAATACTTGTTAAGGTTTCTAAGTATATAGATGAACTTTGCCTTAGTCTTAAATCATCTCTTAAAAGGATTTCCGAACTAAAAAGAGAAAATTCTAAGCTCAAGCAACATGAAGTTTCTTAGAAAGAAAGGTTTGAAAGTCTGAATACGAGTTTTGATAATTTGAAAGATAATTCAAATTCTCTTTCAAAGGAAAATGCTATTTTAAAAAAGGGACATTTCAAGTATTACATAAAGGTTTTCAAGAAGATATGAAAAAACTAGAAAAAATTCTTTCAGCTCAAATACCCTACTTTAACAACTCTGGTTTGGGTATGACTTAAGAAACCGTTCCATTAATTGATTTTCCTAAAGTAAATGAGAGAATTAAACAAAGATTTGTAAGGGCATTTTACAAAAATCACTTTCAAAAAGTGTTTGTAAAACCTGTTAGCCAAAGTGCACTTAGATGTTCGAAGTGTAACAGCTCATAACATTTCGAGAAAGAATGTCCCAAGGTTTGGAGACCAGTTAAGAAGGACTGAACAAAGACCGTCTTTAATACTAACACTCTTGGACCCAAGAAAATCTGGGTAACAAAGAATGTTTGAGTTTTTCTTTTAATCACAGGTCACTATCAAAAGAAATATCAAATGGTATTTGGATAGTGGCTATTCAAGGCATATGACAAAAGACTCAAGCTGCTTTATAAAGCTTGTTAGACTGAATAGAGGAAAAGTTTCTTTGGAAGAAACAGCAAAGGAAAGATTGTAGGATGTGAAACTATGAAGATTGGAAGCCTAACTATCAACAACATTTCCTTGGTGGAAGGTTTGAACTACAATCTACTGAGTATAAGTCAGCTTTGCGATACTAGTTTCAAAATAAACTTCCAAGAAGGCATTTGTTCCGGAACAAGTCAAGACTTCTCTCAATCTTTTACTCAGCGAAGGCATGACAATATATACCTTCTGGATGTAAACCTCGAAAGTACTCGGTGTCTTATTTCTATTCAAGATGAAGCAAGTCTCTGGCATCAGAAGTTTGGTCATGTTAATGTGAAGCACATTGCTAAAGTTTCTTCTAAGAAGCTTGCTCGGGGACTTCTTAGTCTGGCTTATCAGAAGTCTGAATTATGCACTCCTTGCATCTTGGAAAAACAGGTCAAAAGTTCCTTTAAACCAGTAAATCAAGTTTCGACTAGTCGAGCATTGCAACTACTCCATATGGATCTTTTTGAACCAACCAGAACTCAGAGTATTGGTGGAAAGAAATATTGCCTAGTAATTGTGGATGACTACTCTCGTTTCACTTTGGTATACTTTCTAGCAAGTAAGTCTAAAACCTTCTCTTATTTCTCGAAGTTTACCAAGAAGGTTCAGAATGAAAAGGGTTAGGCTATTTCTAGCATACGAACTAACCATGAATGTGATTTTGAAAATCAGGACTTTGCGAAGTTCTATGATAAATCTGGTTTTCAACATGTTTTGTCTTCTCCATACACTCTAGAACAGAATGGGGTTGTGGAAAGGAAAAACAGATCCTTACAGAAGGCCAGAACTCTCTTAATAGAGAGCAAAATATCCTCTCAATTTTGGGTAGCAGTAGTTTCTATTGCTTATTATATTATCAATAGAGTATTCTTGAGGCCTATCCTAGATAAAACTCCTTATAAAGTATATAAAGGAAAGAAGCATATTGTTTCCTACTTTCATGTCTTTGGCTGTAAATGTTTTATTCTAAAGAATACAAATGATCGATCTAGAAAGTTTAAGGAAAAATTAGACGAAGGAATCTTCCTTGGCTATTCAACATCAAGCAAAGCTTACAGAGTCTTTAACAAAAAGACTCAATCTGTGGAAGAATTTATGAACGTCAAGTTTTAGGATTATGTGCAGAATCAATCTAATGAAAGTTAACTTGAACAGTTTGAACCAATTCCAAACTTAACAAAGTCTATTTCCCCCAAAGAGGTTAAGACTTCTAGAGAACAGGAACAAGCAGATCGAGAAGATTCAACCGAAGCAGAGGATCAACATATCTCAAACCAAACAGCAATTGGAAGCACAAGTCAAGTCATCTCAAAGAACTCATCATTGGCGATATTAATGAAGGAATTCACACCAGATTCAAAGGAAGAGAAGGGTCTAGTGCTCTAGCACTTGTTTCTGAAGTAGAACCAAAAGGAGTTGACAAAGCTATGTCTGATGAAAGCTAGATAGAAGTTATGCAGGAAGAACTTAGACAATTCGGCATTAACGATGTATGGGAGTTGATCCAAAACCTAAAGGCAAATCTATTATTGGAACGAAGTGGGTTTTCATAAACAAGATGAATGAGAAAGGAAAAATGATCAGAAATAAAGTAAGACTCATGGCGAAAGGATATACACAAGAAGAAGGAATAGACTATGACGAGACCTATGCACCAGTAATAAGATTAGAAGCAATTAGATTATTACTTGCTTTTGCTTGTTTCCAATATTTCAAGTCATTCCAGATGGACGTCAAAAGTGCATTATTCCTCAATGGATTTATTCAAGAAGAAGTCTATGTGGAACAACCACCAGGATTTGAAGATCCAAGAAGACCAGACTTAGTCTACAGACTGAAAAAGGCTTTGTATGGACTGAAGTAAGCACCTCGAGCCTGGTATGAAAGGTTGAGAGAAATATGCCAAAGATCTCATCAAGAAATTTGGATTGGAGAATTGCAAGAAGATAGAGACACCTATGTCAAGCTCTTCAAAACTGAACAAGGATGAAGAAGGGAAGAAAGTAGATAAGAAGCTATACAGAAGCATGATTGGTTCTCTTCTCTACCTTACTGCCTCAAGACCTGATATTCTATTCAGTGTGTACATATGTGCAAGATTTCAGTCTGATCCAAGGGAATCTCATCTAAGTGCTATAAAACGCATCATTAAATATGTTGCGACTTGTCCAAAGCTGAGTCTATGGTATCCAAAAGAATGAGACGTTACTTTACTTGGATATTCGGACGCTGATTTAGCCGATTGTAGAGTCAATAGAAAGAGCACATCCGGTACTTGTTAACTGTTGGGAAATATGCTGGTATCTTGGTTCTCAAGGAAGTAGAGTACTATAGCTCTATCAATAGCAGAAGCAGAGTATGTTGCTCTTAGGAGCTGCTATTCTCAAATTTTATGGATAAGACTTTGGAATAGAAGAATCCTGCATCGAGATTAGATGCGACAACACAAGTGCCATTAATCTCACCAGAAACCTAATTCTTCATTCAAGGGCGAAGCATATAGATATTTGACATCATTTTATAAGGGATCATGTCCAAAATGGCGAGATTCTAGTTCAATTCATCGAGTCAAAAAATCAATTGGTAGACATCTTCACAAAGCCTCCGGAGAAAAGCCTATTTGAGTCTATTCGCAACAAGCTAAATATTATTTCTCTTATCGATTAAAGTCGATGTTATTCAAACTCAGAACTTCAACTTGAGGAAATCTTTTCAATCCAGGTATTTTAATTTTAGTATGAGATTTATGAATAGGTACATTCTTATTTGAATCATTGCTTACCTATTTTATTTTTAAAAGTTATCTTTTTCTTGCTAAAATTCGAATTTTGAATTTTTGGCGTTTCCATTTTCAGTTTATTCGGAAAGGCATTTTCTTGTGTCGTTTAACTTCCTCTTTTCAAATGCTTTCAACTTCCTGTTTTAGAATGCTTTATATCTTCCAAAATGATTCATTTCGAGTACTACCTCTCAAAACCCTAATCGCGATTCTCTTCTCCCTCGACTTTTTCTCTCAAAATTTCTCTGCAAGCTTCAAACTTTTTACTCAAAAATGTCGACGAAATCCTCCAAGTCTGCATCCATGTCACACCAGCGAAAGTCCTCTCGGATAGCCGGTCAAGGTCCGAGAAGCATGCCAGAAGGACCAACGCATTTCGATCTCCATGAAGAAGACTCTTCACAGAACTCTTCGAAGAACTTTACACAGAACTCTCCACCCCAACCCTTGGAAGAGGAAGTTGAACAAGACGTTATTCCTCTCCGAACTTTGACACCCCAGGTTCTTTACAAGCATTATGGTTATCTGAAAATGAGTGGTACTCCAATGTCTTTTATTACTGATTTTCTAAAAGGACATGGGCATAGCAACGAGATTGTTTTCTTAAGAGTGATGGAACGTTTGGGTATAGCGCCGAAAGGTTCGGCAAACAAAGCTTTTCTTTATTTTCTTCTGGCCCTAGATTCAGTTCTGAGCATCCTGAAAACAAGGATGATGATGAGCGGATTTATTCGAATTTCCAACCCATAATGCTATTGTTCCTGGAGAGAGAATGAGATTGTTCCTTTCTAAGGAACACAAAAGGGTTTATAACCAGATGTTGAACAAAGCGGTGACAAACCCTCAAACAGTGGATTTTGATTTCCTGGACTCGATCAGGGTTGATTTAAGAGCAAAGTTGGCTGCTCTTCAACTTTAGACGTTTTGTGCTAAGACTAATGTGGCCTATCCAGAGTTAACTGCTTACTTTTATTTCAATTTGTCTTTTCTTGACCTGACTCACATTCAATTCACTATTTGTGAAAAAGCTTTTGTTGTGGATGTTGACACCCTCGTTGACATTCTAGGAATAGAAAGAAGTGGCTTTCAACCGATCTAAATCTCAATCGATCAAGCAGCGCATTTCTTAGTGAAGGACAAGATGCCAACTGGGAGTATCACTTACTCGATTGCCAGCAACCAGTGTTCTGTTGCACAAAATCGTCATTAGCTACTTAAGACCCAAGGCAGCATCAAAGACTGATGTGTCCAGATTCGAAGCAAAGATCATGTGGGCCATCTGCAATGGCATTGCTTTTTCTCTACCACACACTATTTTCTTGCACATGTATAGGACAATCTTGAAAGAAAAGGGGCAATTGCCTCACTCGGCTTTGATCACCAAGTTGTTTCGCCATTTCAAGATCCAATTCCCCTCTCTGCTCTGCACAAGAATCATTAGTCCTATGGTGATAGGACTGAAGATGATTTCGAAGATGAGGGTGAAGGATCTAACCAAGGCGATTGAGCGCCTGAAGAAGGAATCAACAAGCAGAACCAAGGCAGAATCGACCTCTGCAAAGAAAAGAAAAGGGAAGAGTGTTGCCCAAGCAACTTCAAAGAAGCAGAAGAGGTGTGTCCTCCTGATGGATGAAGAAGAGGAGGATGACCTGACCATCTCTGCTCTTACCTTGAGGAATTCTAAAGAAACAGAGGAAGAAGTCGAAGTAGAACCTAAAGCAGAAGCAGAAACAGAAGAAGAATAACAAGCAGAAGAAGAAGTTGAGGTTGAAAGATCAACGGAAAAGGACCATGAAGATGAAGACTCAGATGGAGCAAGTGGTGCCATACCACTTTCAAAAGAGACTAAGAAATGAGTTTCTGAAGAAGAAAGACGAGATGCTGCTTCCAAAGACGAAGAAAATCAACAAGGGAAGGGATCCAGTGCTGAGAAAGAAAAGGCTACAGAATGAGAAGTCTCATCTCAACCTGAAGGCAACAAGTCAGGGGGAGATGTTAGGAAAATTCCTACTACTAGTGATGGCATTAGCAGATCCCCTGCAGATCCAGAAGAAGTCTTTGCATCTCACTTTCCTAAGACTGAGATTGAAGAAGAGACTCCCAATCAGGACAATCAACAAGATGCTCGTATTCAAGTCGATGTTCCTCCATCTCTTAACACTCCACAAACTCACTTCGCTGAAGCCACTGTTCAAATTGAAACCGATCCCAACTACACAAGGATGGTTGATCTTTTTTTGGAGGTCAAGGCTCAGCAATATGCAATGGAGTATGAGATTCAGAAGCTCTACACCGCCTTAAAGTCCTCAACAGACTCTCTCGATGGCAAGGTACAGACTCTTGACAATAAAGGGGAGGAGTAGCTGAGTTCCGTAGAAGGGTTGATTCAGACTTTGAATCAACAGACGTCCTAGGTTGTAGCCAAAGTAGAGGAGGCAATGCAGTCACTTGAGGATTTCCAACTAGTTCGTGCCCCCAGACAAACCTGATTGATTTCATCTTTTCAATTCTTTTTTTTTTTTGCAATTCTTTTTCTTTTTGCTGTTGACAAAAAAGGGGAGAATGAGTGCAGATTCTGAACTTTGAACTATTTGTTTGCAGATTTGAACTTTGAACTTGTTTGGACTAAACTTGTTTGTTTATATTCTGCAGTAATCTTTTGTGGTTGTGATTGTGATTATGGATATGGATGATTGAATCTTGTTTAGATTTTCAAGATTAACGAGTTTTTTGTGGTTGCAGAATTGATATTATCCAGATCCTCAATCTATTTTTCTAAGTTATCATGTACTGCTAAAGCATTGTTTTGCAGGATATAGTTCTTTAAAGCTACAGGAAGTTTTGTCACCATCAAAAAGGGGGAGATTGTTAGAGAAAACTCCAATAATGTTTTGACGCTGACAAAACTTATCCAAGTTCTATTCTGAAGATTGCCGGACTTTTGTGTCAAAGTCTATCTTACAACAAAAGTCTGCCCACTCTGACAAATTCCAGATTGAACGCAAGAGAAGAATGAAGACTTATCTAGATGCGAGATTATCTTTCTTTCTTCAAGGGTTCGGTTTGTACAGGATATATATGGTATTCTGGTTGAAAATGTCACCTACGAGATTGATTATCTTTATTGGAATCAACTTAGATACATCAAATCTTTTCGGATAGCAAGTTAATTTGGAAAGAATCTACTTATGGAAATCAATATCTTAATTGTATGGGCAAACAGGATTGACGGGCTTTCATCACAATCTTCAAACAGTTCAAGATCTCCTTGATTGATTCTGTCCAACAGGTTGATTGGAAGAATTCCTTTGGAAAGTAACAACGGTCGAGAAGACATAAAGGAATATTTAAGAGGACTCTCCAGTTGTTCAATAGAGTGTGTGAAAGAAGAATTCCAAAGTCTGAAGCTTACCACTTACTTGTTATTCCTTACACTGTACTCAAATTTGTACTCAAAAGAGAGAGAGACTTATACTGTGACTTCGTGAGAGCAATACAGACTCTTCACTGTGAAGTCGAGATCACAAGATTGTAAATTCTCTTTTGATTCTTAGTGGAAACCAGCTAGAAGGCTGTCAGTGTGGGAGGGTAGACGTAGGCTTGATTTAAGCCGAACCACTATAAATTATGTGTTCCTTTTCTAGTCCTTAAACCTCTTTATTTTATTCATACTTCAATTTTGTAGTTAAAGTCTAAACTCCTTTAAAGTCTACTAAGCATCAAACTTAGTTTCAAAAGCAAAATATTTTTACTGCTCTTTACGAAAATTGTCTTCACACCTATTCACCCCACTCTAGATGTTCATACTAGCACTTTCATTTATTACATATGAATGCCCACAATAATTTAAGTGCTATAGAATGACAAAGAGCAATTCTTTCTCTACACACTTGTATTCATTATACAGTCTAATCGAGTCTGTAATTTCACCCTCATATTGAGACACAACAAAAGTTACTACCATTCAAGCAGTATAGCCCGAATCGTCGGCTGAAGATGAAGACGTAAGAGTCTTATAGTAGTGTTTGCTTGAACTTGCCTAGATCAGTTCCTCAAGCAACAAGAACGAAAAACTAGGGGCGTGAAAAAGTAGTGTACCTAGTAAAAGTAAGGTCAATGCCCATGGATGAGAAAGTTGGAATGAAAAACTAAGGGCATGAAAAAGCAGTGTGCCTAGTAAAAGTAAGGCCAATGCCCCCCCAAACAAAAAAAAATACAGCCATTTGTATTCCCAAGAAAAGTTGTTGTTGCGACTCAATTAATAGAGCATCCATTTGACTGAGAAGAATGAGCAATGACAATGCCAAGGCAATGACCAACTCTCACCCTCCTACACATGAGCCAAGTCTATGTTGCATTATTCTTGTAAAAGTCTATTCAGACTGGGGCACTTCAATTAACGTAGGACTTTATATGTTCATAAGCATCGCTTGAAGAAGTACGGGTAAGATTATTCTATCCTTTTTTTCAAGGTTCTTGACCGGTAAACCCGGAGATGATCCTGCGGTAGTTCTTCATAAGCCGTTCACCAAGCCTACATTACTGTCTCAACAAAGACCTCTCATATTAGTAAAGTTGTACCATTTGTGAGAATACTTGTGAAAGGGCTAGTACGAACACCTAGAGGGGGGTGAATAGGCGTGAATAAAAATTTTTGTAAAGTTCAGTAGAAGTAATTTGCCTTTAGAAGATAACAGACTATGAATGAATTAATTTAAATAAAGCTACGAATTAAAATAAGGAGTTCATGGAAGAGAATAAGAACACAAGGTTTATAGTGGTTCGGCTTAGATCAAGCCTACGTCTACTCTCCCGCGTTGACAGCCTATTGGCTGTATTCCACTAAGAATCAAAAGAGATTTTACAACTTGATGATCTCGACTTCACAATGAGGAGTCTCTACTGATCTCTCACAAAGTCTCATAATGAGTTTCTTTCTTTTGTATACAACTTTGAGCTCAGTGAATGAAATAGCAAGGAACTAGAAAACTTCAGATTTTGAAATTTTTCTTTCACGCATTCTATCAAACAACTAAAGAGTCCGCCTTAAATACTCCCGCATGCCTTCACGACCGTTGGCACTTTCCAAAGCAATCCCTCCAATCTACCCATTGGACAGAATCAATCAAGGAGATCTTGAGTCATTAGATGATTATGATGAAAGCCTATCAATTATGTTCACCCATACAATCAGGATCTTGGTTTCCATAAGTAGAACCTTCCAAGGTATTTCTAAGGTTTTAGCCAGTCAATTGAAACATTGGTTGCCTAAGCCGGTTGCAATGGCACAAAGCGCATTTGTGAGCAAGAGGCAAATTCAAGATAATATAGTTGTAGTTCAAGAGGTGTTGCATCAATTCAAGATCGGAAAGAGAGAGGAAATTTATGGCAATCTTGAAACTAAATATGCAAAAGCATACAATCGAGTAGAATGAGATTTCTTGGAAAATATTTACTTAAAATGGGTTTTTATGCTAAATTGGTACATTAGGTTATGCGGTGTTACAATCGTTTTTGTTAGCATAAAAGTTACTTCCAACCACCAAGGGGACTCGGCAAGGGAGGATCGGGAAAGCAAAACTCCTTGATTTAAAAAAGGGGGAGGGAAAAGTAAGAAAAACTTCAAAGAAAATCAATTGTGTTGGAATTCAAGTCGGTGGAAGATGACTTACCTTTATCTTATGCACAAACAACAATTAACCCTAGAACAAACGTTGAATTGCAGATGAATCACGAACAATAATTACTTCACGTCAATCTGAATGCAATCATAAGGAAATCACCCGATTTTCACAGCGTAAATGCCAATTGTTCTTGTAAAAGTGAAATGGAACGTCTTCTCTCTTTTTCTTTGATGGATAGGGAGAGGAATTTCTGAGTGTATGTTCTGCCAACCGTACCAACTGTTGTCTACAAAAGACATTTATACAACTCCCTTCGTACCCTTTCAAAGGGTGTCATTCCATTATAGCATATCAAGACAAAACGATGCGTTCCAATCGCACCCCATCATGGACGTACTAGTTAAAGTACAACATCTCCCACTCGAACATGATGGGCTTGATAGCACTCTATCAAGAATATAAGGCATTCAACATTCATCAACTTTACAAAACAATTCATACTAGCAAATAAGCAGTGCGACCAGTGAGTACACCTGCACTTGGGAGCTCAAATTATGCACCTGTTAGGGATGACATAATGGCTACAACCCCGAAAAGAAATAAACAATCAATGTCTTACAGTGCCCCAGACATATTTTGTTATATCAATCCAAGTATACCTATCCTTTAAAGGCTATTCTTGGCTATTCTTAAAACACCATGTATTTACAATTATATCCGCAACTACATAAGGCGATATAATTGATCGACCAGTAAATACATGTGATAGATGTAAAACAACAATAGTCTTCCTTTGCACTCATGTCTCTCTCCATTTCAAAACAACTGCTTTCCTAGACACGTCCCATAAAGCCATATCTATTCATGACCGATGGTAACATGCTAAAGTAGCAACATTGATCTTCCACTTCGAGAACATAGTCAGAAGTAACATAGGGCACAAAATGATGTAAATTATAAATTACCTCAAGGGCTCACACGATGAGTAAATAGGGATAATTTTACTCACATTCCCTTGTCGGTCGTACAATGCACATGTAGTATAAATTACATGCTATAGTGGACTTATCTTTCTATAAGAGTGTATGTCATTTATTAAATATATCTACTATACAGATCTTAGCCTAAACATAGTCACGTGCTCCTCACGTACTCATGTTTAGCTCGAGTGCTATATCAGCTCGCTTTCTACAGCACCCAATTAAGTACTCGCATCCAGCATCTTTCAGGCATACATGATTGTGAGACTATCATGTTCGGTCTTATTATAAACAAATCATAGACCTCATCTTGACTTCAATCAAAGCGACATCTTATTTTATGTACTAAACTTGCTCTTCAGCATTCATTTGTACATAATGTCTCATCTCAACATGCTAACTATAGCACTTGAGGTGATTGCTCGTGTGAGTGAGCCAATCAATGACTGCTGACATACTTTTCAATAACAATGTGTGTATGTGCTAGTCTCATAATAGATTTGTACTTATTGATAAAACATCAAGTTACTAATAAACAAACAAGTACAGTACATATGTCCACATATACATAAACCAATGATCCTCTACAATAACACATATCACATTCTACGCAATCCTAGTGACATATTGTGGGTCAAGAATATGTCTCTAGGATAACCTTCGTATATAGATCAGCAACCATTCTATTGGTTGAAATGTATTGTAGGATCACTTCTTTTTGCGCCATAATATCTATGATGAAATTGTTTTTTATGTCAATGTGCTTCGTCCTTCCATGATACTTGGGATCTTTCACATAGGCAATGGCTACTTAACTATCGCAATAAACTATCACCGGTCTTGGAACCTTGGTGATAGTTGCTAAATTTTCCAAGAAACGTTTTAGGCATATTGCTTCTTGCACTATGGTAGAACATGCAATAAATTCTGCCTCCATAGTAGACAAGGCCATGCAAGTCTGTTTCTTGCTATTCCAAGAAATTGCACCTCCATTAAGCAAGAACGCATATCGAGAAGTCGACTTACGCTCATCCAGGTCTCCACCCCAATCAACATTTGAATAGCCTAATAAGCGTAAATCATTCCCTTGGTAACAAAGTCGATAGTCCATAGTGCCTTTCAAGTATCTCAGGATCCTTTTCACTGCTTTCCAGTATGCTTGACCGGGATTTGATTGATATCGGCTCACCAATCCCACGGCATAACATATGTCGGGTCGAGTACACATCATAACATACATCAAACTTTCGACCTCACTAGTGTAAGGAACAGTTTCCATTACTTTGATTTCTTCTGAAGTCTTATGACATATTTCAGTACTTAGGCCTTCACCTTGCATGACAAGGGTATCAATGGGATTACAGTGCTGCATATTGAAACGCTCAAGAATCTTCATTATATAAGACTCTTGTAATAAAGTAAGGAGTTTCCTTGATCGATCTCTTTCGATCTTAACTCCTAATATATAAGCAGCCCCTCCCATGTCCTTCATTTCAAAATTAGAGGACAACCATTCTTTTATGGCGATAACCAAAACCTTGTCATTTCACAAATTTATCTTCGGATCGCTTGACATATACATAGTGATCTTCTTCGATCATCGTGAAACCAAAAGTTGTTATGGCTCAATGAAAACAAAAATACCATTGTCTAGGTGATTGCTTAAGGCCATATATTGAGCGATGAAGTTTGCAAACTTTATGCTCTTGACCTTTAGCTATGAAACTTATTGGTTGTTTCATATAGATTTCCTCATCTAGTTCTCCATTGGGAAATGCCGTCTTTACATCCATTTGATGTAATTCAATGTTCAAATATGCAACGATGGCTAGAATAAGGCGTATTGAGGCAAACTTTGCAACTAGTGAAAAGATTTCCTCATAGTCTATACCCTCTTATTGAGTATAACCTTTAGCCACAAGACGAGCCTTATACTTTTCAATGGATCCATCCGCCATTTGCTTAATCTTAAAGACCCATTTGTTTCCGATGGCTTTACGATAGGGTGGTAGATCAACCAAATCCCAGACATAATTTGCCCTCATTGACTCGATTTTATATTCCATAACTTTTTTCCAATCTTCCTAATCAGAGAATGAGAGAGCCTTTTGAATAGTCTTAGGCTCGGCATCATCTTTCTGAGCAATCATAAATGCTTCCCCTTCAATCTCAAAATGACGACGGGAAATACTTTTACGATTACTTTTACGCAATTGAATTTCTCTTGAATTCAATTCATCAGGCGATGCAACACTCCCACTTGGTCTTGTGTATTGAGGTAAATTTTCATTTCCCTCTACAACATTAGTGGGTGTGTTATCAAGATCTTCCATCTCATATAATTGGAAATCCTTATCAATCTCACCTCTACTAGGAAAATCGTTCTCCAAGAATGTGACATCTCGTGACTCTATTTCGATCACACTTCCATCAGCTTGTTCACCTATGAACACGTACCCTTTGGAGTGTTCAAAATATCTTATAAAGATACATTTCTTCCCTCTAAGACCTAATTTGCCATATTTATGGGAAGAATTATGAACATAAGTTGCACAATCCCATAGACGTAAAATACTCAAGTCTGATTTCCTACCAGTCCATAATTCATAAGGGGTGGGAGTGACCGATTTTGAAGGCACTCGATTAAGTACATAGGCAGCAATCAATAATGCATCTCCCCAATAGGAGATAGGTAAATTTGCTTGCGCCATCATAAATCTAACAATTTCCAATGGAGTTCTATTCCTTCTCTCAACTATCCTATTTTATTGTGGAGTACAAGGAATAGTCAATTGTTGTACAATTCTCTTTTCATCACAAAGAGCCTTGAATTACTCAGATAGATACTCACGTCCATGATCAATTCTTAATGCTTTTATCGTTTTATTCAACTGATTCTCTATCATCGTTATATACCGTCTAAAGCAGTCTAATGCTTCTAACTTATGGGAGATTAGAAAGACATAACCGAAACGCGTGAATTCATCTATGAAAGTGATGAAATATGAGGCTCCATGCCTTGCCCTCATATTCAAAGGACCACAAATGTTATAATGTATGAGTTGCAATGGAAATTCAGTTCTAGTCCATTTACCGAATGATTTTCTAGTCACTTTTCCCGCTAGACAATGTTCACATACTAGTAGATTAACATTAGTGAGTGACCTTAAAAGGCATTCTCTAACTAATCTTTGCATTCTTTGCAACCCAATACGACCTAATCTAGCATGCCAAGTACTTGCATCAATCTCAATATTACTAAAAGATGCAATTAAAGAAAAACAACCATAAACATTTAGTCAATGTCTAACACCATAAAACTATTCAATACATGACCTGAACCATAATAAATTGTTCCATACAAAATGTCAACACAATCACCATGAAAATTCAACACATAACCTAGGCTAAGAAGAACAACTACAGAGACTAAGTTTCATCGAATATCCGAAGCATAGAGGACATCATGTAGGAATAGGCTTCGACCACCACATAAAATTAATTTACATGTGCCGGTACCCTTCACTTCAACTCTTGAGTTATTCCCAACATATATCCATCTTTTTCCAGGCTGTATTCGACGATACTCCATAAATGCTTCTCGGTCTCTAGCTACATGGTCTGTTGCTCCTGAGTCTACAATCCACATTGGATGAGATTCAGCAAGCATTACAGTGCTAGAAACAAAATCATTACTTAAAGCAATGGAGTAATAGGGTACCTCTTTCGGCTTAGTGCATTCACGAACAAAGTGACCCATCTTGCCACAATTGTAGCACTTCATCTTAGCATTGTCCTTCTTCCCACCACGCTTCTTGCGTTGGAAGGTCTTAGCCCTCTTAGGTGCCTAATCAGTCTTCTTCCCTTTGTTGTTGAATTGAGAATTCCTTTTGCGCTTGAAGCCCAAAGCTTTATGCAAACTCGATTCAGCAACATAAGCATAGGTAGAGGATCTCGCAGCCTCTAGGCGATCATCCTCTAATTCCAAATAACGTGATATATCATCAAAAATGACAATATTCTTATTGTGCGTCATATTGATTTTCATATGCTCCCAATTGTCAGGAAAAGACCTTATAATAGCTTGAATTTGCTGTTCATCAGTAAGGGAGTGACTTGCCGATTTCAACTCAACAATCATAACTTGAGCTTTATCATAACTTTCAAATTCACACATGAGATCATCTTGCATACAGCTTAGCAATCTTGCATACAGCTCAGCAACGTGATGCGAGTAATGCTATTTTTCTTCTTCCAAGCTTGATAAGCTTTTAGATCTCTCCTATGTTGAGCTGAAGTTCCATGCTCAGGTTCGTCCATGGTGTGGTTGAGGGTTTCCAAAATCTCTTGCTCCTCAAAGATGTACTGAACCTTTGGTGCCAAATATCATAATTGTCACCGTTCAGCTTCTCACCTTTATTGAGGTCAGCCACAATGGTCTTAGATGCCGAAGCCATAATCAATTGCTATAACACAATGACATAATAAACGCAGAATCAATACTAGCACACTATACAGAGTAACACACATATTTAATTTGCAGTAAAGACAAACTAAATTAATGATAATTCAACAAAAGACACAAAAACAAAAGTTCACTATGTTCCCAATTAGCTCCTATGTACGATTGTTCCATTATCATTAATTAGTTTAATTTGCACAAATTTTAAGTTCTAGGTGAGAACTCCTTCGAATTCTACCAACCTACAAACTCCCACTAGAAAAAATAATTACATGACCTCATGTAATTTCTACATTTTTTCATTAACACAAAAACATAGCATGATGTGAGCCAACGTACAAAAAACAATCATGTAGCGACTCTAATCAAAACCGCAATTCAACATGTAACGGAAAAACAAGGATTTCCTACCATTGTTCGAATTTTCTTGGAACTAGAAAATTGCAAATATATTAAACTATATACATGCTACCATCGAACCAAGCTCTACACAACATATATGACATCATTTTCATACAAGCTAGCTATTGTATTTCCTAAAACATAAAAAAAATACAAGCTACAAACGAATAAACTATGCATTAAACCCCCAAAAATACGCGTACATAGGGTTTCTTACACATTTTCATACATTTATAAAATTCAAAAATGCAAAATAAATATACCACAATGTAGAGGATATCCATACAAACCAAACGTCACCGACCACACTCCAATTGTAGCTCCCACGCACCCATACGCGCCGCTTGAGTGCGCGGCACGTGTGGCGCACGCGCCAGCAAGCCAAACGGCTCCTGGCCAATTTGATCGGTCCAACCAGTGACCGGTCAACGGTCGGGTCGGGTCGGGTCGGGTCAAGTCGAGTCGAGTCGCTAGCCGGCGACCGGTGGCTAACTACCGCCGGGGGTGACGTCATCCAACGGTTGCGACCGTTGGATGACATCATCCGTGACGTCAGCACGTGTCGATTCGCCGATGCGCGTTCGACGCTCAAACGCTGCTTTTTCCCAGCGCGTTGAGCGCGTGGCGCCCACGCGCCGCAACTTCTGGCCGCGCGTGTGGGAGCGTCCGGCGTCCTCCGGCAGTGATCTACCCACCAACGAACTCGTCTCGAAGAGTACTTTCACCCTGTATATTTGGAAATTGATTTTGCCCGAAAAAATAATTCAAAAAATGGCCAAAACCGTACGGATGTATGCAACCCCAAACCCATTCTTCGCTTTGGTTCGTTTTTTACGATTCAGATTGCAATTCTGAGCAATAAACTTCCAAACATTGTAGATTTCATACTCTTTATCCCGACATCAAATGGTAAGCGAGAAAATTCGATAAAAACAAAGCCGAAACCACGACCAGGCTCTAATACCAATGTTGGAATTTAAGTCGGCAGAAAACGACTTACCTTTATCCGATGCGCAAACAGCAATTAACCCCAGAACAAATGTTGAATTACGGATGAATCACGAACAATAATCACTTCACGTCAGTCTAAATGCAATAACAATGAAAGCACCCGATTTCCACAACGTAAATGCCAATTGTTCTTGTAAAAGTAAAATGGAACGCCTTCTCTCCTTTTCTTTGATGGAAAGGGAGAGGAATTTCTGAGCATATATTCTACCAACCGTACCAACGGTTGTCTACAAAAGACATATATACAACTCCCTTCGTACCCTTTCAAAGGATGACTTTCCATCGTAGCATATCAAGACGAAACGATGCGTTCCAATCGCACCCCATCATGGACGTACTAGTTAAAGTACAACAAATTGCATTCCATTATGCATTTTGTTTTGTTAGGATTAGGAATATTCTCCACGCGCATCCATGTTTTACCCTCTCCATTCTTTTTCGAAAAAAAGAAAAACGACTCCTCTCTTCATGCATGAGAGAGAGAACAAGAGGGCTCTTCTGTTTCATACAATATATCTTCACATGTTCCCTTGCACAGTCGCATGAGTGGGGCGAAATTTATAGCAAGTCGATGCGAAGCAGAGAAGTTAATGCATGTCTGTGCACTATTCGGACAGAGACCATTTGAACTATTCATTATGTGAATCCAACGTATGATCTACATAATCAGTGGTTTAGATGGACTTAATTTACTTGGTCTAAAAATCATGCAATATTTTTTTGTGCGAAACGGGTCTATTGAAGTTTTTGCTTGGGGAAACCATATTCTTCTTGCGGCGAAATAGAGATGCCCACAAAGGATGGTAAAAAGTATCAACGGTGGAAATTTTCATAGCCATACTGCTCCTCAGATTGAGAGTAATCATATGGTGATTTCTGCTGGTAAAATTAGTATTCAAGCTATGCTACGAGAGAAAAAATTAATTTTGACTTTTGCCTAATCTGGATGAACAACTGTAATTTAAATTAGTTAATTAACACAATTTGAATTAAATATAAATTGCGTCACGAAGACACAAATAGTAAGCAACGCCATCAATATATATTTCACGTTCGAAACAAGGAGTGTATCACGTGCATCATGCATTGTTTTTATCTAGCTTCCGTTGCAAGCAAATTTTATAGAATATACATTCCTCCACTAGTCCCACCGTCTGTGAGGGACTTATGAAAGGAAATTGTGGTTAATAGATCTCCATCAGTTTCTAAAAGATAATGGAGACCGTTAAGATAGCAATACGTTTCTAAAATACACTGACCGTCTTAAAATGGGTTACGACAATTCATCGCAATATTGTAAATAAATTTAACGATGTATTACAACGTTTTTGTACTTATTTACAATGATATATTATAATATAGCATGATACACTCAAGGTATCGTAAAAGTGCCCAATTGGACAATAGCAAGAATAGAGAGGAAAGTGAGTGCTCGTGTATGAGATACAATCAGCGAGAGGAAGAGAAAGAAAGCGAGGCCAGCGGAGTTTATTGAAAAATCAGAGAGCAATTTCAATCCCGATTTTCATGAAATTCTAGTATGTTGCTCCAATAGTTGAAAAGCCTCCTCTTCCATACTTGTATTTTTGGCATTCTCGCTCGTTAAGATCCAACCGCACTTTTCTCTATGTTATTGTAATCTATCTAGTGGTGATAAGCTCGTTGTTGTTATCATCCAAGATGAGTTATCTGGACACACGTCATACGTATGTCTAACCTCTAGCGCAACTAGAGAAGGCAACCCTGCTCTGCACGGTGAAAGTTTTCGGCGAGCTTGCTTAGTGGTTTTTCCTCATATCGAGTTTCTGGGTCAAAATTTTGCGTGTTTGTCTGCTCGATTATTATATTATAGCAGTTTTTATTGTAATCATTTAATTTGTTAAATATTTTCCTCTACACGTGAGGAGAGTTGGTCACACTACGGCCTTTTCCAACAGAGAGACATTGCGTGATGACTATTTAGGCTTGTGATCAGGACTAGTCCGTCCAAAAATTACCAGGGTCGTGCAATATTTATACGCTTGACCTACGAATTAAAATAAAGCATCAACAGTGACATATAAGCGAGGCTAAATCTCCAAGATATACAGAGCGGGGCTTTCAGAATCAACAGGGATGTCCCTCACAATTTGGTAAGTTCTAGTAATCCACATGCACAAGACCTCCAGGAATGACCGTCAATTATCAGTTAGAATCGCAGTAAACTATTTGAAGCAATCTATGCTATAAGATCATTGAGAAAGAGAAGATAGCTGACAAGGGTAACGTGTATCACCCAGGTTCAATATCACCCTGGACTTGAGTGGCCTTCTCATGCCAAAGTCGTAAGTCCTAATGTGAGTATTCAAGTTTTTTCACTTGACCAAGGACCTTTCAGCAGCTGAGAGGTAGACCGCAAGACTGGGAGTGAGAATTTGGTTAATATCTCCCTATTCTCGACCTGACAACCAAGTTGTGGAAAACAGATCAAAACTTCCAACCAATGCAGACTCTGACCGAACCTCTTATCCCCGAGGTTACCGACATACAATGATTGCAGAATTCTAGAGCAGTGCGCCGTCTTTCTTCGAAAGTCATGCATCCACTTGGATACCCACTTTCTTTTTGACCAGGACACAAGCATTAATATCAGATTTCCGAAGTACATAATTGATTGAGATGAACTCATTATCTCGGTATCCCAAAGTGAGACTTCCGCAGCAATATTAATCCACGAATTGTCAACGTGAAAAAGGTATATCCACTTAAGAAAAATCTTAAGTAGGCACCTTCCTAAAAGTTAAAGCTCATTGCTGCAGTTCTCCTCAGCTCATGAAATGGTATCCCCACAGTTTAGTCTCCGAGTCTCAGAGGGCGGAGTCTACGAGGGTATACCTCCTGATCTTCACTCATAATTAAGCCATCCGGTTCCAGTGTTCTTCCACGGGACAAGATAGAGTCCATATCTTCCAAGAGAGGCAACAAGTTCATCAGTAGTAAGCCTATCCTACTACTGCTTATCCGTAAATCGAATGAGGTAGTTCCGTGACAGCTGTCCCAGATAGATCCAACACAGTCAACCACTTCAACTCCCCAATAGCATCCGGCAACATATTTAGACTCATACAATTCGCCAAAGACAAGTACTTAAGACCCACTAGGCCTTTGATTGTGTCTGGAAATTCGACTAATCATGTTTCCTCCACTACTAACCTTGACAGAATTCTTAACTTACTGAGAGTCTGGCAAATAACAAACACTCCAACCCTGGATCAAGATGACCTCTTTCAAGGCAGTTAGACAACCAATTTCCTTGGGCAATCCTTGAAGACGTAGACAATGTTTGATTTTCAAGTAAATCAACCACTCCAGTTTACTAATCGAGGGATCGATTTCGATCAAACTTGGACAATTTTTTATAACCAATCTCTCCAAACTCATGAAGTCAAAAAAGCGAGGTGCTTTTACTAAGGATTCAGATCCCATAATTTTCAGAACTTTCAGTTTGCTTGCCACCTGCCAAACAGCAACCAACTTAATAATGTCAAGACTCCGTATGCATTGCAAAATAGGTGCATGTCATCTTATATTCAAACAATTAGTTGAAGGAGTACATGAATCAGGTGAAATTATACCATGATTTTGCCCCATCTGCTCCATTCTTCTATGATGATATCGCCTGAAAGCTTGAGAATAATTAGGTGATTGAACACAAAGTTGTTTGCTTTAATTTTCGGTTTCGGAGGACAATTTGGCCAACAAAGCCATCTTCGCTCCGTCAAAATATCCTCAAAGTCTTCAGCAAAGTTTCCTCCATCACATGCAAAAAACCTCACATTCATGAGATTTGCAAAACGTTCATGCGTATAATTGTGTCTCGATCTCCATAATGGGAGTGCCACCGAAATTCCCTGATGGTAGGAAAACAAACAAAGCTAAATGAACAGTAATAGAGATTTCGATCTTTTATAAGGTTTTAGTTATTGTGGTAATGCCTTTGATTATGGATTGTATGAGGGGAGTATCAAAGTTTGCAATTACAGGTTGTTGGAAATTTGACATTGAAGTAGAAGCATCGTCGAATAACTATGGAAGTAAAAACGAGGAGAAGTTGAGATTAATAAGGAGATGGCCTATTACGATGTTGTGTGGGATGCTTATAATGGAGATTGATGAAGCTTTTTAATTTGATATTTGTGAAGGGAAAAAAGAATTATCTGTGTCTTTTGCATGTGAATGTCTGCGATTTAAGGAGACCAATGTAAGATAGGAATTTAATTTCTTAGAAAGTCGAGGGTATTCGTGGTTAGAAGGATATTTCTTGGATGACCATTGGAGTTTTACATGAAGAGATAAATTTTGTGGTTGTTCTGATTTAGCATCCTACCACTTCTAGAAGATTTCTCTTAGAGGTGCATACATATATGCTGTGGTTTTGACTTTAAAAAGAGAGAGAGAGAGAGTAGAAAACGTTTAATTGTGGTACAAGAGGCACGGTCTGGGGTTATGGAGAAGAATGGTATTTTTTCTGCTTTTAATTAAGTTATTTCGAGGAGGTGAATGCTCTCTATCACTAGTGTGTATTTCATTGCATTATTCATAATGTAAAAGTAAAATTACTTTTCCATCCATAGATAGATTTTATATACTAGTGTTGAGAAAAATCTTATTTGCATTAAAGCGTTTTTTTATGGTAATGATCGACCTACATGATAAATTACACAATCTGAAAATTGAAATTGAAATTCATAAGCGTGGACAGACCGATTCTATTTCTGTGGCTTAATTTCCGTCTATGTGATTTTTTTGGGCTTAACCGCCGCTATATGATTTTAGGACCCGCTCTTGACTTGAGCAATGAGTTCGGATCCGTTCATTATTATATATAATATCGATTTCTATGAAATTTAATGTTGCTTTATTATTTGAAATTGGGCATATTTGCTTATTGTATTTAGTTTCTATGTGAAAATATTGTTAAATATATTTTATTATTCTAAATGATCCCAATTTTGTATTTCCCAATTAATTCTGATTTATTGCTCAATTTATTACCCACGTTTATTATGCAATATTTACCCATTAATATATTACCATAACAATCTTGATGGAATACGTTGGTAACGTAAAAAACGGAATAAAACACCATGTTATCTAGTTCAAACCCTAACACACCATCACGTTTGAGGGGGTATTGGCTAGTGGAATATGACGTACAGATCTGGTGTTTCTATATTAGCATATCGATCATGCTTCATGGATCTGTCCAAAATTTTAGGGTTTTCCGCATTTACAAATTTTCATCAATAATTGGAGGTATATCAACCTTTACGTTTCCATAAATCAATCACGAATTATGCATGTATTTGTTTGAGAATAATAGATCGGGATCATAAGGTTTTATTTAAAATTAGTCTTATAGTTGGTATTAGAGCATGTTTATAATCTCTGCCTTGGTGAAAACTTTGGAATTTTTGTTTATTTTCACTAAATTATTTATGGGTAAAATTCGGATCTTTTATGGCTTGGAACGGAATTTCAAATTCAGGCAACCCACCACGCGATAATGGACTTTGCATGGTCACACCGGAAGAACTCTTAAATTTTTTGACATATTACTGATTGTCAGAGGTTAATCGAGGGTGAAATTTTGGTGGTCAGGGTTTTAGAGCAAATTGTTTTAGGCTTAATTCCGGTCAATATGTTGGTCATTTTTGCCGGATTTTGGAATTATTAGTTCGTGCCAACGTTCTTTTCGAAACCCATCAATCAATTTTGTCAAACATGGGCCATGGGCGAAGACTCAGGCGACGGAATGGAGCTAGTCGTGGTGGAAGAAGCAGCAGAAGAAGAAAGGGCCAAAGAGAAGACCTCAGGTGTGTGCCTGGGTGCATGGAGCGAGCACATGCAGGGCTGCAACAGAAGAAAGTGTTGCACGCGCCCGAAGGGGGAACAAAGACGCATGTAACTCGGCTTTTTTGCCCTTATGCTTTTTGCATAATTGCAATTCCGCCATCACTGACTAAAATTACGATCTTGCCCCACTACATTAAGGAAAATTGCGGTTCTTCCCTAGACGCATAAAATTCTGATTTTGCCTCCCCGGGCGTGAGAATTTATGATTTTTCCCTTTTGGGAGTAAAATTCCAGTTTTACCCCTTTTGCATGTGATTTTACTATTTTACCTTTACATGAAATTTTATGAATATTTTCTCCTAAAATTAAATGTCTAGTGATTCATATATATTTAATTAATTAAATATTAGCCACAGTATCTTTGATTATATTAAATTATATACATTAAGAGCCTTTGGATCACATATAGTTAAAGACAATAATTGTGATTAGTCACATTAATATTATGAATTTTATCTCACGGGAATTTTCAATATATTAATGTGATTAATTAGGATGAAATATTATTCTATCTTTCTTAATTTACCCACAAGGATTAAGGAAGGAAATATAATTTGATAGTTTCATCATGAAGTAATTATGAATCTATTTAAATTAGAAATTTAGCCCACATGCAATTTTTGATGTTATGTGATTCATATTTTTATAACATATTTTACATTGGTAAAATATGATTTAAGTTTATTTGCCTCAAATATATTGATACATAAGTTTTCTTTAATTATGATGCAATTTTACCACCTATGATTAGTTCTGGTATAATTGTTCCCAAGCTTAATGGAAATAACTATAAAGAATGGAGGGAATTAGTTCTTCTCCAATTGGGGTGCATGGATTTTGATTATGCTCTACGGTTAGACGAACCACCTGAACCTACTGAGAATAGCACTCAAGTTGAATATACTCTTTATGCACAACAAGACTGGTCCAACCGTCTCAATGTGATGTACATAAAGACGAAACTTTCTGCTAGTATTTGTGGTTCAGTCATTCAGCATAACAATGCCAAGGAATTGCTTAAGGTTATTGATGCATAATGTGTGTGACGACCCAGACCCGGGACAGTACGGAGGGATGGACTGAGATCGCCTTGGCAGTACACGGGTGAGGCTAAGGGCATGTCTCCCGTCCCACATCGCTTAGGAAAGGAGTCATGGGCTAGTTTATAAAGGCTTGAATCCCTTTAATCTATATAACGCGTTTTAAAGTCGTAAGGACTTAATGTCCAAAGCGGACAAAATTATACAGTGGGGCCCGAGTCATTACAAATAGTATCAAAGTCGACTCCCGATTGCGAGTGGGGGCCACGGCGAGACGCCGTGCCTTAAGGGGGCAAGAATGTGACGACCCGGCAGGGGCAAGACGGAGGGATGGACCGAGATCGCTTTGGCACGCGGGTGGGGTTAAGGGCATGTCTCCCATCCCACATCGCTTAGGGGGAAGTCCGGGCTAGTTTATAAAAGCTTGGGTCCCTTTAATCGTATAACACATTTTAAAGCCGTGAAGACTCAATGTCTAAAGCGAACAATATTATACAATGGGGCCCGGGTCGTTACAATGTGAGTCTTTGAGAAAGCACATGACATGACCTTAATTATGAAATTCTCATCGTTAAAGCTTACTAATGTAAGAGGTGTGCTGGAGCACATCATGAAGATGAGGGACATTGCAGCTCAGCTGAAGAATCTTGAGGTTGGGTTATCATAATCTTTTCTTTTACACTATATCCTAAACACTCTCCCACAAGAGTATGCCCCTTTCAAGATCTCTTACAACACACATAACATTAAATGGTTAATCAATAAATTCATGACCATATGTGTTCAAGAGGATGCGAGGCTACTAATTTAGAAAGGAGAAAGTGCTCATATGGCAACGCAAGATAAGTATTAAGGGCAAAGCAAGCAGAATGGAAAATGTAAGATGCCTCTACCTCCCTAAGCTAGCATTAAGAAGGAATCTGAGTACTTCTTCTGTAAAAAGAAAGTGCACATGAAGAAGGATTGCGCCAAATTCAAGACCTGGCTAAAAAAAAAAGGTAATCAGCTCTCATGTGTTTGTTATGAATCTAATATGGTTAATGCAGGTCACAACACTTTGTGAATTGATTCTGGTTCTACAATCCACATTTCAAATTCCTTGTAGGGTTTTCAAAACCGACGGAAACCAATGGGAAGTGAACAAAGCATCTATTCGGAAAACAAGATGCACTCGCGTGTGGAAACTATTAGGATATGCAGATTAGTTCTCAATAGTGATTTTATTTTAATTTTAGAAAGGACCTTTTATATTCCTAGTTTCTCTAGGAATTTAATTTCAATTTTAAGACTTGTACCTTTGAGATACTCCTTTAAATTTTCGGGTTCACCATTCGTTTATCATATAAATGAAATTGTTGGGAGTGGTATTTTGTTTGACAGTCTCTTTCGAATCAATTTACAAGACAATGTCATTTATAATGTGATGCACATTCACAATAATGTTGGTATAAAGCAATGCGTTGTCAATGAAGATTTTTCAATATTGTGACACCGGAGATTAGGACATATCTCCATAGATAGAATTAAACGATTAGTAAACGATTGAGTACTTAATACTCTAGATTTTACTAATTATGACACTTGTGTGGGCTACATAAAGGGAAAACAGACCAACAAATCAAAGAAATGTGCTAAGAGAAGTACGGAAATATTAGAAATCATACATATAAATATTTGTAGTCCAGATATGGACTCAAATGAAAGATACTTCATCTCTTTCATAGACGATTATTCACAATTCATATATCTCTACTTGCTTCGTAATAAGCATGAAGCGCTAGATATCTTTAAGGTATTTAAGATCGAAGTAGAGAAACAATGCGGTAAGCAAATTAAGATCATGAGATCAGACAGAGGTAGAGAATACTATGGTAGATATACTAAAGATGGACAAGCACCTAATCCATTTGCGAAGTTTCTTGAAGAGCGTGGAATTATTGCCCAATACACTACGCATGGTTCTCCAAACCAGAATGGTGTAGTAGAAAGAATAAACCAAACTTTATTGGACATGGCGCGGAGTATGCTCAACAGCTCCAAACTTCCTAAGTTCTTGTGGATTGAAGCTCTTAAAATAACAGTGTATATATTAAACTGAGTTCCGACCAAGGCCGTTCCAATGACGCTTTTTGAGTTATTCAAAGGTTGGAAACCGAGTTTGTAACATGTGACATGTACGCGTTTGGGGATGCCCATTTGAAATAAGAGTCTATAATCCATAGGAAAAGAAGTTAGATCCAAGGACTATAAGTGGGTATTTTGTTGGATATGCCGAAAAGTCCAAAGGATACAAGTTTTATTGTCCATCTCACACCACTAGGTTTGTGGAATCGAGAAATGCTAAATTTGTTGAGAATGACCTTATCAGTGGAAGCGAATAATTTAGGGACCTTGTTCCCGAAGAAGATCATTAAGATACGCAACCTTCCACCTCAGGTACTGGATTGGTTGTTGTTTTCAACTCCCCTTTAATTCAACCAGTCGTTGAGCAACCAATCATTAAAGATCCACAACCTATTGATATTGATCCGGTAGACCCAACTGTTCAGCAATTACTAGATACTGTTAAGCTTCCAATTGAATAACAAACTCCTCAAGAGAATGTTGATGCAACATTAAGAAGGTCTACTAGAATGAAGAAATCAACAATTCCTAATGACTTCATTGTGTATCTACAAGAATCCGACTATAATGTTAGAGTTGAAAGTGATCCTGAGATGTTTTCACAAGCCATGAGTTGTGATAAATCCAATTTATAGTACAATGACATAAAAAAATATATGAGTTCTATGGCATCAAACGAAGTCTAGAATTTAGTTGAGTTGCCTGATGGTGCAAAGGCCATTGGTTGTAAATGGGTCTTCAAAACTAAGAAGGATTCATTAAGCAATATTGAGAGATATAAAGCCAAACTCATTGCCAAGGAATTCACTCAAAATGAGAGAATCGATTACACGGAAACATTTCTTCGTATTATTTTGGCATTGGTCGCTCATTTTGATATGGAGTTACATCAAATGAATGTGAAAATAGCATTCCTCAATGGAAAATTGGAAGAAGTGGTTTACATGAAATAACCAAAAAGATTCTTCTCTAGTGTTAGTGAGCATTTGGTATGCAAGCTTAAAATATCTCTATATGGCTTGAAACGAGCATCCCGCCAATGGTACTTAAAATTCAATGAGGTCATCTCTTCATTCGGTTTTGTAAAGAACATTATGAATCAATATATATACCAAAAGGTTAGTGGGAGCAAAATTTGTTTCCGTGTCCTATATGTAGATGACATTTTACTTGCAACTAATGACAAGGGGTTGTTATATGAGATGAAACAATTTCTCTAAAAGAGTTTTGACATGAAAGATATGGTGAAGCATCTTATGTCATTGGCATTAACATCCATAGGGATAAATCTCAAGATATATTAGGACTATCTCAAGAAACCTATATCAATAAGGTCTTAGAGAGATTCCGAATGAAAGATTATTCACTAAGTATAGCACCCATTATGAAGCGCGACAGGTTTAATTTGAACCAATGCCTGAAAAACGATTTTGAAAAGGGAACAAATGAGGAACATCCCATATGCTTCTACTGTCGGAATCTTGATGTATGCTCAGGTTTGCACTCAACCAGACATTGCTTTTGCTGTGGGAATGTTAGAAATATACTAAAATAATCCAGGTATGGACCACTAGAGAGTTGCAAAGAAGGTGACGAGGTATCTTCAAGGAACAAAGGGATGCATGCTTATGTATAGATGAACGGACGGCTTGGAGATAGTTGGCTACTCGGACTCAGACTTTGTTGGCTGCGTTGATTCCCATAAATCAACATCTAGATATATTTTTATGTTTGCTGGTGGAGCTGTATCTTGGAAGAGTGCGAAACAGACCTTAGTTGCCACTTCCACTATAGAGGCAGAGTTTGTTTCCTGTTTTGAGACCACCTCACATGGTGTGTGGTTGAAAAATTTTATATCGGGGCTTAGAGTTGTGGATTCCGTTTTTAGGCCATTGAGAATGTTTTGCGATAATTTAGCTGTAGTTTTCATGACTAATAACCAAAAAAGTGGTAGTCGAAGCAAGTCAATCGACATCAAGTATTTAGCCATCAAAGAACGTGTTAAAGAGAAGAAAGTGATAATAGAATACATAAGCATTGGATTAATGATAACTGATTCTTTAATTAAAAGCATGCCACCAATAAGTTATAAGGATCATGTATTCAAGATTGGCATTGGTCCAATCATGTAAATTTTTCTTTATATGGAAGAATTTGTGAGACTTTTATTCATTTGCGATGTTTTTTTTCAATATAGTTGCATACATTCAATTATTATGAGAAAAACAATTATGTTTGACCTAGAGTAAATATAAGGTTTATTCATTAAGTTATGTTATCACATATGGGCTGGTGAAATACATTGTGATATACGGAAGATAATACTCGCACTAAGATGACTTATCACCATGATTCATGTGTTTTATTTCAGTAAGTAGTTTATGTGGGTTTGGATTAATATTTCATTTGATGGAATATTGGGATCAAGTGGGAGAATGTTATAATATATTTTATTATTCTAAATGTGATCCCAATTTTGTATTTCCCAATTAATTCCGATTTATTGCCCAATTTATTACCTACGATTATTACGTGATATTTGCCCGTTAATATATTACCACAATGGTCTTGATGAAAGATGTTGGTAACGTAAGAAACGGAATAAAATGTCAGATCGTCTAGTCCAAATCTTATCACTACAGAAAAACACACAATCACGTTTGAGGGATATTGGTTAGTGGAACAGGATCTACAGATCCGGTGTTTATATATTAGCAGATCGATCGTGCTTCGTGGATCTGTCCAAGATTTTAGGGTTTTCCGCCTTTCCAAATTTTCATCAATGATTGGAGGTATATCAATCTTTACATTTCTGCAAATCGATCCTAGGTTTTATTTAAAATTAGTCTTACAAATATATATTATGTCTTCATGCTACTATCTCTAATTACATTAAATACGTGTACAATAATAATGATTGTATTTGATTCCATGTTACTTACTTAGTATTCCGTTTACTTATAAGCGAAATTGACCTATTTATACTTTTTGTTAATGTTGGTAGTTTTGAGAAACTTGGGGGTTGCTAAATTTGTCATAGCGCGCAGCGCATGAGTAATAGTTTTTTTCATATTAATTTTGATGGATGTATGAACTTTGGTGATTATAATTTTCACGGTAAGTGATGGAGTTGACGTTTGTAGACTTGAGTGTAAAAGAATAATTTCCTGGTATTATTTGAGTTGTAAAGGATTGTGTGTTACATATTTGCCATTTAAGTGATTGACTAGCGTTGAGTTTGGATTCAAGAGCTGTGAATTTCGCGGTGTCACATTTTCACTCATGACATAATTCACAGTATCTCACTAAAGAGTTAAAGAAAACATAAAGCCACTTACTACATTTGAATCAGAATTTCGAAGAGAGAATTCTTTTAGCCTTGCCAAGCATTACTAATATAATCTTTTTAAGAAATACTTAACTCTCGAGATCCAACGGGTTGTTTGTTCATATGTGTATTACTAGATAGAACAAGATAGATTTTGCTATTTTATACGTTAATCCTCATCAGATATTAATTATAAAAATTGCAAAGTTAAAAGATAAAGTGTAACTGGCATGATTATGTAATGGAAAAGTTCAATCGGTCTTTTAAACTCAATTTCTATTGATATCAGGTCTTTTTATCTTCTTTACAAAATTTTGGAAATGAGTGCACCATTTATTGGTGAAAAATATCAGATAATTAGCAATAAGGAATAAAATAGAGACGAACTCTTAGACGCGTAGTAGTGGAGGAAGGAATAAAATAGAGTTGTTCGTACTTACCTCTTGATCTTGTACAATTATGTCTGAGGCCACGGTAGCAGGCGGCAATCTGCTTTGATCTCCAGGTATCCATATTCTGCCATTCTTAAAAATATCGAACGAGAATTTATTGACAAGGACGTCAATATCAACATTCGGGACAAGGCCCCAAGCTTTCCCCATCAACACTGCATCATTTTTTTCCTCGCTAACAAAGAACCATGCAAGGTCCAGAAAATTTTCTTTAGCTCCATATTCCAGTGCATCACAACTTAAAATTAACTTCGACCGGACTTTTTTGAGATACACTTCGTTCAACATTTTCGGTGCACTTTCGGACACTGCTTTATCTTTACGTCTCTGAATGTACCTCCAACCCCCAATATCTTCCGGGAGAGCCAGATCCGTCATTATCAGTTGTTTCCTTATCTTACTATTGTTCATCCGCAATGTCAAATCTTGGAGGTTCCAAATCGAATGAGGTAGTTCCTGGATAGTTGTCCCAGATAGATCCAAGTCAGTCAACAACTTCAACTCCCCAATAGCATTTGGCAGTGAATTTATACTCGGACAATTCGCCAAACATAAGTACTCAAGATCCACTAGGCCTTTAATTGTGTCCGGAAGTTCAACTAATCCTGTATTCTTCATTACTAGCCTTGACAAACCTCTCAAATCACCGATCGAGTCTGGCAAATAACGAACACTAAAACTCTGGATCAAGATGAGCTCTCTTAGGATAGTTAAGTTACCAATTTCCTTGGGCAACCCTCTAAGAAGCGGACAACATTTTATCTTCAAATAAGTCAACCACTTGAGTTTACTAATCGAGGGATCAATTTCGGTCAACCTTTGGAAATCTTTTAAAACCAACCGCTTCAAACTTATAAGTTTAGAAAAGCAAGGTGTTTTTGTCAAGGATTTAGATCTCGCAATTTTCAAAACTTTCAGTTTATTTGCCACCTGCAAAAACAACAGCCAACTTTATATTGTATAGGACTTTGGTATGCATTGCAAAATAGGTACATGCCCTCATATACTCGAAGGATTAGTCGAAAGAGTAATGAATTAGGTGAAATTGTACCGTGATTTTGACCCATGCACTCCATTCTTCTAGAGTGATGTTGCCTGAAAGCTTGAGAATAACTAGGTGATTGAGCACAAAATTGTCTGCTTGAAGTTTCAGCGGACAATTTAGCCAACAAAGCCATCTTAACTCGGCAAAACGTTCTCAAAGTTGCCGACAAAGTTCCCTCCATTCAATACAAGAAACTTGGCATTTGTGAGATTCGCAAAATCTTTGCAGGTAAAATTGGGTCCCAATCTCCGTTGTGTGAGTGCTACTGCATTCTCCATTCCCTGAAGGAAAATATAAGATTGAGTTGTGTTTCTTGACTGGAGACATGAGTCGGATCCACTAATTATTAAATATAATACTGATTTCTAGAAAAAAAAATGATATTTTTTTTATTATTTGAAATTGTGGGTATTTGATGATTGTATTCAAGCTTTTGTTTGAAAATATATACTATTTCTTCGAACAAATATATCTTATTATAATAAATATTTACACTATAATAATGACTATATACGATTCTATGGAAGGGATGTTTGTTGCTTAGTAATCCATTTCAATGAGAAGTGAAACTGACCTATCTGCAATTTTTGCTGATGTTGAGACTGTTGAGTAGAATTGAAGATGTTGAGGTTAATTTTATCAAAGTGCATAATGGAAGCGTAGATATTCTTTTTAAATTAGTTTTCATGGATGCATGAACTTTCGTGATTGTAACTTTAGCGGTGAATTTTGATTAAATTGATATTTGTAGACTTTGGTGCAAACGAATAATTTTCTAGTACTATTTGAGATGTAAAGGATTGTATATTTAATTTTGTACATTTGGCCCTTCCTCAATATATTTCTTACCTTTTACCAAAAAAAGAAAAAGATTGTATATTCAGTATTTACAGTTTAAGACGTCAACTAGCGATTTCGAATTTGGATTCGAGAGTTGTGAATTTTAAGGTGTCACATCTTCACTCATGATATGATTCCAATAACTCAGTAGAAAGTAGGAGGAAATATGACTTCACTTACTAAATTTGTATTGGAGTTTTGAAAAGATAATTCTTTAACTTTATTAGACATTACTAATCACTTATGTAACCTTTTAAACAATACTTTTTTACAGTACTCGAGAGTCAACAGTTTCACAGAACTTAAAACATTCTTTTTTGGTTAGAATGCGCATTATCTAGATAGAACAAAATAGATTTTGCTAGAGTATTTATTAAAAAAAAAAAAAAAAAACCGCATCATATATCAGTCAGAAAAATAGTAAAGTTAAAAGAAAATTTGTATTGGTATGTTTATGTGGAAAAGTTTAAAATGTTCTTTCAAACCCAATTTCTATAGTTTTTAGATATTTTTATCATATTTAAATAAGCGAAAATGGGTGCACTATCTATCGGCGAAAAAAATCAGATAATAGCAATTTTCACTTTTAAGGAAAAGCGTTATTTCATTCACAATTTAATTTCCGTAGCACGGGCTTCTAAGTAATAATGGTTGAAGAAGGAAATAAACAAGAGAGATGAACTCCTCGAAGCATAGCAGCGTAGGAAGAAATAAAATAGGATTGTTTGTACTTACCATTTTATGGGCTGTCTCGAGAAACCACGATCTACTTCGATCTTCAGGTTTTCTCATATTCTCTTGACGAACAATTTCCCTTCCAAGAGCTCTTAGCTGATCGTGCATCCATATTCTATCATGATCAATAATCTTGATTAAGGACTTGTTGATAAGGACCTCAATTCTGTCTTCTGGGAAAAGGTCACAATCTTTCCACATATACATTGGATTAGTTCTTTTCTTGTTAGCAAAGAAACATGCGATGTCCAGATAGATTTGTTGTGCCCGATAATCAAGCGCATCATAACTTATCTTTAACTTCTGCAAGACTTTTTCACGAGGCACTTCCTTCAAGTTCTCTAGTGTGCCTCTCCAATCTACTTTCCTTTGGCTACCAAGATGTGAACCCATCACCTCAACAACCAATGGAAGTCCTCCGGTGAGTCCAACAACTTCTCTTGAAAGATCATAAAGATCACTTGGTGCTGAGTATTTATCGAAAGCAAGCTTGTTGAAAAGTTGAAGAGCATGATTAAAATGCATTTCTTTCATTTCGTACAGAAAAACTTTTGTAGACCCTTGTAAGATTTTTCTCTCCAATCCTTTCACCTTGATCTTAGAAAAGATACTCTTATCTCTAGTTGTAATGATGATCCTACTCCCTGGACCACATAAAATACAATGCTTGGCTAGTTCCATAAATCCATCACTTTCATCCATGCCATCTAAAACAAGCAAGATCCGTTTGCTAGGTACTCTCTCTTTTATCATTTTATTCCCTTCCATAAAGTCAAAAGTTTCATGACGTGAGAGTCTAAAAAGATCTGCTACTAATTTTCTTTGCATTTCTACAACCCTGCCACATGGAAATGATTCTCGCGAAAGGAAGGAGTGACTATCAAATTGAGAAGACAATTGATTGAAGACTGCCGCAGCCAGAGTTGTCTTTCCAATGCCACCTATCCCATGGATTATAACAACTCGTACATCGCTGATGTCACAATCTAACCATTTCTTTATGGCTTTTATGCGATCATCAATTCCAACTAGATGGGTGGGTAAATCTCTTTTGGTTGTTGGGATCTTCTGCAAAACTTTTTGAATAATCTCTTTGATGACCACGCCATGCCTGCCATATTCAGGAAATCATAGACCATGTGACTATATATAAACAAAAAATTCTAGCGTGCCGATATATATTTTTCATGTGGTATTGGCGATGGATGAACATAAATCACGCTTCACACATGTAGATAATCTTAGCCTAGTAGGAGAAAATGATGTCTACAAACCTGTGTAGAAGGGTAGATCTAACAATTATCTATAGATAAATAGACGAAGATCGTGTCCATACCTTTTGCCTTTTAGATGCCATCCCTTGATTTTAGCCACCATGGTCAAAGCCTCCTTCCAAGCCTCCTTGCAGCTTTGGTCCTCATGCTTCCTTAAGGCGCTTGTGTACAAATCCGTTTCCAGCTTAACATCCAAGGGATCCACGTCGTAAAAAATAGGCAGTATCTCTTTCCCCTTAGATTGGCGAGTGCACTCTACCATGCATGTCAACTCTCGCAAGCACCATTTACTCGAAGCGTAATCCTGGGAGAAAATAGGAATGTAAATTTGCGACTTTTTAACTGCTTCCAAGATCTCCGAGAGCTTTTCACCCGGCCGTAACTCTTCATCATCCCTATAAGGGTAGATTCCTGCATCACACATGAACTCATAAAGACAATCCGTGAATCCATTACGAGTGTCAGGTCCTCGAAAACTTAAGAACACATCGTAGTCACCACCAGTTGCAGTCCCTGAATTGGCCTCTCCGTCCACCATCTGATAACATAAATTGATGTTATCACTAGCTTCATTCTCTGGTCCTGTGCTTGGATCATGCGTCCCGAGCAATCTCAGAACGGATGGCGTAAGATGATTCCACATATCAAGGTCGGAATGGGATTGGGTACACAAACTAGTGCCCAATTTGTCTTGAGGAGATAGGCACAATTAAGATGATTAGTAACTTCCACTCGTTCTTACCGCGCGCAAGGTGAACGACTGAAGACGATTTTCTCACATTCTCTCACCATGTTAATCAAGTAACAAAATGCTTATCTCTCGTTATGTAGAGCTCCTTCTACCTCCATGGTAGTTCACTTTTGTAGAAACCCTAGGTCTCCATGGCTCGCCATCATTTTCCTTCCCCATATCCATCCTTTGTTTTGATAGAAAACCTTCCAAATCAACTTTTACCTTCCACAGATTCCCCTTCCACTTGGCATCGTGTGCTTTTCAGCTATTTTACCAAACCTCTACTCTTTCTAGATGGAGCAAGTTGAAATTATGTCATGAGCATCACAGAATTAAGACTTTGAAGCAAGAACCCCACCATCACATAAATAGAACCAAACCAATGGCCTTCACAATAGAGGGCAAATACGACAACTTCAGGAGAAGATTAAGAATTTATGGAAACAAGAGGAAATGTATTGGGGAATGAGGTCTAGAATTAAATGGCTTAAATGGGGAGATAAAAATATGAAATTTTTTCATGCTACCACCATCTAGTGTAGATAGAGAAACAGAATCACAATGTTGCAGAATCCGAATGGGACTTGGACTAGGGACCCGAACCAGCTAAAGGAGAGGACATTGGAGTGTTTCGAAAACTTATATCAATTAGTTGAGTGTCAAGATTTCCAGCCTATTTTGTCTCAATGCCCCCAAGTAGTATTAGAGGATATGAATGATTTCTTAGTTGCGGAAGTTACTTTGGAAGAGGTGCAACAAGTTGTATTCCAACTAAGTGCTTCCAAAGCTGCCAGACCAAATAGGTTAAATGGAATGTTTTACCAGAGCCACTAGAAAATATTATAGGGAGAAGTAGTTAAAATAGTGAGAGAATTTTTCACTTCCGGGGTAATGAAACTAGAATTTAACAAAACCATCAGCTCCCTCATTCCCAAAATTCCTAATCCATAGAGACTTGACCAATTCCGACCTATGAGTCTTTGCAACTTTGTGTAGACAATCATATCTAAGGTGATAGCTAATCGCTTGAAACCTTGGCTACCAGAGCTAATTGAAACGGAGCAAAGTGCTTTTGTGACCAAAAAGCAAATTCAAGATAACATCTTGGTTGTACGAGAGGTACTCCATCAGCTAAGGATTAGAAAGAGAAAGAGGAAATTTTAGGCTATCCTAAAGCTGGATATGCAAAAGGCCTATGATCGAGTGGAATGGGATTTTTTGAAAGGATGTCTACTCAATATGGGATTTCATGCCAAATGGGTGCATTGGGTTATGCAGTGTGTTATTACCGTCTCCTTCAGTGTGAAATTTAATGGAGAACCCTTACGGTATTTCTATCCATCAAGGGGCTTCGACAAGGAGACCCTCTTTCCCCTTATCTCTTCATTTTGATAGCTAATTTTTTGTCCACTCTCATCAAGCAAGCAGTCGAAATAGGAAATATCAATGGCATATAGCTAAATAGGTAGTGTCCCACTTCATCTCATCTGTTTTTCGCGGATGACTCTATTTTTTTCCTAGATGGGAAGTTACAGGAATGTCAAAACCTGGCAAATGTGCGGAATCAGTATTGTATAGCTTCGGGCCAGGCCATTAATTTGAACAAATCCAAGATCTTTTTTAGCAAGGATTGTCCTATTAGGCTTAAGGAAAATCTGGCCAGGGAACTTAGAGTTCCTGTGATTGAAAAGACAATGAAATATTTAGGAATACCGTCGGATTGGGATGGTTCCAAGAAGGAAATGTTTGCTTGGATTCTGGGAAGAGTTAATGCTAAACTGGAAGGGTGGAAAGAAAAACTTATATCTAAAGTCGGAAAAGAAATTTTGATCAAGACAGTTGTACAAGCAATTTCGTAATATGCTATGTCGATCTTTAAAATCCCCTTGTCCATCTACAGGTCAATTGAGCAAAAAATAGCAGCTTATTGGTGGAAAAACTCGAGTGATAAGTCGGGTTTACATTGGAAGCAATGGGAATTTCTCAAAATCAGGAAAGATAAGGGGGGCTTGGATTTAGAGATTTAATTGACTTCAACAAAGCAATGCTCGGCAAACAGGCATGGAGACTTGTTCTGCAACCGTCCTCACTATGGGGACAAATTTTCAAAGGAATATATTTCCCTGGTAGGGAGTTTTGGCATGTGGAAAAGGGAACAAGACCATCGTGGGGCGGCAAAGCCTTTTACTGGGAAGGAACTTGATAGCTAACAAAAAACATTGGTCGATGGGCAATGGTTAGAAAATTCGAGCTTGAGAGGATAGGTGGCTGAAAAGAGGGGTAATTGGAGGTCCAACTCCAAGTGGTGAACCTATTTTGGTGGCAGATTTCATAAATCAAGAGAACACATGGAAGATTCAACTACTAAAGAATAGTTTTGATGATCAAACAGTCAAGGAAATCCTATCAACCCTAGTGAGACCTACAACTACTACTGACCAGATCATATGGACGGACACAATCAAGCACGTATTCAATTAAAAGTGGATATAACTCCATAAGAGAGGCAGAACAGTATGCAATGCAAAATCTACCATCATCTTCCTATCAAGTACCTTGCAGTCTATGGAAGGAAATCTGGAAATTGAAGACTGCTCCAAAAATCAGAATTTTCATGTGGTCTATATGTCAAAATGCCTTACCTACGAAGGAAAATCTGTTCCGAAGAAAGCTATTGCCCGATCCATGTTGTACTCTGTGCAACGAAGGTGTCCCAGAGTTAACTGAGCACCTATTTTTAGTGTGCCCTTGGACAAACAAGATATGGTCACATCCTCAGCTTAATATTGAAATTTCACCACAAGGAATATCAAGAATTGATGCATGGATTGCAGATTTTGGAAACAATATGGCGAACTCACCCAATCTTGAGGTTTTGGCCTCGATTCTTTGGGAGATGTAGAAAGCACGGAATCATTTCATTTTCCGAAAATCTCTCCCTGATCCAGCAAGCATAGTGGAGATGGCGTTGACTAATTCAAGAATATCTTGCCTTTGGGGTCTGCAACCTTAAAAAACGCAGCAAAATCTTATTGGATCTGACTTAATTTGGAGTCCACCGGAGTTTGGGTCGCTGAAGGTTAACATGGACAGCACCTTTCCTACCGGAATAGAGGAGGGCGCGGTGGCTAACGTTTGCCGAGACAGCTAAGGAAGACTCGTTGAGGGATTCTCTAGATCTGTCCGCGCCACTTCACCCCTGCAAGTGGAGGTACAAGCTTTAACAGAAACCCTAAAGTATCTTTTGCAGAGGAGGAGAGAGAATCTAATAATTGAGTCGGACTGCTTAACACTGGTAGATACAGTTTTAAATCCAAGTTTGACTCTGTGGGAGATACGTGTGTGGTTGGCTAAGTGTGTTGAACTGCTCCCTTTATTCCCGAAGCTCCACATCCAACACTGAAAAAGAGAAGCTAATTTTATCGTGGATTGGATCGTCAAAGTCCATGGACGTAACTATTTATCTTCAAATTAGGTTGTTTCACCTTCTCAGTATCTTTTAGACATTTTATGTACTGAAGCCCATTTTATGGATCCACTTAATATTCTTACTTAATGAATTTTCTATATTTCAGACCAAGAAAAAAAAAGTGAACGACTCAAGCCCTTTTCAGTTTTCAGCTGGTCATTGTTTAACTATTTCTTTCCGCGTAAGGTCTCTTTCCGCGAAGGTCACTCCTATTCATTATTTAAGTCTCTTTTCCCAATTATCGAAGTCCGTTTCAGCTAGTCATTATTTACCGTGACGCGTCATGTCATCCTCCTGTCAAAAGTTAGAAATATGCTTAAATAGTCCCCACTTGGGGAATCTTCGAGCGGATCGATGGAGCGAATACTGTGGGTCTGAACTTTTGTTTCCAATGTCCACCTTGCTTCAGTTCTGTTTTCTCTCGTTGCCTCATGTTCTCTTTCCTTTCTTTCATTTTTCTCAGCGATCAAGAAAATGTGCTACATTACCCAAATGTCTTGAGGAAAATGGGTTGCAAGTTAAATGCATATGGATGTACTCTTGTATCTGTCTATCAAGGAAAATCATTAATAAAGTCACATTTATCTCACAAGTTATCTCATTTTTACAACTTTCACGACTATCGTTAAACCATAAAAATTTGAAGCACTCGCAAGTGAAACCATAGCTCGCAATATTGTTTGACAAATCTTGCTCAATGTTTGTGATGGATGTACAAAAATCGCTCTTCCTACATATACTTTTACAAAGATGGCAAGTATAGACCCCAAAAAATTTATCTAACAGTTTGAATAAGAGACTTGAGCAAAGTCTTGGATAAAAGAAAAATGTATATTTGAAAGTTTTTAACTGCTCGCAAGATTTCCAAAATCTTTTTCGTCCTATTATAACTCTTCACCGTCCTTAAAAATGTGGATTCTTGCGTCATCGCTCGTGAATTGCAGCTGGCATATTTATCCCCAGTCTGATATCACAGACTGAAGTTGCCGGGGACGTATTTTTGTGGGGTCCTTGAGGAGATTTTCTACAGCAAGAGGAGGCACGATTAAGATTGAGTAGCAACTTCCGCTCTCTTTCTTTCAACTTTAAAAGTCACACTCCCCGAGACATTTTCTTTCGGCGTAAGGTGCGAGAAATTTCACTGAAAAGTCCATTTCAGTTTTGTCATCATTCAATTCTTTCTTTCGGCGTAGGGTCACTCCTCACATTATTTAACCCGCTTTCCGTCAATTCCGGTTGTCATTACTGAAATGTCACATCACTGTATCATGTCATCACATCAGTGAAAAATTGCTAAATAACCCCCAATAAATATTTTCTATTACTATTTTATTTAATAAAAAATAATAAAAAAGAAATAGCTGTAAAAAAGTACATCAATAAAAAATGATGTGACCTTTTACTATTAAATCAATCAAATATTGATATACCTATGCTATTCAAGACCTAACGAATTTGTATGTGTACATATCAACTAGATTTGTGAACAAGTCTCTTTTCCTTATGATCATCAGCGATACCTCTTTAATGATATTGTTAATGACGTCACCTTGCCTGCCATATTCACAAAATTATTGCACATGAGACTATACATAAGCAATTAGAATTGCAAATAAGAGTAAATAATTTGCAGCTAGCGTGCCGACATGTATTTTCTACATGATACTCGCAATGTATGTACATAAATTACTCTTTCCATATATACCGAGTAAGGCTTCTCTTCTAAAGGTAGTGGATATTGCCGCTAGAGAGTTTATCTAAACAATTTGAATAAGAGATATGTCACATGTGAACCAATCACTAGATTTTCCTTTTGGGAGTTTATTAGCATGTGGATAGTCTTAAGTCTAATAGTAGAAAATGATGTATACAAACCTCCGTGCTTGTGGGCGCTCCTCGTCTAATACACAACCGGAAGGGCCAACAAATGAACAGATAGATAAATAAACGAAGGTGGTGTTGATACCTTTTATCTTTTATATGTCACCCCCTGATACTAGCCATCGTGGTCAAAGCCTCCTTCCATTGCTTCACTTCAAGGCAACCAAGGTCTTCCTTATGCTTCAATAGGGTGCTTCTATACAACTCCGTTTCAAGCTTAACATCCTCTGGGTCCACATCGTAAAAGATGGGTGGTATCCATTTCCCTCGAGATGGAACATAACTCTCCACATTGTCAACTCTCGGAGGCACCATCTACTAGAAGCGAAATTTTTTGGAGAAAATAGGAATGTATATTTGGGAGCTTCGTACTGCCCGCAAGATCTCATAGATCTTTCCGTTTGGTCATAACTCTTTGTAGTCCCTAACAATGCGGATTCCGGCCTTTCTCATGAACATACACAAAGGCAATTTGTGAATGTGTTGCAAGCGTCGAGTCCTTAAAAGCTTAAAAACACATCATAATTGCCACCTGTTGCAGATTTTGAGTTGGCCTCTTCCTTCGCCATGTAACCATGTAGATTGATGCTACGTGTTACTTCTTTTTTGTGGTGGTGCTTGAGAAGATTTCTACAGCTGAAGTGGCACAATCTAGATGAGTAGGGGCTTCCACTCTCTTTTTTTCCGCTTAAGGTGGCTCATCGAACTCCTTTTTCAGCTCGTCATTATATACTCTCTTTCTTTCCCGCGTGGGTCGTGCTTTCCGCGAAGGTCACTTTGTCGTTATTTAAAATCACATGTTATGTAAAATCTGCATGATTAACGGGCAATTTATCCGCCCCCTCCAAGTGATTGCGAAAACACTGGCTGTCTAAGGCCCTATTTAGTAAAAAAAAAAGTTAAGTTTTCCAAAATAACTATTTTTTTTTTTTGTTTCAGAAAACGAAAAAAAGAATAGAAACTTGTTTGGTGAAATTTTTATTCCTTGAAACAAAAACTATTTTTTTTTTTTTTTGTTTTCAAGAATAAACTTGGAATAGAAACAAGAAGTAGAAAAAGTAATTTCTTATTTCTAGGAACAATTCCTAATAATCAAAAGAACAAAAACAAAGAATTTATTTTTCTTTTCTTTTGTCTTCTTTTACTTTTTTCTTCTTCTCTTTCTTTTTCTTCTTCTTTTTCTTCTTCCTTTTGGCGGCCTTGGCCATGGCAAGCACCGCGATCGGCCAAATGAGAGCCGGTGACCTCACCGGCGTCGCCGCCCCGACAACGCCGAGCCACGGCAAGGCTCGACCTCCCAAGCCAGCACGAGGCTAGGCCTCGCCAAGCCAAGGCAAGGCCGACCTCGCGCCGCCTAGGTGAGAGGCGAGCCTTGTCGACCCTAGATTTGATGAGGCCGAGGCTTGCCATGGCTGCTAGCCTCCGGCGAGCTTGCCGCACCTCACCCTAGTTAGTCGTCGGCCACCGTCGGCCAAAGAGAAAAAGAAAAGAAAAAGAAAAAAATACAATAAAAGTATTAAAAATTAAAAGAAATCAAAAAAAAAAATTTAAGAATCCTACCAAACGTATTTCTATCTCGGGAATATAAATTTTGTGGAATTACCAAACGCGTTCTTTTGCTCGAAGTTATTCCCGATAATAGAATCAGGAAAAATTATTTATGATCAAAAATTGTTTTCTGGAACAAAATCATTATCAAATGCATCCTAATTCTAATGTCCACATTTCTTTAGTTTGCTAACTTTTCATGTCGTGTTGACATTGACAAATGAAAATGACCAACTCTTAATTGGTGTTAAATGAATAGAAAGTCATTTGATGTGAGCAACATTTGGCTAAAATAAAAATCATCAATGAACAAAATAATAAGTGAGCTCTCAACACCTTGATAGTGCAAGATGTCGATACAACAAGATGATGAGTTTTGTGCGAAAGTTATTAATGAAATCCTTTGCCAGTTAACAACTAGAATTATTGGTGGACAATTTTTTCAGTGGTTGATTATTAAAAAAAAAAAATCGATAAATTACCCTCTAAAGTCATCAACAGGAAGCGATTACAAATTTTATCAAGTGTTAAAGCAATTTCATTTATGACATATACTAAGAGTCACCAATGCATCAGTCAAACATGTAGATTGACAAAAACATATGGTTGCCGAGTGGTTACCTCTATAATTTACCATCCCGAGACATGTCATCTTCTTGACAAGAGTTGTGGGAACTATGCTAAATACTCCCTGTTGGATAAATTCTCTTTCAGTGTTTTGAAGTTGATAAAACATTTTCCTCAGTCTAGTCTGAAGACTTACAGACTTTATTGACAAAGTCTGAAGATCAAAGTCAGTTTTAGCAAGACTCATGTTTCAAAGTCTACTCTCATGGACCTAGACTTAGAACCAGGGAAGGAAGAGTCAATTTTTTGCAGGTATGCCTTCCCACAGTGGGCGAACTGTTGGATAAATTCTCTTAAAGTATTTTGAAGTTGACAAAACATTTTCCTCAATCTAGTATGAAGACTTACAGACTCTACTGGCAAAGTCTGAAGATCAAAAGTCTGAAGCTAGCAAGACTCATGTTTCAAAGTCTACTCTCATGGACAGTCTCCAGACCAACTTCTATTATGATCTTATATGGTTTTTACTCTAACGGCTAGAGAATATCTTTCTACTGGATTCAGCACTAGAAGATCTTACTTTCGTATTCTAATATGTATAGATTCTCTAAAGATTTCGCAACTTATATTTGGAAGGATCTACTTATGGAAACCAAGATCCTGATTGTATGGGCGAGCATGATTGATGGGCTATCAACACTTACCTTAAAGAGCTCGAGATCTCTCTAATTGATTCTGTCCAACGGGTTGATTGGAAGAACTTCTTTGGAATGTGCCAACGGTATTGAAGGCATGAAGAAGTATATAAGAGAGATGCTCCAGTTGTTGAAGGGTGCCCGATAGAAGAATTCTAAAGTCTGAATCTCCTTTTCTATTTTGCGATCTTATTCTTCGATCATTATATGTAATCAAAAGAGAGATCATATTGTGGTGAGACCTTGAGGAAGTGTAGTAGAGCTTCTACACTGTGGACTCAAGAGCGTGAGACCGTAATCACTCTTTTTGATTCTTAGTGAAATCCAACCGAAGGGTTGTCCGTGCGGGAGAGTGGACGTAGGCTTGGTCTAAGCCGAACCACTATAAACTGGGAGTCTTGATTCTTATCCCTAATCCTTTTATCTTTCATTACTTTCATTTGCAGCGATTGTTGTTTTTAATTCATTAATCTCTTATTCGGATTAAATTGTTAAAATTGCTTTAATCACCTATTCACCCCCCTCTAGGTGCTAATTCTAGTCCTAACAATTGGTATCGGAGCTTGTGTACTTGTTCATAAGAAGTGTCTTTACTTCTGAGTAAAAGATTTATGGCTAGTATGTTGTCTACATGATTGGTTGAAGGTCAAAGCAATACCAGACCTCCATACTTTGATGGAAAATACTATAGCATATGAAAAAAATAAGATGAAGGCATTCCTAAGATCGAAAGATCCTTTGGAATGGGAAGTGGTTGATAAAGGAATCATTGCTGCTGCTACATCAGAATCAGAGAGAGGAAAAGAAACTGCTGATCCCACTCTACTGACTCAAGAAGAAATCACCAAGAGACATACTCTTGATGCCAAAGTTATTTACTCCTTATATTGTGCTTTATCCCCTACTGAGTATAACAAAATATCTTCTTGTGATACAGCAAAAGAAGTCTGGGATAGGCTTCACATTACCTATGAAGGAACTGATCGTGTGAAAGAAACGAGGATCAATATTCTTTTGGGACAATATGAAGTCTTTAAGATGAGATCGGAGAATCAATAACCGACATGTTTAGTCGCTTTACTGAAATTGTGAATGGTCTTGAATATCGGGACATCCAATCTCGGGACATATGAAGGTCAACAAACTCCTTCGAGGACTCTCTAAAGACTCGGAATTACATAAAAACCTCAATAAGAGAGACAGAGGATTGCTCCACTCTCTGTAGACGAACTGGTTGGGACTCTTCAATCTTATGAAGTGGAACAGACCAACGAAGAGGAAGATTCAAAAGGTAAGAAATCTATTGCCTTAAAGTCTAATGATTATTCTGATGCTACAGACTTTGAAGAAGATCTAGATGATGAAGAACTGGCACTCATGATAAAGAGATTCAGAAAGTTGAACAGAAAAGGAAGGAAATTCAATTGGAAGAAACAAAGCTCTCAAAGGTTTCAAAACAAATCAACAGAGGAAGATGATTCTAACAAAGAAGTGACTTGCTTTGAATGCAAGAAAAAGGGACACATCAGACCCAACTGTCCTCTGTTAAAGAAGAGAAAATGAAAGACTGAGAAAAACAGGAAGGCACTCAAAGCAGAGACTTGGAGTGATACTGAATGTGAAGAAAGTGATGATGATTATGCCAATATCTGTTTAATGGCAAAATCGATTGAGACTCACCTTGATTCGACACGACTCGACAAGTGAACTCGAGGTTAGTAACCTGAAAATTCCCTGTCAAGGTTTCTAAATATATTGATGAACTTTGTCTTAGTCTAAAAACCTCTAAGAGGATCTCCGAATTAAAAGGGAAAATTCTACATTGAAGCAACATGATAAACTTATGAAAGAAAAGTTTGAAAAGTTGGAAAAGATTTTGTTGTTGTGAAAGAAAACTCGACATTATTTCAAATGAAAATAATCTTTTGAAAAATAATATTACTAATATATCAAAAAGATTTTCAAATGGTTCTGAAAAGTTGGATAAGATTCTTTCGATACAAAGACCATACTTTGATAAGTTAGGTCTTGGTATGACTTCTGAAACTATTCCACTAATTGATTTCCCGAAGGTAAAAGAAAGAATTAAACATAGACCAGCTAGAATTGTTTATAAGAATCATTTCCAGAAAGTTTTTGTAAAACCTGTTGGTAGAAATGCTTTGAGATGTTCCAAGTGTAAAAGCTTAGAACATTTTGAGAAAGAATGTCCTTTGGTTTGGAGACCTGTTAAAAAGAGCTGGGCTAAGACTGTCTATTGTTCTAACACTTCTGGACCCAAGATGGTATGGGTACCAAAAAGAGCTTGAATTCGTGTTAATTGCAGGTTACTATCAAAAAGAAGATTAAATGGTATCTTGATAGTGGCTGCTCAAGACATATGATAGGAGACTCAAGTTGCTTCATAAAACTTGTCCAGATAGACGGAGGAAAAGTTTCCTTTGGTGGTAACAACAAAGGAAGAATTACTGGTCGAGGAACAGTAAAGATTGGAAGTTTGTCAATCAATAATGTTTCCTTAGTTGAAGGATTAAATTACAACTTGCTTAGCATAAGTCAGTTGTGTGATACTGGTTTCAAGATCAACTTCCAAGAAGAAACGTGCTCTGGAATCAGTAAAGACTTTACTCAATCTTTTACTGGACGAAGACATGAAAATATCTATCTTCTGGATGTGAATCAAGAAAGATCACAGTGCTTAATATCAGTACAAGATGAAGCTAATCTATGGCACAAAAAGCTAGGCCATACCAATATGAAGCAAATCAACAAGATCTCTACCAAGAAACTTGTTCGAGGATTGCCTATTCTCAATTACTCAAAGTTTGATCTATGTACACCATGCATACTGGGTAAACAGGTTAGAAACTCTTACAAATCAATAAATAAAGTTTCCACTAATCATGTATTGCAGCTTTCGCATATGGATTTGTTTGGACCTACCGTAATGCAAAGCATTGGTGGAAAAAGGTTCTGTCTAGTAATCGTGGATGATTACTCATGATTTACTTGGGTCTACTTTCTTTCAAGTAAGTCAGAGACTTTCTCTCTCTTTTCAAAGTTTGCTAAGAAAGTGCAGAATGAGAAAGGTCACACTATCTCAAGCATTCGTACAGACCATGGAGGTGAGTTTGAAAATCAAGACTTTACTAAATTTTGTGATGAATTTGGTTTTTAGCACAAATTCACCTCTCCATATACACCAGAATAGAATGGGGTTGTGGAAAGGAAGAATAGGTCTTTACAAGAAATGGCAAGAACACTTTTAATTGGAAATCAAATTTCTTCAAGGTTTTGGGCTGAAGATGTCTCAACTGCTTGCTATATTGTAAACCGAGTGTTTTTAAGGCCAATTCTTGAGAAAACCCCTTATGAAATTTTTAAAGGAAAGAAACCAATAGTTTCTTATTTTCAAGTATTTGGTTGCAAATGTTTTATTCTAAAGAATGTAAATGATCGTGTTGGTAAGTTTGAAGAAAATCGATGAAGGATTCTTTCTTGGTTACTCAACTACAAGCAAAGCTTTTAGAGTATTCAACAAGAAGACTCAGACTGTGGAAGAATAAATGAATGTCAAATTTCAAGACTCTCCACAAATTCGGCAAATTCGATAAAGATTCAGAATTTGTTCTGCATTACATTGCTAGATCTACCTCCATTGAAGCAGTTACTAATTCAGAATCAGTACAACAAGCTACTGATGAAGAATCTACTCAAGAAGAAGATCAACAATCTATCAGACTGACTAGTAACTGGAAGCACAAGTCTAGTCATCTTGAAGAACTCATTATTGGAAACATTAATGAGGGAATTCGAACAAGATCCAAAAGGCGAGAAGAGTCTAGTGTCTGTTGCTCTTATTTCCGAAATAGAACCCAAAAATATTGAAGAAGCTTTAGCGATGAAAGCTGGATTGAAGCAATGCAAGAAGAGCTCGACAATTCAAGTATTAACGACGTATGGGAATTGACTCCCAAACCAAAAGGTAAATCGGCTTGTTGGAGCTAAATGGGTTTTCAGAACAAAGTTGATGAAAAAGGCAAAGTAACGAGAAACAAAGCAAGACTCGTGGCTAAAGGATACACACAAGAAGAAGGGATAGACTATGATGAGACTTATGCTCCAAAAGAGCAAGGTTAGAAGCAATCGATTACTACTTGCTTTTGCTTGCTATAAGAATTTCAGGTTGTTTCAAATGGATGTCAAAAGCGCATTCCTGAATGGATTTATTCAAGAAGAAGTCTACGTGGAACAACCTCCTGGATTTGAAGACTCAAATAAACTAAACTCAGTGTTCAGACTGAAGAAAGCTTTATATGGATTGAAACAAGCTCCTCGAGCTTGGTATGAAAGGCTAAGTAATTTCTTAATTCATAATGGCTTTTCTAAAGGAAAGGTAGACACTACTTTGTTTATTAAAAAGGAAGGTAAAAGTTTTCTACTTGTTCAGATTTATGTTGATGACATTATATTCGGATCATCTAATGAGACTTTGTGCAAGAAATTTTCTAAGTCTATGCAGGATGAATTCGAGATGAGCATGATGGGTGAACTATCCTTTTTCCTTGGTCTACAAGTGAAACAACTAAAGGAAGGAATATTCATTCATCAAGAGAAATATGCAAAAGAACTTGTTAAAAAGTTCGGTCTGGAAAATTGCAAAAAGACTGACATACCAATGTCAAGTTCCTTGAAGATAGACAAAGATGAAGCAGGAAGAAAATCGACCAAAAGTTATACAGAGTATCATTGGTTCACTTCTTTATCTTACCGCATCCGGACTCCGACATATTATTTAGTGTTTGCATATGTGCTAGATTTCAATCTGATCCTAGAGAATCTCATCTAAGTGCTGCTAAACGTATTATTAAATATGTTGCTACTACTGCTAAGATTGGTCTATGGTATCCCAAAGAAGGAGACTTTACACTTCTTGGCTATTCAGACGCAGATCTTGCAAGTTGTAGAGTTGAAAGAAAAAGCACTTCAGGTACTTGTCAATTGCTTGGAAACATGGCAGTATCTTGGTTTTCAAGAAAACAAAGTACTGTGGCTCTTTCAACAGCTGAAGCAGAATACGTAGCCCTTGGAAGTTGCTGTTCTCAAATATTGTGGATAAAACAACAACTACAAGACTTTGGCATTGAAGACTCTTGCACAGAGATAAAATGTGACAATACCAGCGCAATCAATCTTACAAAGAATCCTATCCTACATTCAAGAGCAAAACACATTGAGATTCGACATCATTTTATAAGAGATCACGTTCAGAACAAAGAAGTCTTGATACAATTCATAGACTCAAAGAATCAACTGGCAGACATCTTCACAAAGTCACTTGAGAAAAGCTTGTTTGAGTCTATTCGCTCAAGACTCAATATTTTATCTCTTGAAGAATGTTGAAGCTCAGACTCAAAATCTAAAGTCTGACAGAGTATTAGACTCAAAGGTTGAAGACTGAAAATACCAATCGACACGACTGTAAGTTCATTTACTTAAACTGTCATATCGATAAGGTAAGATTATCTGTTTATCTCTAATTGAACTTATTAAGGCAGTTATATTTAAAAAAAATGGTGGTTATCGATTTATTAAGGCAGTTATTTTCAAAAGGAAATTCTTAAGATTTCCAAAATTTGCGACGCTTGGATTTCCCCCGTATCTGTTATCTTTTATACACTCATTCTCATTCGTTTTCACTTTACCCAGAAACCCTAGATCAAAAGCTTTTCACTTCTCTGTATTTTTCTCTCCAAAATTTCTTCGTCTCGAAGTTTTTAACTTTCTTGCGACACAAGTGAGAAAGCTTCTCCAAAGAAAGCAACAATGTCTTACCAAAGGAAGTCATCAAGAATAGCAAACAGGGGACCACAGGGATCTGGTGAGGGGCCTACGCACTTCGATCTCATCGAAGAAAGCGACTTTCCATCTGAACAAACTCCTCAACGATCTCAACAGCGTTCTTCTTCAACTAGACCTCATGGTCGTCGCCCTCAAGATGCAGAAAAAGTTCTTAAAGATATTGAACCTGTAAGAACACTCAAGCCTGCTTTTGTTTATAGGCTTTACTCTGCATTGAAGGAAGGAGGTTCTACCATGACCTTCATTGATGAATTTCTGAAAGAGAAAGGTTACTCAAATGAGACTCATTTTCTCACCGTCATGGAGAGGTCAGGGATTGTTCCTAAAGGAACGGCTGCAAAAGCTTTTGCAAACTTTCCCAGTGACCCTAGGTTTAGTAGTATAAATCAGCCAGAGGGAAAGGATGATGATGAGAAAATGTTCATACACTTTAAACCTTGGATGGGTGTGGCTGCAAACTTTCGAGGGAAGAAGGATGAACTGTTTCGCTCAGACGGACACAGGAAGATGTATGAAAAACTTCTGAAGCGTGGGGTGATGAATCCACGGACGGTGGATTTTGATTTTCTGGACCTTTTAAGCATCAATCTGAGAGAGAAGTTTGAAAAACTTCAACTTCATCACTTCTGTACTGATTGTGATATGACCCATTCTGAATTAACAACGTACTTCTATTCCAATCTCAGTTTCATTGATGCAAACAGCTTTTCTTTCAGTGTGAGAGATAAAGAGTATGTTGTTGATAAGGACATTCTGGCAGATGTAATTGGTGTGGAAAGAGGTGCTTTCCAATCAATTGGTGTGTCTGTAAGTCATGCTACTCTAGAACTTGCGAGAGACCGAATTGCTGAAGGTCGTCTCTCCTACTCCAAGATGAATGCAACAAACACTCTGCTTCACAAGATAGTGATCAACTGTCTTAGACCAAAATCAATATCCAAGACAGATGTATCCATCTCAGAGGCTAAGTTGATGGATGCAATCAAGATTGGTTTTAATTTCTCTCTGCCGCACACTATCATGTTTCACATGTACAGGTCCATGGCAAAGGACAAGGGCAAACTCCCTTATGCTGCTCTCATCACTCGTCTTTTCAGACACCTGAACATTCAGCCTCCTCACATTCTCTCTGTGAAGACTATTGATAAAATGGTCATCGGACTGAGGATGATAACAAAGATGCGTCTGAAAGAACTCAGCAAGAAGCTGGAGCAGTTCAAGGAGAAGACTCCTATCAAGTTCAGACCAGACTCTTCTACGGCCAAAAGAAAAGGAAAGGAACCGGTGACTAGTTATATCAAGAAGAGAAGGGCAATCATCTTGAAAGATGAAGATGATGAGGATGCTCTACCCATCTCTGCTCTTGTTTCTCAATTTTCTGCACCTGTTTCAGAAGCTGTTCCAGAACAACAATTTGCAGAAACGGAAGAAGAGAAAGAAGAAGAGAAAGAGGAAGAGAAAGAGGAAGAGAAAGAGGAAGAGAAAGAAAGAGAGGAAGAGGAAGAAGAAAAAGCAGAACAAAAGGACAAACCGGCAAAAACAGATTCTCCAGCAGAAAAAGAGGATCAACAACAATTGTCACGAGGAAAACCTCGAAAGAAGAGTTTTTCTCCTCCGTAAGACATTGAAACAGGGGGAGATACCCACAGAGAACATACTCCTCTTTTACTGACTTTTAGAGAAGAAGATACACAAACAGTTGTTAGTCAATCACCTCCTGATGCTGAAGATGTTCATGCTGCTCAGTTTCCTGAAGGAGAGGCATCATCTCCACATACTGAACTCCCTGCTGATATTCATACTGGCTTGACTCCACCATCAGACCGAGCTGACGCAAGCACACAGACTGACAATTCAGGAGATTTTGGAAGGTTGCTTGACATCATCTTAGAACTCAAAGGCCAAATCTATGCTATGGGGTATGAATTTCAGACTTTACAGAATGAAAATCATGCAATGTTCATCACCATGCATGATCAGCTTAAAGAGGTTCAGCGTCAGATTCAGGTTATTGCAAAATGCACTACTTTTACCCAACTACAGGAAGATTTGAGGAAGCTAGAAGGAACTTTCAAGTCTATAGAGGACTTTCAACTTGTTCGCATTCCTCGTGCTCCTTGATTTTTTTTTAATGCTGACAAAAAGGGGGAGAAGACTTTGCAGATTTTCAAGCACATTTCAATTTCAGACTCTATCCTCAAACCAAACCAAACCAAATCTTATCTTCATTTTTAAACATTTTTGAGTTGTTATTTTGACTTTATCTTGAGTTTTTGAATGCGTGCAGTTTTTGAATGTGTGCTCATTATTGCATTACTTTAAGCTATTAAATTAGATAAAGATAGTATTGTCTGTTCATGACTAATGAGGTTTCCGTGAATGCAGATCTATGTACGGGTGGTAAGTCTCGTGTATGTGACATCGTGTACGTGATAACTTCTACTATTTTTATTCTAATATTTTATGAGATATCAATGCTTGCTTAAAAGTTGTATTGCAGGGCAATAATATTCAAATCTGCAGGAAAGTTTTGTCACCATAAAAAATGGGGAGATTGTTGGATAAATTCTCTTTAAGTGTTTTGAAGTTGATAAAACATTTTCCTCAGTCTAGTCTGAAGACTTACAGACTCTATTGACAAAGTATGAAGATCAAAGTCTGAAGCTAGCAAGACTCATGTTTCAAAGTCTACTCTCATGGACAGTCTCCAGACCGACTTTTGTTCTGATCTTATATGATCTTTATTCTAACGGCTAGAGAATATCTTTCTACTGGATTCAGCAATAGAAGATCTTACTTTCGTAATCGAATATGTATAGATTCTCTAAAGATTTCGCAACTTATATTTGGAAGGATCTACTTATGGAAACCAAGATCCTGATTGTATGGGCGAGCAGGATTGATGGGCTATCAACACTTACCTTAAAGAGCTCGAGATCTCTCTAATTGATTCTGTCCAACGGGTTGATTGGAAGAACTTCTTTGGAAGGTGCCAACGGTATTGAAGGCATGAAGAAGTATATAAGAGAGATTCTCCAGTTCTTGAAGGGTGCCGGATAGAAGAATTCCAAAGTCTGAATCTCCTTTTCTATTTTGTGATCTTATTCTTCGAGCGTTATATGTAATCAAAAGAGAGATCATATTGTAGTGAGACCTTGAGGAAGTATAATAGAGCTTCTACACCGTGGACTCAAGAGCGTGAGACCGTAATCACTCTTTTGATTCTTAGTGAAATCCAGCCGTAAGGGCTGTCCGTGCGGGAGAGTGGACGTAGGCTTGGTCTAAGCCGAACCACTATAAATCTGGAGTCTTGATTCTCTATCCTTAATCCTTTTATCTTTAATTACTTTCATTTGCAGCGTTTGTTGGTTTAATTCATTAATCTCTTATTCGGATTAAATTGTTAAAATTGCTTTAATCACCTATTCACCCCCCTCTAGGTGCTAATTCTAGTCCTAACACTCCCCACTCCAACAGCTCTTTGAGCGGATCGATTGAGTGAATATTCTGAATTATTATTTCCAATGTCCCCCTTGCTTCAGTTTTGTTGCTTTTCTTGTTGCCTCATGTTCTCTTTCCTTCCTTTTTCTTTTTCCATTGCGTTCAAGAAAATATGCCAGATTCATAAATGTCTCAAGCAAATTGGCTTGGCAAGTTAATGCATATGGATGTATTATTATGTTGGTCAATCAAACATAATCATTCATTGAGTCATAATTGTGTCATAATACTTATCAAAGCTATCATCTCATTGTTGCAGCTTTAACGACCATCATTGAACCCCTAAAGAATAATGTGTGGGGTGAGCGAACATTAGATGCAACTTATGGATTGTCTATTAAGATTCTTATTGGCATTTCAAGGACTTACGCATGAAATCTAGTCCATAAGCAGTGCCTGGCTCCCATCTAAGGTAAATCCTCCTCTATGTATGAAATGGAGGTATGTAAATCGCTTTTCCCACTTGTATCAAGTAAAGATTCTTTTACTAAGATGGTGAGTATCACCCTCAAAGAGTTTATCTAAACAGTTTGAATAAAATATGTGCTGCTTGTATCAAGTAAATCCTATTGAGGCACGCTTTTGGAGTTCATCAGCATGCAGATAGTCATAGCCTTATCATAAAAAAATGATATATAAAAATCCACGTGCCTACGGGCGCTCTTATTCTATAAAAAAAAAATCTAATAATTAATCCAATAAATAAATCAAAAGATAAAAGTACGAAGATGAGGTCAATAACTTTAATTACCGTCAAAACTTCCTTCCTAAGTCTTCAGTAGGGTTGATCCTCCTCACGCTTCCTTAGGGTGCTTTTGTATAGCTTCATTTTATGCTCAACATGTGAGGGGTTTACATCACAAAAGATAGGTGGTATCTTGGGGATTGGGAAGTGCACTCCACCATGCATGTCAACTCTTGCTGGTACCATATATTTCTTTCTTTATTTTTTTCAAATTTTTATTACTTTCTTATTTTTCTTTTTCGCCGAAGATTTGCCGATCAATCACTGCAAGGAAAAGAAGCCAAATGAGGAAGAAAAGAAAAAATAAAAGGAAAAATAAAATAAAAATTATTAAAAAAAAAAAAAATTGCTACGTGCCAACATTGGCCGGATGGCCAACACCGAGAAAAAAGAAAAGGAAGAAAAAGAAAAAAAATTCAAAAATAAAAAATTATTAAAAAATTGGTACGTCAACATTGGTCGATGCCCGGCATCCACGTTAGTGCCAGCTGGCCAAATTGGTCGAATTGATTGACTAAATTGGTTGAAAAGATTAGGACCGAATTGACATAATTGCAATAGGTTAAGGATTTTTTTGGTAATTTCCCTCTCAACGAAGCGATCATCTCATTGTTGCAACTTTCACGACCATAGTCGAACCACTTGGAGAACTTGCACATGAAACCGTAGTCCATATGCGATGCTTACCTCCTTTCAAAGGGTAAATCCTCATCTATCTATGAAATGGTAACCTGTAAAATGTCATGATTTCTCACATTTAGTTGTACATATGCTTATTATAAGAGAATGAAGCTGCACTCCTTTTCACCTGAACTGGACTAAATATCATCAGAGCATATGCTAACTAGCCATGAAAGGGAATCGGTTCGATATGGCATAGATGCAGATGATTTTATGCGAATGAGGCATGACTTCAACGGTCTAAAAAAGTCTCAAAAGCATGAGCAAATATCATAGATGATAATCCAGTGTGCAACATGCAACTTATGGATAAAAGGCAACATTATGCATTCTTTTAAAATTTGCATCGATGAATTAGAGAGCAATTGATCTTCAAGGATTGTCCAAAGGGATGCATCGATTTAATCATAATGAAGGGCGATTTCAGTCAATTTGAATAATGTCAAGTTGAAGCTAAAAAAGAATTTAAAGTTTTAAACCACGCCTCGAAAAACGAAGAAGTCAAGAATGCTAGAGAGGGACGCATAGACTGTTATACCAAGTAGTGCGCCAAACTCTGATGGGGCCGCTTATTCATTGCCCATCATGCAGTTTGCCTCATCGCTTTGTAAACCATTTGTGAAAATCAGCCCCTACATCCCTAGCGTAACTTAAAGTTAATGACATCACCCGCACGAGCTAAATGTGCATCGGGTTACTTATACCTCCTATCTTTTGAAAGCTTGCGTTAGAATGGCAGGGATGATTTGAGCACCTCTGCAAGGGGAAAAATGCTGTGCCTCAAAGTATAAATTCAATTATTAGCAAAACACCTGGCATGAATAACTAAAAACCTAGAAATTGCAGAAATCCAACAAAAAGGGAATTGCTGAGTATATGTGAGGACAATGAGGAATAAAAACAAAAGCTTGTACTAGACATCATGATCAGCTTCCGCTTTTCAGGACATAAAACAAAGCACGACAGCGTGTATCGTTGTCAAACTGGGGAAGCCTACCAATTCATATCCATATTCATATTCTAAAGTCGCTTCTCAGGTAAGTTATCCTATCCTGACAGCTAAAAATGAGGTTGGCAACCACGCTGTGTGATGATTTTGTTTGAAATTGTACCATATGTTATCATCGCGTGCTATCTCTCGTTCCACAGCACCCATGTGAACATTGGGATGCCGGCCTATCAATAAATTAAAAGATCAAACAATGACGAGTTAGACAGCATTGAGGTGATCTTGCTTGGGCCTTGTGACTTGTAGCTATAGGGTACACGAACCAGTAGATGGCATAATTAGGACAACAATCAGGTTTAGTATGATGAGGGTGTTGTAATTATGGTTAATGGATCAACGAAAACTAATAAACTAATATACATCTTTTTGTTCACGTATCTCTTTTGGATTCATGAATTCCTAAATTTTTCTGTTTATGTATCTATTGAATTAATGAATTTCCTAGATTCATGTATCTTTTAGTTCATGTATTTATTGAGTTCACGAATCTCTTGAATTCACGTATCTTTAGATTCATGAATCTCTTGGATTCACGTATCTCTTGATTCATGAATCTTGTGGATATATGTGTCTATTTAATTCATGTATCTCTTCTATACATGAACTAAAAAGCTCTATAAATAGATAGGAGCATAGAGCTTCACTGGAGTTTTTTGGTTTTTGGTTTTTGTGACTTGACTCCAAACTTTGATATACGTTTCTACTCTTCTGTTTTTTTTTGGGTGTGCTGGTTTAATTGAACGGTTCGACTGAGTCCTATTTGCATAGTGCTAATCCAAACAGTTCGAGGTGTTGTATCTTGGGAGGCATAGTTCGTGAATCTGCGGAGCACCATTGGCAGGAACTAATCGCCTTAAGGAGATTCGGATATTCATACCTCACCTCCAATTTTATGTTATTCTTCCAATGATATATTATTTTATTCTTATCCAAGATTTGTAAGTTTACATAAAAAGAAGAATATTATATAGTTGTTATCGTATTCTTTATATTAATGTTCTGATTACAACAAACAGAGTGTCTTCTCTTGATTAATTTCCAACAATCTTAAGGCGATTATATCACTTACTGTGCCCTTCAATGTCCCGAATGTTTCTGGAGACATTCCTATGGTCGATTCTACCATTGCTATGGGAGATGTTCGGCCCTCAGGGTCTAAATTTGTAGCAGCCAATGCTACAGGCCCTTGGGCTAACACCAATTTTGGTGGTGCGGGTATAAGTCACATGACTGGTATGCCCAGGACTGTTTTTCAGAACAGTAAATGCCAAATGGCTTTTGGCTCCATTTCTAGAGGGGTAGTTCAACGAACTTTGCCTACTATGATGGCAACACCTCCAATTACAGCTAATGAGAGATTATCTGCTGTGGTGATGTCTGAAGCATCTCTAGTGTTGAACACTAATGGCTGGTGGCTAGAAACAGGTGCCATAAATCACATATGTGCGGATAAACACATGTTCTCATCTTATGAGAAGGCTGAAGAAGATGAGAAGCTTTATATGAACTCTGCATAAGCAAAGATTGCCGGAAGAGGAAAGGTGATCCTAAAGTTTACATCTGGCAAGGAGGTCGCCTTGCTGAATGTGCTGCATGTACCAGAGATTCAGAAAAATCTAATCTCTAGCCCCATACTTGTCAAGAAGGGTTTCAAAGTTGTATTTGAATCTGACAAATTTGTACTTTCGAAAGGAGGAATGTATGTGGGAAAATGGTACTTGTGTAATGACCTGTTTAAAGTCAATGTGGCTGTCATTGATGTAAACTCGAATTATGTGTACCCAAAGACTATTAATAAAGAAAAGTCTTCAGTTTACACTGTTGTGTTTCCTTGTCTATGGCATGGTAGATTAGGATATGTAAACTATGGTACAATGAAGAGAATAGCAAACTTGGGGTTAATTCCAAAATTTGAGTTGGATGCTCGTTACAAGTGTGAGACTTGTGTTGAGGTCAAGTTTGCTAAGAAACTTTTCAAATCAATTGAAAGAACAAGTGAACCTCTACAATTAATCCATAGTGATTTATGTGATTTAAAGTTTGTAGAAAGTAGAGGTGGAAAGTAGTACTTCATCACATTTGTGGATGATTGTACTGGATCTTGCTATACTAATTAGCAAAGATGAGATTATGAGCATGTTTATCAAGTATAAAAATGAAGTTGAAAACCAACTTAATAAATGAATCAAAGTGCTTAGGTCTGATAGAGGAGGGGAATACAGTTCAATCAATTTCAAAGAGTTTTGTGTTAGTTTTGGAATAACTCCAAACGATTGCACCTTATACTCCATAACAAAATGGAGTTACTGAACGATTGAACATGACACTAAAGGAGATGGCTAACGCCATGCTTTTGAGTTCAGGTTTACCTTAGAACTTGTGAGGAGAGGCAGTTTTAACTACAAATTTTATTCTTAATAAAATACCCCACAAAAGGTCAGGTAAAACTCCATACGAGTTATGGAATGGAAAATTGCCATCCTACAATTTTCTAAAAGTGTGGGGGTGCATAATGTGATTTATAACAGTAAGTCTAGACACATTCGTCGTAAACACAATACCGTAAGGCAGTTGCTTTCAAATGGAATAATTTCTTTAGACTTTGTAAAATCAAAGGAAAATATTGCGAATCCGTTGACAAAAGGTTTGTCAAGAGAGCAAATAAACTGTGCATCGAGGGGAATGGGTTTAAAAGCCTTAACCCAATAAAGAGATTCCGAGGTGGAAACCTAACCTATGCGATTGGAGATCCCATGGTCTAGGTTCAATAGGACAACGCAAATTTTGGAAACTTTAGTATAAGCACTGTCTCCCATTCCTATGATGCAACAATGCTTTCCTACAACGTTGTTAAGGGTACGCTATGCGTTTAATGATTCCTATAACTTGGAATGTAACATCCAAGTGAGATATGGTAGGATATCTTTAATAGGAATGCACCTATATGCGTGGAGTTGGCCGACTCTATGAAAATCTTTAAAGGCTAGATTTACTAAAGCACGCATGAATCCCGAGAGGTTCAGGGCCGAAAGAACGAACACAACCGAGAACCAATCTTGAATTGGAAATACTCCGTGTGAGGTTTATTGTCTAGGCTTACACAAACAACTGGCGATTCAAGGCTTAGTCCATCGACTAGTTAAGTAAATCCGATAGGCTTTCACTAAAAAAGGTTCAAAGCGAAAGCTACCTATCTTGATGCGGTGTATTTCAACAGGCATGCTCAGATTCCTTTGAGTAAAAAATGTTTTGTTGATCCATTAATGTGGGGGATTGTTGTAATTATGGTTAATGGATCAACGAAAACCAATAAATTAATATACATCTTTTTGTTCACATATCTCTTTTGGATTCATGAATTCCTAAATTTTTCTTCATGTATCTATTGAATTAATGAATTTCCTAGATTCATGTATCTTTTAGTTCATGTATCTATTGAGTTCACGAATCTCTTGAATTCACGTATCTTTGGATTCATAAATCTCTTGGATTCACGTATTTCTTGATTCATGAATCTCGTGGATACATGTGTCTATTTAATTCATGTATATCTTCTATACATGAACTAAAAAGCTCTATAAATAGATAGGAGCATAGAGCTTCATTAAAATTTTTTGGTTTTTGGTTTTTGCAACTCCACTCCAAACTTTGATATATGTTTCTACTCTTCTGTTTTTTCTGGGTGTGCTGGTTCAATTGAACGGTTTGACTGAGTCCTATTTGCATAGTGCTAATCCAAACAGGTTCGAGGTGTTGTATCTTGGGAGGCATAGTTCGTGAATCTGCGAAGCACCATTGGCAGGAACTAATCGCCTTAAGGAGATTCATATATCCATACCTCACCTCCAATTTTATGTTATTTTTCCAGTGATATCTTATTTTATTATTATCCAAGATTTGTAAGTTTACATAAAAAGAAGAATATTATATAGTTGTTATCATCTTCTTTACATTTATGTTTTGATTACAACAAACAGAGTATCTTCTCTGGATTAATTTCCAACAGAGGGATTCTTTAAGCTAGAAACACAACCCGGTTTGTTGATTAATCAAGTCCATCCGGTTGAAAGTACGCATACCCAGACAACAAACCTACTCATCACTGAGGGCATCTAAATACGGTTGAGATTCTTTCTTGACTTCTTCCTGCCAAAAGGAACAGTGGCAAATGCATAAACTTCCAAATTTGGTAACGAATGTCAAAGACTGAAATGTCCATCATGTAGACCTTCTCAGGAGACGGCAGATCATTGATGTAACAGAAAGTAATCTTCCACAGGACATGCTACAACTAGATCATTGGGACAAACCAAAACCGAAAATGAAAAAAAAAATTCTTAAATACCTCAAGCGGATAATCGTGAATGAGGCAATCATACAACCCGTGCCATCAATATCAAGTAGACCATTTGATTGTATTTTCTCATGTAAGGGAGACGTGTCACATATTTGAAACCTTCTCTTCCAATGCATTTCGATGCAAAAATGGTATGGAGAAAGAAAGGAGAATTACCACATTGTGTGCAGAATCTACTTTAGGTATCAGAAAGCAGGAAATATTCAAATCCCCGATGAGTCAGAAACTTACAGATTATTCAGCTCAAACGATCTAATGATATGCTCATAAATGTCAAGTGAGATTACTTTGTAGAGTCAAGGAACCAAACCTCAGATAGTTTTGTACCATTGGAAAGATTGGCTATAATTATTCAATGTTATCCTCCTAAGATGCAACATCTCGAAGATATTTCCTTTACGATATTTCCTTTACCTTAAAGGGAAGCTCTTTAATTTCCATCCTAATTCAGCTTCGTCAGAAGGATCAACATCCTCTGGCAATGCTAAACATTCCCACCACCTAAGTTTAATTATAAATGGTGAGTACAAGTTCACCTGTTTGAGAAATAAATCTTGAATAGGTAAAGCCTGACAGAAAAATTACTTTCTCTTGTGTCAAACTGATATTGCCTTCCATGCTTCTAAAAGTAAGGGCATGTGAAAGTTGTCCAAAACTTGAGCCGTGTCCTTCATATGACTAATGAGAAAATTGCTTTTGACATCCTATAACTTAATATAGTGTATGCAATTGCCTCAAAAATGAGAACCAATGTATTAGCTATCCACATAAGTTTTATTAAACATGTGCATTATAGATTCTCTCTGAATAAAAGTTGAGGAACCATATCTATAACCTTTTTATAAAGAAGACAAAAAACTTTGCGTTGTGCACGGCATGCTGACCATCAACCGAGAATTTGAATGTTATAAGTACATGGTAATATATAATGATCCAATTGCATTGTGATAACTATATGCATGCTACAACAACCACCAATTATTTTCTCACCAGGTGGGTCACCCCAACAGACATACGAGTTGACAATGGCAAACTAAACAGGCAAATTGAACAAAAAATTTATTTCCCCTTCGCAGATATGCCTTACAACAAGACCTTAGGTAAAGCATAAAATACGAATTCAATGCCTTACTTAGCCGCTTACATTTCAAACCTGGAAGGGCAATATAACAAGATGGTACATAATGAATCGTTAACGTCAATAGGCAATATCATTGTTATTGGCAGTTCATATAGTTCAACCATGATTATCCACCCAATATCATTGTTTTGACGCACTATTTCATAAAATGAAATTATTGTCAATCTTGCTATTGCGCCCAACACTAAGATGGTAGTGTCAAAGCAAAACCAGCAGTAAAATGTTTCTTTGCTAGAAGAAATCTTCATTTTGCATCTCCAGAAAAATATACAAGAATAAGGTTGGGAAATGAAACTTAGGGATAGGAATAAGAAACATGAAACTACTAATGGAAAAAAGGTACATTGGCTGCCACAACGAAAATATCATTTCTTTCTGCAATGAAAGAGAAAATGCTCGAAGACGGATCAACAGAAGTAAATTATAGATTAGATAAATGAAACCTATCGATAATACACATTAAAGAGCTTTACCATTAGCATGTTGTATGAATTGGAGAAGAGACTAAAGGGAACGCTTCCGACTTCGCTGCAGTGCACACAGTAAAGAATTAAATGAATTGCAGTCAGCACCTGCACACACTTCGCTAAAAAGGATTGTATTACTAAATGAACTAATCCACAGAGTAGCACAAAAAAAAAAAAAAAAATCTATTTACAGAAAGATCCATAAGCGCTGTAAGAAAATAAAATATCAAAACATGTGACTCAAAGAAATGATGAAAACAACGCTACACATCAGAAGTCAATTCAATTTCCAGATTTGCAATTAGCGAAACTTTGTGCCAGGTAAGCACCTTCTGCATTTATCTCTTGGAAAGTACCCTCTTTGGGCATAAATTAAAAAAGCACCGTCAAAATCAAAAAGAAATCTAAACATCAAGGAGATTTCTTTCCATGACCATGCTTTTGGTCCTTTTTCATACTAATACAACTTGCCTCTAAGCATGAAAAAAATGAGAGACCCAAATCTCTGGAAAAAGTATATCAAAGCCCCCGTACCTGCAATAGTAAGTTTCTTGACATCCCCTGAACATGGAATAACCGGTGGCAAGGAAAATTTGTCCAAGTGTGGCAATACTGATTCACCATCCAACAATGATTCAACAATTTTGTTGGGCAGAGGAACTTTCGCTCCCTTGCTTACTGAAGCACATCCACGAGAGTCATCATAACTTTTCTCATCCGCGGTGTCGTCCCCATCCGATGAGTCAAATGCACCATGATCATTTGAAACATCAGAGCACGAACCGGTATCACATCCATGGCTTGAAGAGAGATCTTGTCACGCCTCGATCCTCAGGCACGCACTCATCTCTTACTTGGTTGATTAATAGCAACGTCCCAGGATGCATCGCCGACCCCTTTCTTTTTATAATACGCATGTAGAAGTTGATATAAAGTCCCCAGACAATAAAACAATGTGATAGGAAAGTAGGACTCCAAATTTTCACACTTTAAAAACAACCACACTTTACACATTGCAAATCATAATGCAAATATGTACAAGGTGAATTATTAAATTTGGTTTTAAACCATCATTTCATAAAACAACGTATGCAAAAAAGAATCTACTTCCATTAAAAGAGAATTATCCTATGACTATCTAGTTCAATAGGATCGTCAATTCTTCAGGCTTCACCTTCTACACTTCGGGCCTCCGGTCCTTCACCACAGCCGTCTAAGGACCTGAAAATGGTTATTCAATAACCAGTGAGACTATATCTCAGCAAGTTCTACCCCCTAAGACCCGATTAGGAAGCCAATACACTTTAAATGTTGCCTAAGCACAACACGAGTCAGAGGACTTACCTTGGCCTCAGTTCCCTCCTGCAAGTCAGTATATATATCAAATATACACGATCACATCGCATCACATCAATCAGATCGAATTATCGATCAATTGACCTAGTCGATTACATATCAACTAGACCATTTCTTGGTCATTTCAAGCAATACTATCCCTTCTCCAAAATAACCTATTGGGTTACTGAGCGTATATTATGAGATTCATTTTCCTTACTGACATACTAAGGGCGCGGATGATAAAATTTCTATTCCAGAAATTGATTTCTCAATTTTCATTCCCCGGACAAGTTTCTGAGCAAAGAAACCCGTTTGATAACGACTTAAAATTTCTATTTTCGGGAATGGGAAATCCGTTTGATAACAGAATAAAATTTCTATTTCTAGGAATAGAAATTGATTAGATAACAACATAGGAAATCCTCAAATACAAAATAATAGTCGAAATAATACTAATACTGTGGCACCCCCAAAACCCGGTAGGGTCGCCATAGAAACCGCAAGCGAAAGAAACCAGAATTAAACAAATTATTCAACGATAAAAGAAAGATTCAAGCCAACGCTTAGGCGTAAAAATTTTTCTTTTCTTTTCCTTTAAAAAGGTTTTAAGGATTTTGTGCAGCTCATAGCGGAAATTAAGAGGCGAGTCTCACCAACGCTTCGCTTCCCTCACGACAACACAATACACACCAAAAATTTCCTTGATTTAATGAAAGCACGAGGCCGAACCACTTGTATTTACATATAAATTACGAAGGGCGACATGGGTCGGTACAAAAGGGTAGGCCAAGACTCATCTAATGCTCGGCCTTCAACCTCAAAAAGAGACACACGACCCTAAAAAATGCGACGTGTAACGATCTCCCTTCGGACTACTCGTGGCGGCCATCCAAAAAGTTGCTAACCCCCACTCCACGTGCGCAGGCCATCACACCCATCCCGGTGCGTCAAGCGGTGGAGGTGGCAGCATCCCCATCGAAACACCGTCACGGCGGATGTGGACGGAGACGTACTCCTGGATGACTGGGCCTCCAGATAAGCCCACGTCATAAGATACGATCGCGCGCACACGCAAAAAGGTCAGTCCCGGCAGCGTGGGACAATCTATCTCGGTCACCTCGACCTCCACGTCAGATGGAATGCCATAGAACACTCCCCGTGGAACAACAGGGAGAGGCATCGTACTAATCTGAAATGTTGGTCCCCAAAGGGGTGAGTACAACCACTCAACAAGTAAAGAGATCCAATCATCACTCAATGCATTTAACAATACAGCAGTTCCAATACACATGTCATTCATACATTGAAAAGGACTTACCTCGAAGCCATGTACGTGCCATCATACCTCATCGTCACAATCATATTATATACATAGCATCAATCACAAATGATCATCATCATACCACATGATCCATACATGTCATCATGTCATCTTAGTACACATACATGTCATCATCATATCATAGTACACATACATGTCATCATCATACCATAGTACACATGCATGTCATCATCATACCATAGTACACATGCATGTCATTATCATACCATAGTACACATGCATGTCATCATCATGCCATCATGTCACTATATCATAAGTGATTATCATCACATCATATCACATATATGCATGGTTTAATTTCCACTTTAGTTCTCAATTGATCAACACATCACCCTTTCTCAGGATCATCCATCCCATACTTTACACTCGCACCCTATTCGGGCCTTGCGAAGAACCTCCGGAAATTATGCCAATCATGGCCACCGGGCATCCGGCACCCCCGCATCCCGGGCATCTCGCATCCCAACTGGCATCACGGGCATCCCCTTGGGCAAAGACCTCCGAGGCTTCCGGCACCCATCTCATTCCAGGCATCCCGATACTCCCAGGGTCATCCGGCCATGTATCTCTATACATTCCGGGCCTTAACATCCTCCCCAACAATTTCTATGGATCACATTGCCAATTATGTCTCAATTCATCATGCACATGATGCAATGGCAAGACAAGATCATCTTTCTTATACATGTATCATCAAATAATTTCACATACATGTAATAGATGCATCCCCCATAGCAATTAGGTCCACATGCCACTCAAAACAATGTACTTGCCAATTGCAATTAGAATTTATTTAAATCCTAATTTAATTTTTACCTTGCAATTAATTAATTTAATAATCAATTAATTAATCACAAAAATCACTAATTCATGAAATCAAACACATAATATTGTAATGCCATAAAACAGTTATTTCACCACAGAAAAGCATAGCCAATCAAATTTCTGCACAAAACAACATTTTCACAATTCCGTACACATTTTCGGACAAGGGCAGAACGCACAGTTTTCTAAGTAAATAGATTTAAATACCCATACGACCTCAGAAAATTATGAAATTTCACCAGGTTATATTTAAGACATTAAACTAGACTTTTCATGAAGGAACCTAGGCCAAAATCATTATAGATAAATTTTTACAGACCCACGAAGCTTCTGATCAAGTTACCGAAACGCACAGGGAACTATGTCCGAAATATGGAGATTTGACCCATCTATACTTCTTCGTTTTCTCTGAAATTTGGATATGTTATACTACTAAGGATCCTCTACAACTTTCATGAAGGAACTTAGGCCAAAAAACCAAAGGAAAACCTCCAAAAGGTATCACGAAGTCTCGGGTGTCACACCTCACGACTCCAGTTTCATCGTCTTCAAAATCAGGTTGGTTTCCTAAGCTATACTTGTTCATTTTACTTCAAATTTGAGTATGTTCATCCTTAAGATGTGATCTACAAGTTTCATGAAGAAGTCAAAGAGAGATTCTTAGTAAAAAGCAACATGCAAACCATAAATCCACCACAAGGTCAGAAAAACAACTCCGGATCTAGGGTCTCCGAAATATGAGGCTTTGACCCCTTAAATCTCCATAATTTTTCACGAAATTTCAGTATGTTATATTTCAAGGTGTTAGCTACAACTTCTATGAAGAGATCCAAGCCAAAATCGAACTCCAAGCACACATGCAAGCCCTCACAAGTTTCTGACTTCACTGGATCATGCGAAAACAGCATGCATTTTCAACAACCAAACACCCTAGCTTCGGTTTCTAGCTTCCAAACACCCAAAAGATCAAACATCCACACAAAACACACATGCATGAGTAAGATGGAACCTAAACTTGCCTCACACAAGCAAGAACGACGATGGACGGCGGCGGTGGACGGCGGCGTGCGGCGGTCGGCGGCTCTCCCTCTCCTCTCACGCGAGCCTCCTCCTTCTTCTCCTTTCTCTCTTTCTCTCTTTCCCTCTCTCCTTCTCTCGCACGACAACTCCCCCCCCCCTCCTCTCTCTCTCTTTTCTCTTCTCTTTCCCCAAAAGGCAATGATTGCCTTGGGGACTCTAATGCATGGGTGTCAAGTGGCCAATGCATTAGGACACTTGGGGAGGGGCATGCAAACCCTCCCCCTCTCCTCTTCGCACGGCCACAAGGCCCAATGGGCCTTATGGGCTTGGCCCACACGGCCCACTTTAGGCCTCTCATCCATGGGCCTAAAGTCCACGCTATTGGGCCTAAGGCCCAATCCAACTCCCTTTATTTAATTTAAATTAAAATTAACAATTAATTACACCAAATTAAAAACCCATAACATTAATCTATATAAAAAAAAAACACATGACATCACATAATTTATACTTATTAAAATACCTTAGGTTTAAATTAAAAACACACGGCACAAAAATACAAAGCCTTAAGAAAGAATTAAGGCTAAAACACAAACCAAATAGGTAAATTCATTACCTATTTAAAAGATCTAGGGCACCTTAGGACTTGCCCTTAATTCTAGGATGCCACAAATACATTACAAAAGTTGAAAATACAATTTCATGGAATTTCCTATTACATGTGCTTACGTTTCCTATTACGTAATATTTTCTTTTGAAAAATAAATGTGGCAAAAAAAATCAATTGAAATTCAATTGTAGTGAATATGTCGTTATGTTTTTGCCGAAATTGATTTCACATTAATCAAGTAAGTCTAATGATAGCCATGATTATAATAGTCTAAAAAAAAAAAAAAATCCTAACTTCAAGTCTAATTCCAATTTCTTTCCAAATTTTGTTAAAAAAATCATCACCATGTTCAAAAATCGTCACTAGTTTTTTTTCAAAATTATCAACATTGGGATTATTTAAAAATTTATTATCAAAATCTGTATTTTCATCAACACTCTTACAAGAATAACAAATTCCTTATTAGATCTCTTTTTACCCGCGTCTTGATAAGTGAGGACACTATATTAAAAGAAAAATCATATGAAACCCTAATGATTTGACCCATTTTTACCGCCTCAATATGAAGTTTATGATTAAAAAAATAGTTAGCCGAGATAGAGACGTTGTCGGCGTACTACGGAAGAGTAGGTGAAGAAAGACTCATTAAATATGAATATGGCAAGTTGACTATTACCATGCGTGAAATATCTTGCGTGCAACAAATGAAGCATTGTTCATTCAATTCCCACCATCTAGCCAATGGTTAAGATTTTCAATCAATATTGATTGAAATGATTTTATTAAAAAAATCATTAAAATATTTTGGACTAAATTAACTAAATTGAAAAGTTGAGAAAAAAATTTTCTATTTCTATTTCAGCAACCGAGAAGTTAAAAATTTCAGCTTCGATTTCTTCGATTTCTCTATTTCTAGAATAGAAATCTGTTTTTAAATAGAGAAATCAAATTGCGTTACCAAACGGTTTGCATTCCAAACTTGTTGGGGAACGAGAGAAACAGAGAAATCGAGAAACAGAAATTTTATCTTGCGCACCCTAAGCTACCGAGTATATTCATCATAACGTCCATTCTCCAAAATGACATATTGAGTCACCAAGCCGTTATGGCATGTCGTCCATTCTCCAAAATGACCTATAGTCACCGAGCCGACATTGTATACCAAGTATACTCATCATAACGTCCATTCTACAAAATGACATGTTGAGTCACCGAGCCGTTATGGCATGTCATCCATTCTCCAAAATGACCTATAGTCACCATGCCAACATTGTATACCATCCATTCTCCAAAATGACATATTGAGTCACCGAGCCGGTATATAAGCAATTCTTTCTCAAGATGACATGTGAGTCATCAAGCTTACTGGACCTAGACTTAGAACCAGGGAAGGAAGAGTCAAATTTTTTGCAGGTATGCCTTCCCACAGTGGGCGAACTGTTGGATAAATTCTCTTAAAGTATTTTGAAGTTGACAAAACATTTTCATCAGTCTAGTCTGAAGACTTACAGACTCTATTGACAAAGTCTGAAGATCAAAGTCTGAAGCTAGCAAGACTCATGTTTCAAAGTCTACTCTCATGGATAGTCTCCAGACCGACTTATTCTGATCTTATATGATCTTTATTCTAACAGCTAGAAAATATCTTTCTACTGGATTCAGCACTAGAAGATCTTACTTTCGTATTCGAATATGTATAGATTCTCTAAAGATTTCGCAACTTATATTTGGAAGGATCTACTTATGGAAACCAAGATCCTAATTGTATGGGCAAGCAGGATTGATGGGCTATCAACACTTACCTTAAAGAGTTCGAGATCTCTCTAATTAATTCTGTCCAACGGGTTGATTGGAAGAACTTCTTTGGAAGGTGCCAACGGTATTGAAGGCATGAAGAAGTATATAAGAGAGATGCTCTAGTTGTTGAAGGGTGCCGGATAGAAGAATTCCAAAGTCTGAATCTCCTTTTCTATTTTGCGATATCATTCTTCGAGCGTTATATGTAATCAAAAGAGAGATCATATTGTAGTGAGACCTTGAGGAAGCGTAGTAGAGTTTTCTACAGTGTGGACTCAAGAGCGTGAGACTGTAATCACTCTTTTTGATTCTTAGTGAAATCTAGCCAGAAGGGCTGTCCGTGCGGGAGAGTGGACATAGGCTTAGTCTAAGCCGAACCACTATAAATCTGGAGTCTTGATTCTCTATCCCTAATCCTTTTATCTTTCATTACTTTCATTTGCTGCGATTGTTGTTTTTAATTCATTAATATCTCATTTGGATTAAATTGTTGAAATTGCTTTAATCACCTATTCACCCCTCTCTAGGTGCTAATTCTAGTTCTAACAATTGGTATCAGAGCTTGTGTACTTGCTTATAAGAAGCGTCTTTACTTCTAAGTAAAAGATCTATGGCTAGTATGTTGCCTACAGGGTTGGTTGAAGGTCAAAGCAATACTGCACCTCCATACTTTGATGGAAAAGACTACAAAGCATATGGAAAAATAAGATGAAGGCATTCCTAAGATCGAAAGATCCTTTGGAATGGGAAGTGGTTGATAAAGGAATCATTCTCGCCGCCGCATCGAATCGAGAGAGGAAAAGAAACTGCTGATCCTACTCTTCTGACTCAAGAAGAAATCACCAAGAGACAGACTCTTGACGCCAAAGCTATTTACTCTTTATATTGTGCTTTATCCCCTACTGAGTATAACAGAATATCTTCTTGTGATACAGCAAAAGAAGTCTGGGATAGGCTTCACATTACCTATGAAGGAACTGATCGTGTGAAAGAAATGAGGATCAACATTCTTTTGGGACAATATGAAGTCTTTAAGATAAGATCAGGAGAATCAATAACTGACATGTTTAGTCGCTTTACTGAAATTGTGAATGGTCTTGAATATCAGGGACATCCAATCTCAGGACAAATGAAGGTCAACAAACTCCTTCGAGGACTCTCAAAAGACTGGAATTACATAAAAACCTCAATAAGAGAGACACAGAGGATTGCTCCACTCTCTGTAGACGAACTGGTTGGGACTCTTCAATCCTATGAAGTGGAACAGACCAACAAAGAGGAAGACTCAAAAGGTAAGAAATCTATTGCCTTAAAGTCTAATGACTATTTTGATGCTACAGACTCTGAAGAAGATCTAGATGATGAAGAACTGGCACTCATGATAAAGAGATTTAGAAAGTTGAACAGAAAAGGAAGGAAATTCAATTGGAAGAAACAAAGTTCTCAAAGGTTTCAAAACAAGTCAACAGAGGAAGATGATTCTAACAAAGAAGTGACTTGCTTTGAATGCAAGAAAAAGGACACATCGACCCAACTGTCCCTCGTTAAAGAAAAGAAAAGGAAAGACCGAGAAAAAAGGAAGGCACTCAAAGCGGGAGACTTGGAGTGATACTGAATGTGAAGAAAGTGACGACGATTATGCCAATATCTGTTTAATGGCAAAATTAGACTCAGACTCAGACCTTGATTCAGACACAGACTCAGACAGCGAACTCGAGGTTGGTAACCTGAAAATTCCTGTTAAGGTTTCTAAATATATTGATGAACTTTGTCTTAGTCTGAAAACCTCTCTTAAGAGAATCTCCGAATTGAAAAGGGAAAATTCTACATTGAAGCAACAGGATAAACTTATGAAAGAAAAGTTTGAAAAGCTGGAAAAAGATTTTGTTGCTTTGTGAAAGAAAACTCAGACAGTATTTCAAATGAAAATATTCTTTTGAAAAATGATATCACTAACATATCAAAAAGATTTTCAAATGGTTCTGAAAAGCTGGATAAGATTCTTTCGATACAAAGACCATATTTTGATAAGTTAGGTCTTGGTATGACTTCTGAAACGATTCCGCTAATTGATTTTCCGAAGGTAAAAGAAAGAATTAAACAGAGACCAGCTAGAATTGTCTATAAGAATCATTTCCAAAAAGTCTTCGTAAAACCTGTTGGCAGAAATGCTTTGAGATGTTCCAAGTGTAAAAGCTTAGAACATTTTCGAAAGAATGTCCTTTGGTTTGGAGACCTGTTAAAAAGAGCTGGGCTAAGACTGTCTATTGTTCTAACACTTCTGGACCCAAGATGGTATGGGTACCAAAAAGAGCTTGAATTCGTGTTAATTGCAGGTTACTATCAAAAAGAAGATTAAATGGTATCTTGATAGTGGCTGCTCAAGATATATGACAGGAGACTCAAGCTGATTCATAAAACTTGTCCAGATAGACGGAGGAAAAGTTTCCTTTGGTGGTAACAACAAAGGAAGAATTACTGGTCGAGGAACAATAAAGATTGGAAGCTTGTCAATCAATAATGTTTCCTTAGTTGAAGGATTAAATTACAACTTACTTAGCATAAGTCAGTTGTGTGATACTGGTTTCAAGATCAACTTCCAGGAAGAAACGTGCTCTGGAATCAGTAAAGACTTTACTCAATCTTTTACAGGACGAAGACATGGAAATATCTATCTTCCGGATGTGAATCAAGAAAGATCACGGTGCTTAATATCGTACAAGATGAAGCAAATCTATGGCACAAAAAGTTAGGCCATATCAATATGAAGCAAATCAACAAGATCTCTACCAAGAAACTTGTTCGAGGATTGCCTATTCTCAATTACTCAAAGTCTGATCTATGTACACCATGCGTACTGGGTAAACAGGTTAGAAATTCTTACAAATCAATAAATAAAGTTTCAACTAATCATGTATTGCGGCTTCTGCATATGGATTTGTTTGGACCTACCAGAACGCAAAGCATTGGTGGAAAAAGGTTCTGTCTAGTAATAGTGGATGATTACTCACGATTTACTTAGGTCTACTTTCTTTCAAGTAAGTCAGAGACCTTCTCTCTCTTTTCAAAGTTTGCTAAGAAAGTGCAGAATGAGAAAGGTCACACTATCTCAAGCATTCGTACAGACCATGGAAGTGAGTTTGAAAATCAAGACTTTACTAAATTTTGTGATGAATTTGGTTTTCAGCATAAATTCTCATCTCCATATACACCAGAACAAAATGGGGTTGTGGAAAGGAAGAATAGGTCTTTACAAGAAATTGCAAGAACACTTTTAATTGGAAATCAAATTTCTTCAAGGTTTTGGGCTGAAGCTGTCTCAACTGCTTGCTATATTATAAACCGAGTGTTTTTAAGGCCAATTCTTGAGAAAACCCCTTATGAAATTTTTAAAGAAAAGAAACCAATAGTTTCTTATTTTCAAGTATTTTGTTGCAAATGTTTTATTCTAAAGAATGCAAATGATCGTGTTGGTAAGTTTGAAGAAAAATCGATGAATGATTCTTTGTTGGTTACTCAACTACAAGCAAAACTTTTAGAGTATTCAACAAAAAGACTCGATCGTGGAAGAATCAATGAATGTCAAATTTTAAAACTCTCCACAAATTTAGCAAATTCAGCCCGAAGATTCGAAATGCATTCTAGACACCGCTAGATCTACTTCCACCGAAACAAGTTACTAATTCGGAATCGTACAACAAGTGTGGCATCCTAGAAATTAAGGGCAAGTCCTAAGGTGCCCTAAAGCTTTTAAATAGGTAATGAATTTACCTATTGGTTTGTGTTTTAGCCTTAGTTCCTTCTTGAGGCTTTGTGCCTTGTGTTTTTAATATAAACCTAAGGTAATTAATAAGGATAAAGTTATGTGTTGCCATGCTTGTTATAGATTATTTTTCTCATAGGATAAATATTATAGAATTTTAATTAGGTGTAATTAATTGTTAGTTTTAATTAAAATGGGAAAAAGAAGTTGAATTGGGCCTTAGGCCCAAGAGTGGACCCTAATGGGCCAAGTGGCCGGCCCATTAAGGCCCACAAGTGGGCTGTCGCCGGCCCAAGGGGGAGGGGAAGAAGTGGCCGGCCCACTTCTTCCAAGGAGGCCCAAGATGGGCCCAAGCCCAAGCCCAAGCCCAAGCCCATTTGAATTGGTTCTTGCCAAGTGGCAAGGAAGCCTTGCCATGCATTGGCTCTTGGTGAGGCAAGGCAATCATTGCCTTTGGGGGAAATGAAAAGGGATGGCCGGATGGGGGTGTCGTGCGAGAGAGAGAGAGAGAGAGAGAGAGAGAGAGAGAGAGAGAGAGAGAGAGGGAGAAAGAGAGAAAGGGAAGAGGAGAGGAGGCTTGCACGAGGAAGAGGGGAGCCGTCCGTCCGCCGCACGCCGCCCGTCCGTCCGCCGTTCGTCGTCGTTTCTTCTCGGTTTAGAGGCAAGTTTAGGGTCCATCATCTCTCTTTGCATGTGTGCTTTGCATGTTGGTTGGGTTTTTGTTGTTTTGAATGCACGAAAATGGAGTGAGGTTGGCTTGTTCTTGGAGGTGCATGCTGTTTTCGCACGGATCACTGAAGTCAGAAACTTGTGAGGGCTTGCATGCATGTTTGGAGTTCGATTTTGGCTTGGATCTCTTCATGAAAGTTGTAGCTAACACCTTGAAATATAACATACTGAAATTTCGTGAAAAATGATGGAGATTTGAGGGGTCAAAGCCTCATTTTTCGGAGACCCTAGATCTGGAACTGTTTTTCTGACCTTGTGATGGATTTGTGCTTGCATGTTGATTTTTACTATGAATCTCTCTTCGACTTCTTCATGAAGCTTGTAGAGCACATCTTAAGGATGAACATACTCAAATTTGAAGCAAAAATAACAAGTTTAGACTAGGAAACCAACCTGATCTTGAAGACGATGAAACTGGAGTCGTGATGTGTGATACCCGAGACTTCGTGGAACCATTTGGAGGTCTTCCTTTGGTAGTTTGGCCTAAGTTCCTTCATGAAAGTTGTATGGGATTATTAGGAGTAAAACATATCCAAATTTCAGAGAAAACGAAGAAGTGTAGGTAGGTCAAATCTCCATATTTCGGACATAATACCCTGTGCGTTTCGGTAACTTGACCAGAAGCTTCGTGGATCTATAAAAATTTATCTAAAATGAATTTGACCTAGGTTCCTTCATGAAAAGTCTAGTTTAATGTCTTAACTATAACCTGGTAAAATTTCATAATTTTCTGAGGTCATATGGGTATTTTAATTGACTTATCAAGAAAACTGTGCGTTCTGCCCTTGTCCGAAATTGTGTACGGAAATTGTGGAAATGTTGCTTATTGTGTAGAAGTTGTTTGGCTATGTGTTTTCTGCAGAAATTTCTATTTTAATGTATTAGGATATTATATGCTTTAATTTCATGAATTTTGGGATTTTTGTGTTTATTTAATTAATTGCAAAATAGAATAAATTGGAATTTATATATTTTAAATTGCATGTGGTAAGTATATGGTTATTAGTGGCATATAACCCCATAAGAATTTAATCTATATGAGTGATTGCATATATTGCATGTATGTGTAAATGCTTGTTGATGCATGTACAAGTACAAAGATGATCTTGTTTTGCCATGACATCATGTGCATGATGAATTGAGACATAATTGGCAACGTGATCCATGGAAATTGTTGGGGGAGGATGTTAATGGCCAGAATGTATAGAGATACATGGCCGGATGACCCCGGGAGTGTCGGGATGCCCGGGATGGTAGGGTGCCGAAGCCTCGGAGGTCTTTGCCCGAGGGGATACCTCGTGATGCCGGTTAGGGTGCGAGATGCCGGAGCGGTGGGGTCTTGGATGCCCGGTGACCATGATTGGCATAATCCCGGAAGTTCTTCTCGCAAGGCCCGAATTAGGGTGCGAGTGTAAAGTATGGGATGGATGATCCCAAGGAAGGGAGATGTGATGATCAATTGAGATTTCAAAGTGGAAATTGACATGCATGTGTGATATAACATGACGATGACCTGCATGTGTGATATAACATGATGATGACATGCATGTGTGATATGATATGATGATGAGGACATGCATATGGGATATAACATGATGATGACATGCATGTGTGATATGATATGATGATGAGGACATGCATATGGGATATGACATGATGATGACATGCATGTGTGATATGATATGATGATGAGGACATGCATATGGGATATGACATGATGATGACATGCATGTGTAATATGACATGATGATGACATGCATGTGTGATATGACATGATGATGACCACCTATGGCATGATGATGACATGCATGTGTGATATGACATGATGATGATGACATGCATATGTGATATGACATGATGATGACCATCTATGGCATGATGAATGGTATGACGATACTCACCTATGATATAACAATATGATGACATGATGACATGTATAGATCATATGGTATGATGATGATGATCATTCGAAGTCTATGCTATACACGTATTTTGATTGTGAGGATAATGTATGATGGCATGTACATGGCTTCGAGGTAAGTATGTTGGATTGCATGTGTGACATGTATGATGTAATTGTTTGTATTATTTAAATGCATTGATTAGTGATTGGATTTCTTTACTTGTTGAGTGGTTGTACTCACCCCTTCGGGGACCAACATTTCAGATTAGCACGATGCCTCTCCCTGCCGTCACACGGGGAGTGTTTTACGGCCTTCCATCTGACGTGGAGGTCGAGCTGACTGAGATTGATTGTCCCACCCTGCCGGGACTGACTTTCATCCGTGTGCGTGCGATTGTATCCTACGACGTGGGTCTATCTAGAGGCCCGGTCATCCAGGAGTACGTGTCCATTCACATCCGCCGTGACGGGGTCATGATGGGGATGCTGCCACCCCCTCCGCCTGACGCACCGAGATGGGTGTGATGGCCCACGTACGTGTTGCTGGGGTTGGCAACTTTTTGGATGGCCGACACGAGTAGCCCGAGGGGAGATCGTTACACGTTTTTATTTTGAGGGTCGAGTGTCTCTTTTTGAGGTTGAAGGCCGAGCATATAGTTGAGTCTTGGCCTACCTTTTTGTACCGACCCGTGTTACCCTTCGAAAATTATATATGTAAATAAAAGTGGTTCGGCCTCGTGTTTCTTTCAATCAAATAGTTGGTGTGCATTGTGCCGTCGTGAGGGAAGTGAAGTGTTTGGTGAGACTCGCCTCTTATTTCCGCTATGAGCTGCGCAAATCTTTAAAGCCTTTTCAAAAGAAAAAGAAAAGAAAAATTTTTACGCCTAAGCCTCGGTCTAAATCTCAATTCTTTAATCTCAAATTGTTTTGCCTTGGTTTCTTTCGCATAGTATCTGTGGCGACCCTACCGGGTTTTGGGGGTGCCACAACAAGCTACTGATGAAGAATCTACTCAAGAAGAAGATCAACAATCTATCAGACTGACTAGTAACTGGAAACACAAGTCTAGTCATCCTGAAGAACTCATTATTGGGAACATTAATGAGGGAATTCGAACAAGATCCAAAAGGCGAGAAGAGTCTAGTGCTATTGCTCTTATTTCTGAAATAGAACCCAAAAATATTGAAGAAGCCTTAGCTGATGAAAGCTGGATTGAAGCAATGCAAGAAGAGCTTAGACAATTCAGTATTAACGACATATGGGAATTGACTCCCAAACCAAAAGGTAAATCAGTTGTTGGAGCTAAATGGGTTTTCAGGAACAAAGTTGACGAAAAAGGCAAAGTAACGAGAAACAAAACAAGACTCGTGGCTAAAAGATACACGCAAGAAGAATGGATAGACTATGATGAGACTTACACTCCAGTAGCAAGGTTAGAGGCAATCAGATTACTACTTGTTTTTGCTTGCTATAAGAATTTCAGGTTGTTTCAAATGGATGTCAAAAGCGCATTCCTGAATGGATTTATTCAAGAAGAAGTCTACGTGGAACAACCTCCTGGATTTGAAGATTCAAAGAAACCAGACTCAGTGTTCAGACTGAAGAAAGCTTTATATGGATTGAAACAAGCTCCTCGAGCTTGGTATGAAAGGCTAAGTAATTTCTTAATTCATAATGGCTTTTCTAAAGGAAAGGTAGACACTACTTTGTTTATTAAAAAGGAAGGTAAAAGTTTTCTACTTGTTCAGATTTATGTTGATGACATCATATTCGGATCATCTAATGAGACTTTGTGCAAGAAATTTTCTAAGTCTATGCAGGATGAATTCGAGATGAGCATGATGGGTGAACTATCCTTTTTCCTTGGTCTACAAATGAAACAACTAAAGGAAGGAATATTCATTCACCAAGAGAAATATGCAAAAGAACTGGTTAAAAAGTTCGGTCTGGAAAATTGCAAAAAGACTGACATACCAATGTCAAGTTCCTTGAAGATAGACAAAGATGAAACAGGGAAGAAAATCGACCAAAAGTTATACAGGAGTATCATTGGTTCACTTCTTTATCTTACTGCATCCAGACCTGACATATTATTTAGTGTTTGCATATGCGCTAGGTTTCAATCTGATCCTAGAGAATCTCATCTAAGTGCTGCTAAACGTATTATTAAATATGTTACTACTATTGCTAAGATCGGTCTATGGTATCCCAAAGAAGGAGACTTTAAACTTCTTGGCTATTCAGACGCAGATCTTGCAGGTTGTAGAGTTGAAAGAAAAAACACTTCAGGTACTTGTCAATTGCTTGGAAACAGGGCAGTATCTTGGTTTTCAAGAAAACAAAGTATTGTGGCTCTTTCAACAGCTGAAGCAGAATACGTAGCCCTTGGAAGTTGTTGTTCTCAAATACTGTGGATAAAACAACAACTGCAAGACTTTGGCATTGAAGACTCTTGCACAGAAATAAGATGTGACAACACCAGCGCAATCAATCTTACAAAGAATCATATCCTACATTCAAGAGCAAAACACATTGAGATTCGACATCACTTTATAAGAGATCATGTTCAGAACAAAGAAGTCTTGATACAATTTATAGACTCAAAGAATCAATCAGCGCGAGACATCTTCACAAAGCCACTTGAGAAAAGCTTGTTTGAGTCTATTCGCTCAAGACTCAATATTTTATCTCTTGAAGAAAGTTGAAGCTCAAACTCAGAAACTAAAGTCTGATAGAGTATCAGACTCAAAGGTTGAAGACTGAAAATACCAATCGACACGACTGTAAGTTCATTTACTTAAACTGTCATATCGATAAGGTAAGACTATCTGTTTATCTCTAATTGAGCTTATTAAGACAATTATATTTAAAAAAAGGGTGGTTATCGATTTATTAAGGCAGTTATTTTTTTTAAAAGGAAATTCTTAAGATTTCCAAAATATGCGACGCTTGGATTTCCCCCGTATCTGTTATCTTTTATACACTTCTTCTCCTTCGTTTTCACTTTACCTAGAAACCCTAGATCAAAAGCTTTTCACTGCTCTGTATTTTTCTCTCCAAAACTTCTTCGTCTCAAAGTTTTTAACTTTCTTGCGACACAAGTGAGAAAGCTTCTCCAAAGAAAGCAACAATGTCGTATCAAAGGAAGTCATCAAGAATAGCAAACAGGGGACCACAAGGATCTGGTGAGGGGCCTACGCACTTCGATCTCACCGAAGAAAGTGACTTTCCATCTGAGCAAACTCCTCAACGATCTCAACAGCGGTCTTCCCAAACTAGACCTCAAGGTCATCGCCCTCAAGATGAAGAAAAAGTTGTTGAAGATATTGAACCTGTAAGAACACTTAAGTCTGCTTTTGTTTATAGGCTTTACTTTGCATTGAAGGAAGGAGGTTCTGCCATGACCTTCATTGATGAATTTCTGAAAGAGAAAGGTTACAGAAATGAGACTCATTTTCTCACCGTCATGGAGAGGTCAGGGATTGTTCCTGAAGGAACGGCTGCAAAAGCCTTTGCAAATTTTCCCAGTGACCCTAGGTTTGGTAGTATGAATCAGCCAGAGGGAAATGATGATGATGAAAAGATGTTCATACACTTTAAACCATGGATGGGTGTTGCTGCAAACCTTCGTGGGAAGAAGGATGAACTGTTTCGCTCAGACGGACATAGGAAAATGTATGAAAAGTTGGTGAAGCGTGGAGTGATGAATCCACGGACGGTGGATTTCGATTTTCTGGACCTATTGAGCATAAATCTGAGAGAGAAGTTTGAAAAACTTCAACTTCATCAGTTCTGTACTGACTGTGATATGGCACATTCTGAATTAACAGCGTAATTCTATTCCAATCTCAGTTTCATTGATGCAAACAGCTTTTCTTTCAGTGTGAGAGATAGAGAGTATGTTGTTGATAAGGACATTCTGGGAGATGTAATTGGTGTGAAAAGAGGTGCTTTCCAATCAATTAGTGTGTCTGTAAGCCATGCTACTCTTGAACTTGCGAGAGACAGAATTGCTGAAGGTCGTCTCTCCTACTCCAGGATGAATGCAACAAATACTTTGCTTCACAAGATTGTGATCAACTGTCTTAGACCCAAATCAACATCCGAGATAGATGTATCCATCTCAGAGGCTAAGTTGATGTATGCAATCAAGACTGGTCTTAACTTCTCTTTACCGCACACTATCATGTTTCACATGTACAGATCCATGGCAAAGGACAAAGGAAAACTTCCTTATGCTGCTCTTATCACTCGTCTTTTCAGAAATCTGAATATTCAGCCTCCTCACATTCTCTCTGTGAAGACTATTGATAAAATGGTCATCGGACTAAGGATGATAACAAAGATGCGTCTGAAAGAACTCAGCAAGAAGCTGGAGCAGTTCAAGGAGAAGACTCCTATCAAGTTCAGACCAGACTCTTCTGCGGCCAAAAGAAAAGGAAAGGAACCATTGGCTAGTTCTACCAAGAAGAGAAGAGCAATCATCTTGGAAGATGAAGATGATGAGGATGCTCTACCCATCTCTGCTCTTGTTTCTCAATTTTCTGCATCTGTTCCAGTTGTTCCAGAACAACAACTTGAAGAAACAAAGGAAGAGAAAGAGAAAGAGAAAGAGAAAGAGAAAGAGGAAGAGGAAGAAGAAGAGAAAGAGGAAGAGGAAGAAAAAAGAAAGAGGAAGAGAAAGAAAGAAAGAAAGAGGAAGAAAGAGAGGAAGAGGAAGAAGAAAAAAACGAGAACAAGCGGATGAACCAGCACAAACAGATTCTCCAGCAGAAAAAGAGGATTAACAACAGCCTGTCACTGAGGAAACTCCTCAGAAAGAAGAGTTCTTTTCTCCTCCAGAAGACATGGAAACAGGGGGAGATACACACAGAGAACATACCCCTCTTCTACTGACTTTTAGAGAAGAAGATACACAAACATGTGTTAGTCGATCACCTCCTGATGCTGAAGATGTTCATGCTGCTCAGTTTCCTGAAGGAGAGGCATCATCTCCACATACTGAACTTCTTGCTGATATTCATACTGGCTTGACTCCACCATCAGACCGAGCTAAAGCAAGCACACTTCCGGAGATTATGGAAGGCTGCTTGATATCATCTTGGAACTCAAAGGCCAAATCTATGCCATGGGGTATGAATTTCAGACTTTGCATAATGAAAATCATGCAATGTTCATCACTCTGCATGATCAGCTTAAAGAGGTTCAGCGTCAGATTCGGGCTACTGCAAAAAGCACTACTCTTACCCAAGTACAGGAAGATTTGAGGAAGCTAGAAGGAACTGTCAAGTCTATGGAGGACTTTCAACTTGTTCGCATTCCTCGTGCTCCTTGATTTTTTTTATGCTGACAAAAAGGAGGAGAAGACTTTGCAGATTTTCAAGCACATTTCAATTTCAGACTCTATCCTCAAACCAAACTAAATCTTATCTTCAATTTTTTTTTAAACATTTTTTGAGTTGTTATTTTGACTTTATCTTGAGTTTTTAAATATGTGCAGTTTTTGAATGTGTGCTCATTATTGCATTACTTTAAGCTTTTAAATTAGATAAAGATAGTACTGTATGTTCATGACTAATGAGGTTTCTGTGAATGCAGATCTGTGTACAGGGTAAGTCTGTGTACATGATATCTGTGTACATGATAACTTCTACTATTTTTATTCTAATCTTTTATGAGATATCAATGCTTGGTTAAAAGTTGTATTGCAGGGCAATAATATTCAAATCTGCAGGAAAGTTTTGTCACCATCAAAAAGGGGGAGATTGTTGGATAAATTCTCTTAAAGTATTTTGAAGTTGACAAAACATTTTCATCAATCTAGTCTGAAGACTTACAGACTCTATTGACAAAGTCTGAAGCTAGAAAGACTCATGTTTCAAAGTCTACTCTCATGGACAGTCTCCAGACCGACTTATTCTGATCTTATATGATCTTTATTCTAACGGCTAGAGAATATCTTTCTACTGGATTCACCACTAGAAGATCTTACTTTCGTATTCGAATATGTATAGATTCTCTAAAGATTTCGCAACTTATATTTGGAATGATCTACTTATGGAAACCAAGATCCTGATTGTATGGGCGAGCAGGATTGATGGGCTATCAACCCTTACCTTAAATAGCTCGAGATCTCTCTAATTGATTATGTCTAACGGGTTGATTGGAAGAACTTCTTTGGAAGGTGCCAACGGTATTGAAGGCATGAAGAAGTATATAAGAGAGATGCTCTAGTTGTTGAAGGTGCCGGATAGAAGAATTCCAAAGTCTGAATCTCCTTTTCTATTTTGCGATATCATTCTTCGAGCGTTATATGTAATCAAAAGAGAGATCATATTGTAGTGAGACCTTGAGGAAGTGTAGTAGAGTTTTCTACACTGTGGACTCAAGAGCGTGAGACTGTAATCACTCTTTTTTATTATTAGTGAAATCCAGCCAGAAGGGCTGTCCGTGCGGGAGAGTGGACGTAGGCTTGGTCTAAGCCGAATTACTATAAATCTGGAGTCTTGATTCTCTATCCCTAATCATTTTATCTTTCATTACTTTCATTTGCTGCGATTGTTGTTTTTAATTCATTAATATCTCATTCGGATTAAATTGTTGAAATTGCTTTAATCACCTATTCACCCCCCCTCTAGGTGCTAATTCTAGTCCTAACACGAACAACTCCTGTTTAAGCCCTTCAGGGACAGCATTTTAGCAGAAAACCACTCTGCCCTTTAGTTCAGAGCCTAGAGACACCCAAATAGAATCAGGATGGTAACATTTCTAACTATCCAAAATGCATTTCTCGAGGATCCTACCAGGCTGAAGAAGAAGAGGAGTTTAGAAAGCCATAGAGTTTTTCACAAAACACTATGGACCTAGACTTAGAACTAGGGAAGGAAGAGTCAATTCTGCGGTATGCCTTCCCACAGTGGGCGAACAACTCCCGTTCAAGCCCTTCATGGACAGCCTTTTAGCATAAAACCACTCTGCCCTTTAGTTCAGAGCCTAAAGACACCCAAAAAGAATCAGGATGGTAACATTTCTAACTATCCGAGCTACATTTCTTGAGGATCCTACCAGGCTGAAGAAGAAGAGGAGTTTAGAAAACCATAGAGAGTTTTTCACAAAACACTCACTTTACTCAAGGGACTCTGCCCAACACATTACACCATTCTTGCCTTATATAGACAATAAGAGGTCACACACAAGCAAGGACCAAGCTCATGGGTCCAAAAACAAACAGAGGCACTAGAAACTTCCGGTAGGGAATTATTCGCACGGCTATGAACAGTGACAGTGAACAGTAGTTTCCCTAGCCTACTGCTACAGTAAAAGTGAACAATAACTTGCTACAGTGAAATTGTATGGACGGTGGTCTTGTTTAGCGGTCTCGTCCGTCACGAGCATTGTAGTCGTAGTCCGAGTCATCTGAGTTGTGTGCTGTTGCTAGAAGATGTTCCTCATACTTTTGTTCAAGAGCTTCAAGATCTTCTAGCGAAAGGATTTGGTTCAGCTGGTGTGATGTGGATGCAAATGCTTCTTCTTGTGCCTAATCTGTACTGTCTGCGTCTACAGTGTTTGTAGGAATGCTTGGTTGAGGCCAGTTGGATGGCTGAGCATAGTGGGATGTGTCCATGCCTGAGGATAAGGACAAAGGTCCTTGATCATAAGGGTCCTAGGAAAGAGGACCTCCCCATTGTGCATAGGGGTCTTGAGTGGACTGCGCTAGGTCATCTTCTTCTGTCATTTCATGTTCCTGTGATGATGCAGCTTGTCTGAAATCTTCGAATGCTTCCTTGGCTTCTGGTGCTAGGCTATAATGATCTCATGCAGTGGGTACATATAATTTCATACGTCTTTAGGAATAGTCTTGTTTTCCTGGCATAAAATTCTTTAGAGTTCTCGGTATTGGTATTCACAACATCCAACAGGTCTTGGATAAGATTTGTGAATCCTAGCTTCTTTGCTATCCAAGTGGGGTTTATAGGAGGTGGTTCCTATAATCTGTGGGGCATCGATTATATTACCATTATTTCTGAAAAAAATGCCATGGACGTCGGAAGAACAAAATGGTATGGACTTCAGGGTTTGATTGCATGGTTCTCAATTCTTTTTCCAAAAGATATTTCTAGTGAGTAGGAGGATAAAACCAATTGAGAAATTCTAAGAGATTCTTATCACTTTCTCTTTCAACATTTCCTCTACCGAGCAAAAATATCCTAGTTAGGTTGGCAATAAATCTTCTGGTTGGAATTTCAATAGCTATTAAGAACTTATTAGTTAAGTACCATAATAACCATTTAAGTTGATCAGGGAAATCATCTTCCTTCCAGATTAAAGGATGAATGAACGGATAATCTGCATTTAAACCAAAAGGATAAAGAATCGAACCTCCATTAAATCTCGAATATATCGTGTGGTATCGCCACATGACGTTTTCCAGGTTTTCAGTGAGGCTATCATTCTGGATTTGTTCCACAATCTCCTGGGATATTTCCAACTTGGCAAATCCTTGATCTTCTCAATCTTGTATTTTACGCCATGATTGAGGATATGGAAAGCAGGTCTCTTGATGTACATGTTGATTTCGGCTGGTACTCTTGGCCTTGACAAGAAGTCAGCAAGAACATTCTTCTTTCTAGGAATGTGCTTGGTTTCAAAAGAGTATTTTGAAAACCATTCAGCCCATCGAAGTAATTAGGAGTTTGGAATCTGCTTGTTTGAACTTGGTCATCTGAGGGAAAGATGCCATGTCTAGTTCTACTAGGAAGTGATGGCCGATGAGATGGAATTCGAACTTTTTTATTCCATTTTTCACCACCAAGATTTCTTTAAAAGTGGAGTGATAATGCATTTCAGGTTGGGAGAACTTTCCACTTTTATAGGCACAAAGGTGTCTTTTACCATCAATTTCTTCAAGCAGGATGACTGCCCAGTATTCATCACTAGCATCTGTTTGGAGAATTCTTTTGCATATTGATGGTATCTTCAATGGTGGGAGATTTTGCATAATCTCCTTAAGTTCAGCAACTGCTTTAGTCTGAGATTTTCCCCGAGGTGGGGGATTCTTTTTTAGCATTGACTGGATTGGAATCAGCAGTTTTGCAATGTTTGGGACAAAATCCCTGAGATAGTTAATTATCCCAAGAAATTGCTGAACTTGTTTTGTGGTGAAGTTTTCTTCAGGAAACTTCAATAATTCTTTAGCAATATGTGGCCCTAGATAGTATGTACATTTGTTGATGTGCATACCAAGAAATTCAATTTCTATCTGGGCAATGTTCATCTTCCTCTGAGAGAGCATAATACCATGCTTCTTTACGATTTCTGCAAACTGCTCAAGGAGTTGGTAGTGTGACTGTTCATCAGAATTGTAGAGGAGGATGTCATTGATGTATATGGCTGCACTTGATAGGATTGGTTGGAAAATTCTACACATGGCCTTTTGGAAAAGGGATGGTGCTACCTTTAGGCCAAAAGGGAGAACTTTCCACTGGAAGTGTTGATTTGAAATACAAAATCCTGTCTTGGATCTGTCTTTAGGATGGATACCTAATTGCCAAAATCCGGCTTTGAGGTCGAATTTGGAATAGATACGGGCCTTGGTTAAACCAGTAAATAGGGAATCTCTAGATGGTAAAGGGAACTTGTCATCTTGTAGGAAAATGTTAAGAGGTTGGTAATTGATCACTAATCTCATTTTTCCCCTATTTTGCTCAGCACGCTTATTGACATAAAAAGCTTCACAAGCCCATTGGGAGTTGGAGATTTCAATAAGGCCTTCTTGCAATAGTTCTGAGCATTCTCTTTGAGCCAAAACCAAGTGTTCTGGCTTCATTCCCATGTGACTTGCCTTTGTTGGATTGATATCTTCGTTCTTTTTGAAAGGGAGGCCGACAAAGAACTCTGGATTTTCCCATAGGGGATGAGAACATTTCTGGGTGAATTCAGAGTGAGATTCTGAACAAGATTCCAACAACTTTTGCATGATCGGATCTAAAAGACTCATTTGAATGGAAAAAAGTCTTTGGATATTGACGAATTCAGAGAATTGGTCTTTATATTTAAGGCATTTTCCAAGAATGATGCGAAGCTGTGAAATTTGAGTCATGATGTCCCAACCAATAATTAAATCTTTATTGGGGAGACTGGATCCGAAGATTTTTGTGGTTATAGAACACTGAGGGAAAAACTGGACAGTGATTGGAGTAAATCCGACATTTGTAGAGAAAGTATCGCCTGAGGCAGAATTGAAATATCTGACATAAAAAGTCCAATATTCCTCAGGAAGAACTTTAGTGTCCAAGATTGAACAGCTTGCTCCAGTATCTATGAGAGCAACGACAGTGATTGGTTTGGCAAACTTTGAAGTGAATATTTTGACAGGAAAATAGGGACAATGAGTTTAGCTCGAAAATATGTCAGAGCTTTGTTACGGAGAGGTGGGAGATATATGAAAAATATCTTCAGAATCTGAATCCGAATCAGTTTCACTAGGAGTTTGGTAACAAGGGATGACACAAAAAGTCTGTTCGGATGGTTCTTCATTAGCAGAGAATAAAGATTCAATATCATCATTGTCAAGAGAAATACCCGTTTCATTCTCTATATGATGTATCAGTCGATTATGGCCTTTCCTTGCTTGGGGACAATTTTTGGCAAAGTGTCCTTTTTGGTTGCAGATGAAGCATCGATTTGTCTTCTTGTGGCCTATGCGATCTTTCCTTTTGCGTAGGTATCGCCATTTCTTCTTTCTTCGGAAGTTCTTGGGGCCATGTTTGGATTTCTTTATCCAGAACTTCTTGAAGTGCTTCTTTTTTCCGGGAAGCTTTTCCACAAGTACCATCGCAATCACGCTTGGAGCATTTGATCTTTAGCTTTTGGCGAGAACAGGCTGTTTCAAGTTCTCTGTCATCTGTGATGTAAGTTCGGACCATCTGGCGCTTTAAACACAGTTCTTCAAGGCACAAATGGATTTCTTGTTGGATTTCTCCCAACGGAATCTCTTGTATTCTTCTTTGTTTTGCAAGAAAAGATCTCTCAACCATTTGAGACAATTCTTTGGGGATGGAAGTCAGGTAGACATGCTTTAGATTTGGATCAGCTCCAATATGATAAAAGAGTTTAGTCATTTCTCGATAATGCTTGTCAAGGTATTTTCTCTGGAGAGAGTAGCACTTTCTTTCAAAGAATTCTCTCCTTTTTATCTCAATGAGATCAGTAGGTTTCCCAACAAAGAAGTGGTATAAAAGGGTAATGGCATGACTGAAATCAGGTGAGCAAAGAAAATGGATTTGGTCTTGTTCGACCATTGATTTCCACCAAAGTTTGAGACTACCCGTGAATCTTGTAACAAAGTTGAAAAGGACATCATTCATATCATGGTTGGTGATGGCCTGGGTATTCAACCAGGTATGAAATTCCTCAAGTCTTTCTGGCCATTTGTGATAAGGGATATCATCAATGGTAAAGAACTGTTTCGATGTCCTAGACACATTTTGTTCAGGATTTCTTGTCTAGACAAGTTCAGGCTCAAAATAGTTTAATTCCATGTCCTGATCTGGAGGATCAGCCATAAATATGGATGATGTTATAGGTGCTATGGGAGAGGAATCAATGGCTGGGATTAAGAAAGATGAGGAGGACGAGAGAGATACGGAATTTGATTCAATATCAAAGATATTTGGGAAAGTTTGTTCAGCTGGGAATAGAATCTGGTTATCTGGGATAACAGGATCAGTCTGTTGAATAGCAGGATCAGGTTGCTGTTCTTGATTGCTCAAATCCTTTAAAAAGGATTCTAATGAATTAGACAGCATCATCTGATCTGGCTTTTCCCTTATAATAACATTGGATTCTGGCAGTACTTTCTCTTTTCCTCTTTCTTTCCTTGCTTGGTCCAATTCTTTGAGACGATTTCGCATTTCTGCCACATTTGTTTCCTTTCTGTAAGGATCTGGTGCTATGTTGGCAAAGATGGACGTCTGAGGTGGTGGAGGCGGGTATTCTGTCCATGCTGGAATTGGAAATAGATTGAACTAGTTGAACCTTCCTTCTTCAAGGATATGAATCTGCCGTTTGAGTTTTTCTATTTCCGGCTTTGGGCTTTCAAGATAATGATACCCTAGATGTTGTCCTGATTCCAAGGCATGAAGCCTCTTTTGGAACTCAGAAAGCATATTATTTGTGGTGTCATCATACTTTCGAAGATCTTGTTGCACATATCCGATTTTGGAATCAATTGCTTTAAAAGCATTGTTTTGTGCTAAAAGAGTCTCCGATTGCCAATTTAGGACAACCTTAGCAGCAATAGTCCTTTTTTGTCGTCCATGTTCATCCACATCAGTGGCGGCAGGTATTTTGGGAGTATGACGATATATGCCTTATGGATCAATAAATTCCTCTGGAGTAGGAAACGAGAGTTTGGGATTCTCTCGGACAAGAGGAGGAAAGTTTATGTCATGAAACATGGCGATGGAAGAAGTGGATGGTGGTTCTGTTGGAACCTCAAGTGGGTAGGAATGTTTCTTGGCCCACTTTAAGATTGGCTTATAGAATGGTGAAAGAGCCGGTTTTTTTTTAGGAGGAGATGGAGGAGGTGATGGTGGTGGAGTCGGTGAGACTGGGGGTGGAGTAATGAACTTTGATGGTGGAGGTGGAGCATAGGAGACCATAAACTGGAATTTATCACACTTACCAAGAGTATCCACGGAGGGATCTCCATTTAAGTACCTTTGGTACATTTGGTCTTTTGGCTTCTTCTTCCTTCTTCAAGGTCTATCATCTGGGTTTACCTCATCAAGAGATTTTGTGCAATAAGAGCACTGACAAAAAGGATCCCAAAAACAATGACCAAATTGGTCTTTGTAGTAATGGACATGATGTCCATCACTATTGAAATGTCTAATAAGCTTCTTTGGATCTGGCTCAGAAATTGATTCTGGAACACATGGTTCGATCATAAAAATGGTCTGAAAGATAGACGGATTTTCTTCCTTTTCCTTGCTGAATTTGATGGAAACAGTTCCATCTTTCTTTTTGACAAACTCGGAGTCAAATGATTGGTATGGCTTGTTATTCTGATGCAACTTTTCGTAGTTGGTAATCCAAGTCTCTGGAAGGAGAGTAGCTAACTTTTCCTTCGGGATCTGTTTGGGAACATGGATGCAAGACGCTTGATCATTTTGCATGGAGATGAATAAAGCATCTTCATTTCCATTGTGGAAATTTAGATCAAGAGCATGATTCTGCACACGATAAACCATCTGGTAATGCAGTGTTGCAGCTATAGAGTCAGAGGTTTGAGGAGCTCCAATGAGCTGGATATGGACTTTCAAAAAGGAAAGTAACCGGGGGTCTGAAAGAGCGATGTTGAAGTTTGGATACAAAGTCACGAAGATTGTTCCGGCATTTAGAGTAGTTTGGATAGTGCCAATGCAAGCATGCTAGTATTCTAGGAATCGAGTATCTAACAAAGCTATTCTTGCCACAACTGGCAAGCCTTTGCGACCATGGAAAGTGAGAGCAAGACGAACAGCCCCATAGTGGACATGAGAATATCCTTGTTGAGTCCATTGCCTAGGAAACTCTGGAGGTATCTAAAGAGTAACAAAGTACTCCTTTTCAGTAGCAAGAATGGGATGTTGGTCGAACTTGGAGGACTGGACGTACTCCTTTACGTCCTTTGGAGTTTGGCGAATGAGCTATCGAATGGAGCGGATAGGTGAAAATGATGAAGTGGGTTTGGCAAAAGCTGAGTAAGGGTTCATGAGAGGGAGTTGGGTTTCAGAGATCTTAGTTTCATCACTAAGAGAGACTTCATAAAGATAGTCTATCTTAGAAGCAGTTGAAACTTGGAAGTCTGAAGGGGCTGAGGATGAAGGAGCAAGAGAGACAGGTGCTTCGAGAATTTCAAGTTCTGTAGACATGATGTAAAGAGATCTTCTCAGCACTGGATTCACCTATAAAGCGAATGGAACGGATAAAATTACAAATAGAAATCAAGGCTCTGATACTATGAATGGACCTAGACTTAGAATCAGGGAAGGAAGAGTCAATTTTCTGCAAGTATACATCCATTCTCCAGATGACATACGAATCATCAAGCCATTATAGTATTTTTATTCTGAAAACACAATCAATTTACCATTTTTATCATTTCTGATAAAAGTACATGTACGTGGACACACGATCGGCCTTAGCCAAAATAAAGTAAGTTCCTTTTCATAAATCCCACCATTTTCTATAGCCCACCAAAATATTTTTGGCAGACTGTCAACCGATACCCTCGGTTATTTTTCAATTAATAACCAAAATTATTTAATTTACGAAAATAATCCCAAATTCACAAATAATTCATTTCAGCACAAATTAAAGCTCGATTAAATAAACGGGCTGCACCATGACAATCGGCATAAAATTTCAGTCGTCGGCTATCCCAGCTTAATTTTTGAAAAATAAATAAATAATTAAATTAATTTCGAAAAATTAATAAATAAATACTAAAAATCCAATTTAGGCCCGTAATGCCTAATTGGAGCTCGAGACATATTGGGAAAAATCCCAAGATACATTCAATAAATAATATAGGCTATCATCTTGCTAAATGCACTAACCATTTGCTTAACATGCATAGGTAAATCCCTAATTTAATTATTCTAATATAATCTAACCACCTAATTGCACTTAATTAAATCTAATCAATCCTTAAACATCATTAGTATACTAATAAGGGATTAGTGAGCAAAACTCACTTGAATAAAAGCGGATATTGGATCACCACATGGCGACGCAACGGCGGCCGAAATCCAAATTTTTGGCGGCGTTGACGGGCACGTGGACCGGGCCTAAAAGCCTTGCAAGTCCACCGTGATTGCTGGGCTTGGTCTCGGGCTTGGGCCTACTTCTTGGGCTGCTTCGCGGGCCTCAAGACTGGGCTGAAACTTGGGCTTCAAATGGGCTAATCTTGCTTGAAGATAGGCTGCTCTCTCTTGGGCTAAAACTTGATGGATTGAAGACAGGCCCAGCTATTGGGCCACGAAAATTTATGTGGACAACACTAGAAAGCTCGAAAATGGACTGGATGGGCTGACCGAAGAAAAGACCAAACTGGGCTAAGTTGGGCTGGAATGCTTCTGCAGATGGGCTGAACTGTTGCAAGGCTTCAAGATGGGCTGAAGATTGTGACAAAATGTGGCTTCAATTGGCTCGACAGTTGAGCCGAGCATGAGCGGAATCCAACGAAGCAGAGAGGCAACGTAGGGTAGCTTTGGTTGAAGGCTTCGTGTAGCTGAAGATGGCCGCGTGGAGATAGGATGAGCTGGCAATTGCAAGGAGAAATAGCGTGGCTTCGGTGGGACGTTGGGCGAGAAGGCGGAGGAGGCAGCGTTGGGGGTGTGGATACGTGGATGATGCTGGGAGATTAGAGGGTCAACTTTGCTGGGATTTTCTTCTTTGATTGACTAAGGAAGCTAGGTAATGGGGCGTGTGGCAAGAAGAGAGTTCGGTGGAGTGTGGGTCTTCGGTGGATAGCCAAAAAAAAAAACGTGGAGATGTGAGGCGAAGAAGGAAATCGTTGAAGCAGTAGCTGGTCTTCGGCTTCAGCTGGTTTGAGAATGAAAAAAGCAAAGCAGGAATCCGTGAAGGAGAGTTAAGGCGTGCGAAGGAAGAGGTCGGCAGTGAAGTTTGTTCGAGAAGCCTTGAAGAGAGAGAGACCAAAAGTACAAAATCTTAGCCAATGTCTTAAATGCTTGGTCCCCTCAGAGTCTTCATACTTATCCCACTTGTCCAACAATACTTTCCAAGCTTTATCTTCACAATTAATCCCATTTGATGCCCAAAAATACACTCATTTTCCTAATTCCGAATTTACTCACATAGCTTCAATTTCCATCCAAATTCTTCAATTTGATGTAGAAAATTCCCACATTATTTCTACGAGTGCCCCTCGTCAAATAGCTCGGCTTGCAACTCCAAATTTCCTTTAATTTGGTCAGTCTGAATTTCCGCAACGTCCGAATCGATTTTCCGTAAAAATATCGGAATCTCCAAAAATCTTCTGAGACTGAGTTAGCGTTCCTAGAATAGATTGTGACATGACAGAACTTTCAATTTCTGAAATCGAACGCCAATTCACTTTTGATTTCCATTTGACGAGTTTTTAGCGTAACCTAGGCTACCGAGTAACTTTCAGAAATTTTTACTGCAAATGACTCGTGGTCGATTTTTTTCGAGCCACAATGAACCCACTCGACACATTGACAACTCTTGGTTGTTGTGAAAATCTCGAGGATTCAAATACGGACACAGGATACCAAAACAATATAAAAATCAATCTAATGTCGGCCGACGAGAATTTTCCAATTTAGTGGTGTCACCCACGATTAGCCACACATCTCAATCGAACCGACCTGTCTCTGATCTTTAATTAATTTACGTCTGTGCCGTAATGATCTTGGCAGATGAACATAGTTGAGCAACTGATTCCTAGTCGAATTCTCAAGTCTATTTGCCTCAAAATCATTAATGGCTACTCTAAATAGTCTAGGTATTTCGAGAGTGATCAGCTCTGAGAACAGCCCTACAAGCGCGTCAATGAAATGCACGATTTATTCAGTAGAAAACAGGATCGAAAATCTAGGATGTCACAAATCTAAATCTTGAAAAAATAATCTTTTTCCAATTTGAAGTTCTAACTGTTGGATGTATGCCCTAAAGCTACTATGTAATAGTTACATATTGGGGATTTTAGTTGTACTATCATTATTATTATTTAATTAATGGCAATGACGTATTCATTCATATGTCTAATTATTTTATATTTATGAATGATTCCATAAGATCAGTTGTAACTAGACCTATTATTGAGACGTCAAGAATATATGTGGCGGGTTCATAGTTAGGCTGAATCTTTAAACTGTTCCTAGTCAATAGATTATTGAATGGATATTTATAATCCTGTTCAGACCGGTGTGTTCTTAACTTCACCATTAAGTATTGGATACTTAAGGGAATGATGAGTCACAAGTCAGTGGGTATTGTGATGCTTGAGTTAAGAACACAAGTGTTTGTATTAGACAAATTCACTAAACGCGATGCATGATAGGGCTAGTACGAGCACCTAGAGGGGGGTGAATAGGTGATCAAAGAAGTTTTTGCGAATCTTAACAAAACAACTTAGTTTCTAAGATTAATAAATTGAAAGCGCGAAGACAATAAACAAACGTATAAAGCTGCGATGTAAAGTAAAGAGTTTAGGGATAGAGAATCAAGACATTAGGTTTATAGTGGTTCGGCTTAAACCAAGCCTACGTCCACTCTCCCGCACTAACAGCCCACCGACTAGATTCCACTAAGAATTTACAGTCTCACGTCCTTGATTCCACAGTGTAGAGACTCTACTACACTTCCTCAAGGTCTCACAAATATCTAATCTCTCTTTTGAGTACAAATAAAGCTCAACAAATGAGATCGCAAAGAACAAGGAGCTTCAGACTTTGCAATTTATCTATCGAGCACACTCGAACAACTTGAGCGTCTTCCTTATATACTCCTTCATGCCTTTATAACCGTTGGCACCTTTCAAAAGAGTTCTTCCAATCAACCCGTTGGAAAGAATCAATTAGGGAGATTTTCAAGTTATTTGAGGAATGTGATGATAGCCCACCAATCCTGCTCGCCCATACAATCAAGATCTAGGTTTCCATAAGTAGAACCTTCCAAGTATACTTTGCCGATCAATCGAATCTAAGTTACTTGAATTAATCTCAATACGAATAACAGATCTTGAGATGCTATCTCCAGCCGTGAGATTTTCCTTAACCACACGAATCAAATCCTTAAGATATACTCATCTAATTCAAAGAATAATACTTTTTCTTCGTCGGTCTGGAAACTGTCAATGAGGGAATACTTTAAATCTTGAGTCTGGAGGTCTTCAGACGTTGATGGAAGAGTCTGCAAGTCTTCGAGACTAGGCGATGGAAACGTTTTGTCAACTTCAAAACAAATCGGGAAGTTTTCTCCAACAATCTCCCCATTTTTTATGATGACAAAACTTTCCTGCAGATTTGGATACTTTCGACCTGCAATACAATACTTAAGCAAACATAGATATCTCATAAAAGATAAGCATATTATGATAAAGATAGTAGCGATTCTGCATCCACAGAAAACAAGTTAGTTCTGTAAAAGCAATTATCTTTACCAAAATCATCAACATAGCTTAAGATACTATACGTAAGCATTAAACGATCAAAGCAATCCAAACCAATCCATCCAAACAAAAGATAAGTCAAAACATAATCAAAAATCAACCAAACAAAAATAAAAAAGATAGTCAAATATCAAATCTGCACCAACTTCTCCCCCTTTTTGTCAACAGCAAAAGGTAGAGAAGATAAAGAGAATAAAATTAAGATGATTTGGGAATGTGAATGAGCTGAAAATCTGCCATAGACTTGACAGTCTCCTCCAGCTTTCTCAGATCCTCCTATAGTTGCACTAGATCTTTACCCTTGGCATTTGCTTGAATTTGAAGATTAAAGGCTTGAACTTGATCTTGCATAGAAACTGAAATGGCTTGATGAGCATTCTGCAGGGTCTGCAATTGACATCCCAAGGCATAAACATGGCCTTTGATCTCCAAAAGAAGTTCAAGCAATCTTTTAAAGTCTGCTGAGTTGTCAGTTTGAGTGCTTGCTTCAGCATGATCAGTTTGTGGAATATAGCCAGATGATGGAACTTCAGCACGAGCATCCAAACTTGGAGATGAAGCCTCATTACCTTCTTCAGGAAATTGAGAGGCATACACATCCTTTGGATCGGCAGGAGAACAACTAACATCATCACTGGTAAAAGCAAGTAGAGGAATACCTCCTCTATCGGCAACTCCCCATGTTTCAGTGCCTTCAGGTGGAGAGAAGTACTCTTCTTGCTCGGGCTCTTCTTCAATGTCACGATGTTCTTGTGCTTCTTTTTCTGCTGGAGAATCACCCCGACTTTCTCCTTTAGTTTGTTCTCCTCTTTGCTCGTCTTCTTCTTCTTCTTTCCTCATCGATTCCCTCTCTTCATTCCTTTTCTCTGTCTCTTCTCTGTCTTGGTTCTCTCGATCTGCAGATTCTGGAACAAGACGATGTATATTCTGCAAGACAATAGTGGAGATAGCGATGTTGTCCTCATCTTCTTCATCCTACAAGATGATTGCTCTCCTCTTCTTAGATGGAGCTATCATAGGCTCCTTGCCTTTCCTTTTTGCACCCACGAGGTCTTGTCGAGACTTGACAGGGGTCTTCTCCTTAAATCTCTCTAAAGTCTTGTCCAGCTCCTTCAGACGCATCTTTGTAACTATCTGCAGCCCTATCACCATTTGATCAATGGTTCAAACACACAGAATTTTGGGAGGCTGAATGTTGAAATGTCTGAATAAACGAGTAATGAGAGCAGAATAAGGAAGTTTTCCCTTGTCTTTTGCCATTGACCTATACATGTGAAACATGATGGTGTGAGGCAGGGAGAACTTGTAACCGACATTGATGGCATACATCAGCTTTGCTTCAGAATTGGAGACGTCAGTCTTTGATGTGGATTTGGGCATGAGACAATTGATCACAATCTAATGGTGCAAGATATTAGAGGCACTCATCATCAAATAAGAAATTCGACCTTCTGCAATTCTATCTCGAACAAGCTCCATAGTCGCATGACAACAGATACACTTATTGATTGGAATGTTCCTCTCTCCACTCTAATCACATCAGCAAGAGTGTCCATATCTACCACATACTCTTGATCTCTAACACTGAAAGAAAATCTATTCGCATCCAAAAAGCTTAGATTGGAATAGAAATACGCAGTAAGTTTAGAATGAGCAACATCTGTTTCAGAGCAAAAATGCTCAAGTTGAAGTGTTGCAAACTTCGCCTGCAACTTGACGTTTAATGAGTCGAGAAAGTCAAAATCCACACTTCTTGGTTTCATCACCCCTCGCTTCAGCAACTTAGAGTAAACTTGCTTGTGTTCCTCAGATCGAAACAGATCTGCCCTTTTTCCTCGAATGTTCGCAGCAACACTCATTCTAGGCTTAAATTAAGTGAACATCTTTTCATCGTCATCTTTTCCCTCAGGTTGATTGACTCCTCCAAAACGTAAATCACTTGGAAAATTCACAAAAGCCCTTTCTGTCGTACCAACAGGAACAATTCCCGAACGTTCCATAACTCTTAAAAAGTGGGTTTCACTCCGATACCCCTTTTCTCTAAAAAATTCATCAATAAAAGTCATTACAGAACCACCTTCCTTCAAAGCGGAGTAGAGTTTGTAAGTAAATGCGGGCTTAAGAGTCCTTACAGGTTCGACATCCTCAATAATTTCTTCTTCTGCTTGTTGTTGATGATGCTCATGTGATCTAGCCGGAGAAGAATGGCGTAGTTGAAAATGTTGTTGTTGACTTTGCTACTGCCTTGAAGAGTTTTCTTCCTCAGTCAGATCGAAGTGCATAGGACCCTCACGCATAAGCTATGGTCCCTTACTTGCAATCCTTGATGACTTTCTTTGGAAAGACATTGTCACAGTCTTTGAGAGAATTTTCAAACTCGATTCGCGAGAAAGATGAAAACTTTAAGGATTAAACTAGAGAGAAAAAGTAAGACAGTGAAGATCTGTACTCTAGGGTTTGTGGGTAAAAACGAAGAAGAGGAACAGTATATAAACAAGTCAAAACAGGGTATTCGAATCGTCACAAAAGGAAAAATAAAAATGCCTTTTCAAAAAATAACTGCATTTTTTAAAATAGATAACTATCTTTTCAAAAATGATAACTGCCTTTTCAATATCAATTAATTGGCAATTAATAAACAGTCTTACATTTTTGAGATTTTTATTCAAAAGTTAAAATGATGTAATCGAAATAACTTACAGTCGTAACTTTTGGTCTTCTAAGTCGATCTTTATGAGTCTGAGCTTCTTCAGATTTTCTCCCTGAGTCTAAGCTTCGTCAGATTTTAAGAGATAAGATATTAAGTCTAGAATGGATAGACTCAAATAAACTTTTCTCTAGAGGTTTTGTGAATATGTCCGCCAATTGATTCTTTGAGTCAATGAATTGAATCAAGACTTCTCCATTTTGAACATGATCTCTAATAAAATGATGTTGAATCTCTATGTGCTTTGCTCTCGAATGAAGAATAGGATTCTTTGTGAGATTAATTGCGCTGGTGTTGTCGCATTTGATCTAGATGCATGAGTCTTCGATTCCAAAGTCTCTTAGTTGTTGTTTTATCTATAAGATTTGAGAACAGTAACTTCCAAGAGCCACATACTCTGCTTCTGCTGTTGAAAGAGCTACAGTACTTTGCTTCCTTGAAAACCAAGATACTGCCATGTTACCAAGCAATTGACAAGTGCCGGATGTGCTCTTTCTATCAACTGTGCAACCTGCTAGATCCACGTCTGAATATCCAAGGAGAGTAAAGTCTCCTTCTTTGGGATACCATAGACCTAACTTAGAGGTTGTTGCAACGTATTTGATGATGCGTTTCGCAGCACTTAGATGTGATTCTTTAGGATCTGATTGAAATCTAGCACAAATGCAAACACTAAACAAAATGTCAGGTCTAGAAGCAGTAAGATAAAGAAGTGAACCAATGATACTCCTATTTAGTTTTTGGTCAACTTTCTTTCCTCCTTCATCTTTGTCCAGCTTCAAAGAACTTGACATTGGTATATCAGTCTTTTTGCAATCCTCCAATCCAAATTTTTTAACAAGTTCTTTTGCGTATTTCTCTTGATGAATGAAATTTCATTCCCTCAGTTGTTTCACTTGTAGTCTAAGAAAGAAGGATAGTTCACCCATCATGCTCATCTCGAATTCATTCTGCATAGACTTAGAAAATTTATTGTACAGATTCTCGTTAGATGATCCAAATATAATGTCATCAACATAAACTTGAACAAGTAAGAGGTTTTTACCTTCCCTTTTAATAAACAAGGTAGTGTCCACTTTTCCTTTAACAAAACCATTTTGAATTAAGAACTTACTTAACCTTTCGTATCAAGCTCGAGGTGCTTATTTTAATCCATATAGAGCCTTTTTAGTTTGAACACAGAGTCCGGTTTCTTTGGATCTTCAAATCCGAGGGGTTGTTCCACATAGACTTCTTCTTGAATAAATCCATTTAGGAATGCACTTTTGACTTCCATTTGGAATAACCTGAAATTCTTATAGCAAGCAAAAGCAAATAATAATCCAATTGCTTCTAACCTTGCTACAGGAGCGTAAGTCTCATCATAGTCTATCCCTTCTTCTTGCGTATATCCTTTGGCTACAAGTCTTGCTTTGTTTCTTACCACTTTTCCTTTTTCGTCCATCTTGTTCCTGAAAATCCATTTAGCTCTAATAATAGACTTACCTTTTGGTTTAGAAGTTAATTCCCAAACATCATTAATGCTGAATTGCCTGAGTTCTTCTTCCATTGCTTCAATCCACCTTTCGTCGTTAAGGCTTCTTCTATGCTTTTGGGTTCTATTTTAGAAACAAGTGCCACAGCACTAGACTCTTCTTGCCTTTTGGATCCGGTACGAATCTCTTCATTAAATCACCAATAATGAGTTTTTCGGGATGACTAGACTTATGCTTCCAGTTGCTGGTCAGTCTGACAAATTGTTGATCTTTTTCTTCAGTTGATTCTTCAACATCCATTCGTTGTTTCTCTACTAGATTTTGAACTGCTTCAGGGGAGGTAGACTTTGTAGAGTCTGGAGCAGGTTCAGATTCTTCGGTTTGAGTCTGAACCGATTGATTTTGCAGAGAGTCTTGAAATTTGACATTCATCGATTCTTCCACAATATGAGTCTTCTTGTTGAATACTCTGTAGGCTTTGCTAGAGGTTGAATATCCAAGGAAGATTCCTTCGTCTGATTTTTCTTCAAACTTACCAATTCAATCATTTGCATTTTTCAAGATAAAAAATTTGCAACCAAACACTTGAAAATAAGAAACAATTGGCTTCTTTCCTTTGAATAACTCATAGGGAGTTTTCTTAAGAATGGGCCTTAAGAATACTCTGTTAATAACATAACATGCTGTAGAAACTGCTTCATCCCAAAAACGAGAAGAAATGTTACTTTCAATTAAAAGAGTTCTTGACATTTCTTGTAAAGATCTATTCTTCCTTTCCACAACTCCATTTTGTTCTGGTGCATATAGAGAGGAGAACTTATGTTGAAAACCAGATTCATCACAAAATTTAGCAAAGTCTTGATTTTCAAACTCACCTACATGGTCTGTCCGTATGCTTGAGATAGTATATCCTTTCATTTTACACTTTCTTAGCAAACTTTAAAAAATGAGAGAAAGTTTCAGACTTACTTGCAAGGAAGTAGAACCAAGTAAATCGTGAAAAAGCATCCACTATTACTAGACAAAATTTTTTCCACCAATGCTTTGAGTTCTAGTTGGTCCAAAGAGATCCATATGTAGGAGCTGCAGCACACGATTAGTGGAAACTTGATTTATTGGTTTAAAAGAACTTCTAACCTGTTTTCCCAACACACATGGTATGCATAAGTAAGATTTTTGGTATTTCAAGTTGGGTAGTCCACGAACAAGCTTCTTGGAAGAGATTTTGGCAATTTGCTCCATGTTGATATGGCCAAGCTTCTGATGCCATAGATTCGCTTCATTTTGTACTAATATCAAGCATTGCGATCTTTCTAGTTTTATATCCAGAAGATAAATATTCTCATGTCTATGCCCAGTAAAAGATTGAGAGAAATCTTTACTAGTTCTTGAACATGTTCCTTCCTGAAAATTGATTTTGAATCCAATGTCGCACAATTGGCTTATGCTGAGTAAATTGTAATTTAATCCTTCCACCAAGGAGACATTGTTGATTGTTAGACTTCTAATCTTTATTGTTCCACATCCAACAATTCTTCATTTGCTATTTCCACCAAAAGAGACTTTTCCTCCATCTATTTGAACAAGTTTCATAAAACAACTTGAATCTCTGTCATGTGTCTTGAGCAGCCACTAGCCAAACATTTAATCTTCTTTTTGATAGTGACCTGCAATTAAAAGAAAATTCAAGCTTTCTTTGGTACCCATATTTTCTTGGGTCCAGTGGAGTTAGTGCAATAAACTGTCTTTGCCCAATCCTTTTTAACAGGTCTCCAAACCATAGGACATTCTTTCTCAAAGTGTTTTGAGCTGTGACACTTCTAACATTTGAGAGCATTTTGGCCAACAGATTTTACAAAGACTTTTTGAAAATGATTTCTATAGAAGGCTTTTGTAGGTCTCTGTTTGATTCTTTCATTTACCTTTGGAAAATCAATTAGAGGAATGGTTTGAGAAGTCATTCCTAGACCTAATTTGTTAAAGTAGGGTTTTTGTATCGACGGAATCTTATCCAACTTCTCGGATCCAATTGAAAACCTTTTGAAATGTTTAAAATGTCATTTTTAAGCAAGTGTTTTCTTTTGAAAGAGAGTCTTCTTTTTCTTTCAAAATAACAAAACTTTTGTCTAAATTTTCAAACTTTTCTTTCCAAGATTTTTCCTGTTGCTTCAATGTAGAATTCTCCTTTTTTAACTCGGAGATCCTTTTAAGAGAAGTTTTGAGGCTAAGACAAAGTTCATCAATATATTTCGAGACTTTAGTAGGAACTTTTAAATTACTTACCTCGATTTCATTGTTTGAGTCACAGTCTGTATCTGTCTCAAAGTTTGAGTCTGATTCCGATTTTGCCATTAAGCAAATGTCGGCATAATCATCATCACTTTCTTCGCATTCAATATCACTCTATGTTTTTTCTTTGAGATTCTTTCTGTATTTCTCAGTTTTTTCTTTCTTTTTCTTCAAAAAAGGAAAGTTGGGTCTAATGTGTCCCTTTTTCTTGCATTCAAGTAGATCACGTCTTTATTGGATTCATCATCCTCGGTTGATTTGTTCTGAAACTTTTGAGTACTTTGTTTCTTCCAATTGAACCTTCTTCCCTTTTTGTTCAATTTTCTGAACCTCTTTATCATAAGTGCTAGCTTTTCATCGTCTAAGTCTTCTTCAAAGTCTGTAACATTAGAATCATTGTTAGACTTTAAAGTAATAGACTTCTTGCCTTTGGGATCTTCTTCATCATTGATGTGCTCCACTTCGTAAGATTGAAGTGTGCCAACCAATTCGTCTACAGAAAGTGGCGCAATCCTCTGTGTTTCCATTATCGAAGTCTTTATATAATTCCAGTCTTTTGAGAGTCCACGCAGCGGTTTGTTGACCTTCATTGGTCCTGAGATTGGTTGTCCCTGATATTCTAGACCATTCACAATTTCAGTAAAACGGCTAAACATATCAGTGATAGATTCTCCTGGTTTCATTTTGAAGACTTCATATTGTCCTAGAAGGATATTAATCATTGTCTCTTTCACTCGATCGGTTCCTTCATAGGTAATGTGCAACCTATCCCAGACTTTTTTAGCTGTTTCACAATAAGATATTATGTTATACTTAGTAGGAGATAATGCATAATATAAAGAGTAAATTGCTTTAGCATCAAGGGCTTGTCTCTTGGTTATTTCTTCTTGAGTCATCTCGCTAGGAACTGCAACTTCTTTTCCTTTTTCTAATCCTGATGCAATTGTAGGAATGATTCCTTTTTCTACTACATCCTGTTGGATAAATTCTCTTAAAGTATTTTGAAGTTGACAAAACATTTTCATCAGTCTAGTCTAAAGACTTACAGACTCTATTGACAAAGTCTGAAGATCAAAGTCTGAAGCTAGCAAGACTCAAGACTCATGTTTCAAAGTCACTCTCATGGACAGTTTCCAGACCGACGTTTATTCTGATCTTATATGATCTTTATTCTAACGACTAGAGAATATCTTTCTACTGGATTCAGCACTAGAAGATCTAACTTTCGTATTCGAATATGTATAGATTCTCTAAAGATTTCGCAACTTATATTTGGAATGATCTACTTATGGAAACCAAGATCCTGATTGTATGGGCGGCGGGATTGATGGGCTATCAACACTTACCTTAAAGAGCTCGAGATCTCTCTAATTGATTTCTGTCCAACGGGTTGATTGGAAGAACTTCTTTGGAAGGTGCCAACGGTATGGAAGGCATGAAGAAGTATATAAGAGATGCTCTAGTTGTTGAAGGGTGCGGATAGAAAAATTCCAAAGTCTGAATCTCCTTTTCTATTTTGCGATATCATTCTTCGAGCGTTATATGTAATAAAAAGAGAGATCATATTGTAGTGAGACCTTGAGGAAGTGTAGTAGAGTTTTCTACACTGTGGACTCAAGAGCGTGAGGCTATAATCACTCTTTTTGATTCTTAGTGAAATCCAGCCGAAGGGTTGTCCGTGCGGGAGAGTGGACGTAGGCTTGGTCTAAGCCGAACCACTATAAATCTGGAGTCTTGATTCTCTATCCCTAATCCTTTTATCTTTAACTGCTTTCATTTGCTGCAATTGTTGGTTTTAATTCATTAACTTCTCATTCGGATTAATTTATTAAAATTGCTTTAAACACCTATTCACCCCCCTCTAAGTGCTAATTCTAGTCCTAACACATCCCATTCCAGAGGATCTTTCGATCTTAGGAATACTTTCATCTTGTTTTTCCATATGCTGTAATCATTTCCATCAAAGTAAGGAGGTCTGGTGTTGCTCTCGCCTTCAACCAAACCTGGAGCCAACATACTAATCATAGATCTTTAACTCAAAAGTAAAAACACTTCAATTAAATAAGTACACAAGCTCTGATACTAATTGATAGGGCTAGTACGAGCACCTAGAGGGGGGTGAATAAGTGATCAAAGAAGTTTTTGCAAATCTTAACAAAACAACTTAGTTTCTAAGATTAATAAATTGAAAGTGCGAAGACAATAAACAGACGTATAAAGCTGCGATGTAAAGTAAATAGTTTAGGGATAGAGAATCAAAACACTAGGTTTATAGTGGTTCGGCTTAGACCAAGCTTACGTCCACTCTCCCGCATTGACAGCCCACCGGCTGGATTCCACTAAGAATCAAAAGAGAATTTACAGTCTCACGTCCTTGATTCCACAGTGTAGAGACTCTACTACACTTCCTCAAGGTCTCACAAATATCTAATCTCTCTTTTGAGTACAAATAAAGCTCAACAAATGAGATCGCAAAGAACAAGGAGTTTCAGATTTTGGAATTTTTCTATCGAGCACACTCAAACAACTTGAGCGTCTTCCTTTTATACTCTTTCATGCCTTCATAATCGTTGGCACCCTCCAAATGAGTTCTTCCAATCAACCCGTTGGAAAGAATCAATTAGGGAGATTTTCGAGTTATTTGAGGAATGCGATGATAGCCCACCAATCCTACTCGCCCATACAATCAGGATCTAGGTTTCCATAAGTAGAACCTTCCAAGTATACTTTGCCGATCAATCGAATCTAAGTTACTCTAATTAATCTCAATACGAATAACAGATCTTGAGATGCTATCTCCAGCCGTGACATCTTCCTTAACCACATGAATCTTATCCTTAAAGATATACTCGTCTAATTCAACGAATAATACTTTTTCTTCGTCGGTCTGGAAACTGTCAATGAGGGCAGACTTTAAATCTTGAGTCTGGAGGTCTTCAGACGTTGACGGAAGAGTTTGCAAGTCTTTAGACTAGATTGATGGAAACGTTTTGTCAACTTCAAAACAAATCGAGAAGTTTTCTCCAACAACGCATATGGAACGATTAGCGACATGGAAGCTTTTAGCGTGGTCAATGTCTAATTGTTCATGTTTTGATCTTGTGTAAATAATCCTTACGCCTAAGGCACGGTGTTAACTTGTGTGTCGAACAACTATGGTTCACAGGTGCACGTAATGCCGGGTTATTGATCTGTCTTTATACCTGATGGTCATAGTTTGTTCATATACGAAGTTGCACATGTGCGCAATATGGAATATGTTTCCTTGTTACATGCAAGGTATAATAATGATTTCCTATGCGATCTAATTATGACATTGCATTGAAATCCTCGACCAGGGTTGTAACCGAGAATAAATTATTTATGTCTTGAATAAAATGCATGTCAATTAGATTTGTGCATATAATCGAATTGATGACTTGACAAATATTCCATGGTCTTTGTTTGATCGGGACATAGTAAGACAGAGGGATTGAATTACATTGTAGCCAAAAATGACAGGTTCGTTATGTTCTTAAAACATTCACACTATCTGGGTAGCCATGACATATTGCTAGATGTCAATCATGGTTTATAGGACCTAAAGATTAATCGGAACAATTAATTCTTTTGGGAGTGCTAATGTGTTAGTACAAGTCTTATTACCAGCTTAGTGATGAACCTATAGATGTCATACACCATAAAAATTAGGATAATGTGGAACAAGAGAGTAATAATGTTGCAAATGTGTTTGCAATTACTGCAATCGAATTGTGTCGACTTAAAATTAAATTAAATCTCATTTAATTTAATTTGTATTATAGTCACGAGCCTACTTGCATATAATGCACTTGCATGCCCAAAGTGGATACATGTTAATGTACCCCAAATGTACATATAAAGATTATGTCCTTTTTATTTTTTATTTTTCTTTAAGGGGATTGATTAATTAATTATTTATTCATTTAATTGATTAATTAATCAATATTTTTTTTTTTCAATTGGGAAGCTTCATGCATGAACAGCAACCGTTCATGCACGAAGATCGTGCTTCGAGAGATGGGGATCAACAACGGTTGCTGATTCGTGAAATACTATCCGAAAGTCCGCAAAAAGATTTGCTAAAAAACAAGAGAGAAAAACCAGGTGCATGTTTTTGTGGTTTTTGTGTGTTCTTGTGTTTTTCGAAACACAAAAAAGAAGAGGGACTCTCTCTCGTTCGGACCGTGACTAAAAACATCAAGGATACGGCGGATTGTCTCCACGAGATTGCTAGCACGATCATAGTGGTGATTATCCGAAAGTTCTCTATTCCATTCGATGTCCATTGTTGGTGTGTCTAGACTAGAGGTCCGACATTTGTGCGGCTCGAACTGTAGAACATCCGAACCAATTCATATAAAGCGCGCTTCAAGAGGTAATTTGTTTAACTCCCTTTTTATATTCAGATTTTTTATTAAAACGCAACGCCTTCGGAGAATCATGCATAAAATATATCATTTTTGTTTCCGATGTGTTCTTTTTGTTAATTTTACCTATACATGATTCATGAAATCCCAACACTAACATCCCAATAAAGCGAGAACATAAGCTACATACTAGACAATCAATCTGTTATAACAAAAGAAAAGGAAGTGTTAGACTTTGTGCATGATCAAAGGTCCTGACAAGTGCTTATTGGGATTTCATGCCAGCAAAACCTTATTTGAGAGATGTTGACACCCATAAAACATTCAATCCCTTAAGAGAAGCTGCCCTTCTTTAAAATCCACATGAGCATATACACTTGGAAAACAATAATCCAACAGATTCTCAATGGTAGAGAGGTAGACTGCAGAAGCCTCTATGCAAGACCTCCTTCATCGCATTAACTATGCAAAAAAAAAAAAAAAAAAAACATTGAATTTTTTAAAACTTGAGCTCATTATGCCTGATCAGAAACTAAATATTTAATATGGAGAAACAAGATAGTGTTAAAGTGTTAGCAAGTGGCACTGCACAAAGGTTATCAAAGAGTAAATTATGTGCCCAGAATGGACACTCCTAATCGGGACGAACAATGAATATGCTTTCTCTCATGACTATAGAAAACCAAACAGTACGTTGGAAATTGTAATACATTTTCTCTAAAATATATAGAAACTATTGCTTAACTGTGAAGAAAGAAGAATAAAGAAAAATGGACAACTAGAACCAAGCAATGTACATCTTGCAACCTAGAAGAATCCTCAGTGGCGGTGGCTACAAAATTGAAGAAGAGAAGTTAAAACTGAGGCTGGAAGTCAATGATAGCTAGCTGAACCTAGGAGACTCACATGGGAATGCAAGCAAGCAGCAGCAAAAGAAACAGTATGCAAAAGTCCAACCCGGTGGTCAAAGTCAAGAGTAGTCTAGGTCCTTCATCGTTGACAAATAGATGGCTGTAACGTGTACGAGTCCAGCTATTGTTTGAGTTGGTTATCAGCCTACATAAGGGAGCAAGTGCTCCATGTTTTGTGTGTGGGTGAAGCCTCCACCGTGTGTGTGAGGAGCATTGAAAATAAACTCCATATCATGTAGCTCTCACACCACACCTCCATCAAACTATTTTGTCCATCTAATAAAACTATTTTCTCCATATCCCATGATCTATGTCCTCCGACTATTCTATCTCGTCCTTGTCCATTCTATGAGTGCTAGTATGAACACCTAAAGGGGGATTGAATAGGTGTGAAGACAATTATTCGCAAAGAACAGTAAAGATATTTAACTCTTAAAACTGAGTTTGAAGAACAACAAACTTTGAACTAGTTCAAATTTTAGCAGTTAAATAGAAATACGAACAAAATAACGAAGTTCAGGGAAGAGAATATGAAAACAGAATTTATAGTGCTTCGGATTAGATCAACCCTACATTTACTCTCTCACGCTAACAACCTTCTAGTTGGATTCCACTATGAATCAAAAGAGAATTTACAATCTTGTGATCTTGACTTCACAGCGAAGAGTGTTTACTACTCTCTCACGAAATCACACTATAGGTTTCTCTCTTTTGAGTACAATTTAGAGCTCAGTATATGGAGTAACAAGAAACTAGGAAGCTTCAGACTTTAAAATTTCTCTTTCATGCTCTCAATCGAACAACTGGAGAGTCATCCTTAAATACTCATTCATGCCTTCTTGATCGTTGGCACTTTCCAAAGGAATTCTTCCAATCAACCCGTTGGGCAGAATCAATCAAGGAGATCTCGAGCCATTTGAAGATTGTGATGAAAGCCCGTCAATCCTGTTTGTCACGCCCCGATCCTCCGAGCGCGTGTCCATCCCTCGGTGGCCGATTAAATAGTGACATCCCAAGACGCATCGCCGACCCATTCATTTTAATGCGCATGCGGAAGCGAATAAATGAATCCCTAGACAACAGCAAGATGAGATAGAAAAGTAGGGCCACAAATTTTTGAAACCAAACCACACTTATATACACATATCCAACTATGTCATATACAATACTAGCCGATCTATATACAATGTCTGCAAAAAGAGGGGTAAAGGCTACAGGTCCTCAAACATTTGAGTCCTCCTCAGAATACACCGGAAACTCTGATCTGACGGGCTCGGATCCACCACTAAACCATCTTGTGGGTCAGTCGTGCCTTTCCCAAAAGCAACCTGTGGCACCCCTCGACGGCCCCCGATCCGTTAGGGTCGCCACAGTTCGCTTACCTTTCCATTCCCCTAATAACATGTCACTCTGATACCATTACAATTGCAGCGGGTCCATACAACCTGGGGTTTGCATCTTTTAGATCGGTCTCTTGCGCAATTCATATAACGGAAGCATAACCAACAACTCCCTTCCCTATATTCAGAAAACAGTGCACACCAACTGAACATCTTTTATAAGCTAAAGCCGAACACTTTTATTTACATAAACCATATGGACATCATCCATCGGTACATCAAAATGCCGTAGTCTTCTATACTCGGCTATACTTCAAAAGATGACCGACATCTCCTCGCGATCGTATACTTAAAGTCCATCGATCGGTGTCGGCGTCCAAAGTTCCTTCCTTTGCTATCCTCCTCCCTCGCGGTCATACCCAACCACTTGATCCACCTACCGGTGGCGGTGGCAGCGAGGTATCTTATCTAGTCGAAATGTTATTCCCCAAAAGGGGTGAGTACGACCACTCGGCGGGTAAAAGATCCAATAAACCACTCAATGCATCACACAATACAATCATAGCATAACACATGTCATTCATGCACCCATGCGTAACTTACCTAAAAGCTATGCATATGTCATCATACCACATGTACATACATCCTCATGTAATCATCACCATCATGTCATACATTTACCATCATGCCATAGGTGCTCATACATCCATGCACTCACCATCTTCGTGTCATGCATTCAAGCATACTTACCTCGAAGCCATGTATATACCATCATACATCATCATCACAATCATAACACATACATATCATCAGGCCATGAATGATCATCATCATATCATATCATTTATGCATATCATCATCATATCTTATATACATGTCATCATGTCATAGGTGATCATCCTCATATCATGTCATATATGCATATCATCATGCCATAGGTTATCATCATCATATCATGTCATATATGCATATCATCATGCCATAGGTAATCATCATCATATGATGTCATATATGCATAATTCAATTTGCACTTTTAACTTTCAATTCGATCACCACATCAACACTTTCTCGGGACCATCAATTTTATCCCATACTTTACACTCGCACCCCATCTTGGCATTGCGAGAAAACCTCCGGCATTCAGCCACTTAAGGCCACCGGGCATCCGGCACACACCTCCGGGCATCTCGCATCCCAACTAGCATCACGAGGCATCCCCCCGGCACAAACCTCCAAGGCTTCCGGAATTACGTACCGACATACCACCAGGATCCCCCCCCCCTCTGGAATTACGTACCATATACCACCGGAAATCTCGAAACTCCCGAGGACCCTCCGGAATTACGCCACTAAGCCACCGGGCATCCCGACATTCCCGGGGCATCGTCGGCTCACACCTCCGACGGCCTTCTCATTTATCATAGTTCACATTCACAATTATAGCCCAATTTCAACATGGCATATGTTATGATGGCAAACAATATCATTTTCAGCATTTGATTCCTATGTGTAGTTCCAATCATCATCATATATGCAGCAAGATCTAATCACTTATAACAACACAATCCATGGGGTCCATACAACTTAGAATAATCCATACATCATGTCTTTTTTAAATTTACCAAATTCCAGCTTGCACAATTTCGGAAAACACATAAATTAAATATCCATATGATCTTCAAAAATTATAAAATCCGAACATGTAATAGGCAAGATATAAAGGTAACAACTCCATGAAGAACACATGCCCAAAAGAACTTCACACAAAAAGATATAGCTCACCCATTACAGCTTGCAAAATTCGGATAAAGTCAGATTGCACAGTTCTTGAAATATTTCAATTTAAATACCCGAACGGCCTCCAAAAATTATGAAATTTTACCAGGTGATAGTCAAGACCCTAAAGCATATTTTTCATGCAGACATCTAGGCCATATTCGTTCTAGATAATTTTATATAGACGTTCGAAGGTTCTGGTCCTCATACCGAAACGTCCAGTGTACCTATGTCCGAAATATCGAGTTTTTACCTACTTATCCTTCTCCGTTTTCTCTGAAATTTGGATATTTTTTACTTCGAGAGGTCCCCTACAACTTTCATGAAGGGATCTAAGTCAAATTTCCAAAGAACAGCTTCCATATGGGTCCATCAAGTCTCGGGTGTCCAGTACCGCATCTCCAGATTTTCCGTCTTCAAGAGTAGGTCGATTCCCTAGGCTATACTTGTTCATTTTACTTCAAATTTGATTATGTTGGTCTTTAAGATGTTCTCTACAAGTTTCATGAAGAAGTCGAAGAGATATTCTTGATAAAAATCAACATGCAACCACAAATCTACCACAAGGTCAGCAAAACAGTTCCAGATCTAGTGTCTCCGTAGGATGAGAGTTTGACCCCTTAAATCTTCATCATTTTTCACCAAATTTTAGTATGTTGTAGTTTAAGATGTTTGCTACACTTTCATGAAGAAATCAAAGTCAAAATCGAACTCAAAACATGCATGCAAGCTCTCACAAGATCCTGACTCAGGCGGTTCATGCGAAAACAGCAACAACACTCAAGAACAAGTCATTTTAGCTTCGGTTTCTTCCCCTATTCACCCAAAATTCGACACTTCTACAAACATACAAGCAACACACACATGCAAGAGTAGAAATTGGATCCTAACTTGCCTCTAAGATCACGCAAACGGCGGCACACGGACGGCACACGGACGGCGACGGGCGGATGAATGGCGAGTGGCTCCTTCTTCTTCCTCTCTCGGTTTCCCTCTCTCTCTCGCAATTCTCTCCCTCCCTCTTGGCTTGGACAAAGCCCTCTCTCTCTTACTCTCCTTAACCGGTGGCCTATATACTTGCATGCATTCTCATTTTGCATGGGGGACACTTGTCCCCAAGGAGGAGACAAGTGTCTCCATTGTTGAAGACACTTGGAGGAGGCCATGCGGCTCCTCCTCCCCCCTCCATGCGTCGACAGCCCAATGGGCTTCATGGGCCGGGCCTCTTGGCCCACTTTAGGTCCAATACCCTTGGGCCTAAAGTTCAACCCTAATAAACCCCAATTTCACCTTTAATAAATCCCTTTTAGTTCTTTCTTTTATAGATTTCGAATTTTCAATTTCATATGGCCATAATCTTGTAACATTTTATCTATAGGGATTAAATCTATGAGGTGCATAGCCAAGAATAAATTCTTCTTATTAACTTATCCTATAATACTAATTTTAATAACTCATGAACACAAACAAATATATATATATATAACACTTGGTCTTAAAAGAAAACCAATGGCTAAAGCATGAACCATAGGTAATTTCATTACCTAATCGTGGGCTTTAATACATTTAATACATCTAGAGGTTGTCTTGAATTTTGGGATGCCACACAACCTCCAGCACATACATAGGGACCTTAGACTTTGGTATGGGACCCTCTCTCTATCCATTCCGATCCTAACGATACCATGATCTGTATTGATGGGGTACCTTATGGGATAGACCCACATCAACCCAGACCACGAACCTCACAAGTTCATATACCCATCCCTTTGGGTCTCCATGAAGAGGAATGAAACATTTCTGCTCGGTGACCTTCTTTGGTTGTCCAAAATGCTCAGGAGGAGCAGCCATATAAGGACCTGAAAAAATTGTCCTACAACGGGGTGAGACGACGTCACAACAAATTCACACCCTAAGTCTCGACTATGAAGGAAATACGCCCCAATGGCTGCCTGAGCACAAGCACAAGTTAGAGGACTTACCTTTGTCTCAATTCCCTCCTATAAGTCAATATAATTTATAAATTCAATGAATCATTTCAACACATCAAAGCATCAAATTAGATCGAGTCATCGATCAATCGACTCAGTCGATTCCATGTCATCAAAACCACCTCTTGGTCCACTCATTCAATACTATCTATCCAATTCGATCATATCAAGAACTGCTCATCTTAAGTTGAAGATAGATAGTATAGCTCACCCAAAGCTGATAAAAAAACATAGCTCACCAGAAGCTGATAACATAGTATACTGGTCACCCTAAGCTGATATATCAAGGCCTGTAAGCTGATATAGTATACTCCCAATGCTCACCAAAAACTACTAAGGTATACTGCTTACCCAGAGCTGATATATCAAAGCCCGCAGGCTTACCTAATATTGTAATTATTGTTGATCAACAAGAAGAATATATGGCACTTCGAGAACGGTCTCTACGTAACCAGTCATCCATAATATCAAATAAATCATTTAGTATACCGGTATACTGCTTACCATAAGCTGACATATCAAGCCCGCAGGCTGATATAGTATACCATCCTGATCATCTAATAATTTCACCATTTTTATCATACCCGATAAAAATACTCGTGTGTGGGTACACGGTCGACCTTAGTCAAAATACAATATTTTCCCTTTTGAAAATCCCATTAATTTTAATAATCCATAAACACATTTTTGGCGTTGTAAACCGATGCCCGGTATTTTCTAATTAAATACCAAAATTATTAAATTTTGGGATAAATGTCAAAATTACAATTTACACTCAAATTGCACAATTTAGCACTCAATTAAATAAACCAACCATACTATCGCAATCAGCACGAAATTCCAGTCATTGGCTATCCCAATCTAATTTTTGAAAAATAATAATTAATTAAATAATTACCAAAATTAATTATTAAATACCAATAAATACAACTTAGGCCGGAAAAGCCTAATTAAATACCGAAACGGGCCCGGAAAATTTCCGAACCTAACTAGATAAATATTATAGCTTATCTAGTCTCTAATTACACTACTCTAACCACCTAACATGCAATATCGATTAATTAAAATGCTAATATATTCTAACTATTCACATAATCCATGTTTAACTTAAACTAATAAACCCTTAAGCATAATTAACTCCCTAAGCGGAGATTAGTGAGTAAACTCACTAGATTAGCTATCCGATGAGTTCACTTCGATGGGGATGTGGAGACGACCACAAACTTTGAAGGGGGGGCACCTTTCGAGGTCCGGAAGGGCTCGAAAGTGAGCCTTGAAGCCCAAAACCCTTGTTGGGCTTTTCGCTTCGCTTGCTGGTCGAGGAGGCAGAACCGATGGCTCGGTTGGCTACAAACAGCGAAGGAAAGGATCGACGGAGCTGCAACAAGTCAGGCAGAGGCAAACGAGGCTTCTGACAGCTGGACGTTGGTTTGGGACTGCACGACGTTGACTAAGGATGGCTCGAGGATGCAGCTGAGATAGGGACAATGGCAACAGACGTGCGGAGCAGCGCATGAGCGAGCGGATGGTGTACGGGCGCCGGTGACGCGAGCGGTGGCTATTCGAGCTTCTGCGAGCGTCGACAACAAGGAGAGGGACTGAGCTCAGTTTTTATAGTCTTTAAAGCTCTCTCTCTCTGCTCTGGAAATGGTGGATCGACCAAGGGGAAAGAAGAAAGGGACCAACTGCTATGGAGGGGGCCACTTGGTCTCAATCTCACCTCTTTGTCCCCTTGGTGAGGTCCACCATGGCCGGCTGGCATCCATGGCTTCTTGCAACCTTCAAGACTTCCATAACAAGCTATTGAAGTGGTCCAAAAAGTCATGGACCAAGGGGCATACGAACTTGCAACCTTTTTCCCTTAAATTGGATCGATTCCTCCTCGATCGGACTCAATTTTGGCCTCATAAAATCCACCGATGTGTCCTCGATCAAATTAACATTTTTCTTCCCCCATATATCCAACTTGCATTTTAATTTCGCGATAAAAAACGGTTTCTTGAATTTTCCGGTCGAAAACGGCCCTATATTGACTTTTCGCCAAAAATCTTGGTTTGCAGGAAAAATCTTCAGAGGATGAGTTGACGTTTCTAAATGACTCGTGACATGACAGAACTTTCAATTTTGAAATCGGAATAAAATTCACTGTTAATTTCAATCGACGCGATTTTAATGTGACCTAGGCTACCGGGTAGCTTTTAGAAATTTTTAGTGTAAATGACCCATGATCAATTTCCTTCGAGCCACAATGAACCTCTTCGACACATTGGCGACTCTCGGTGGTCATGAAAATCTCAAGCTTTCAAATACGGGCACAATATACCAAAACGATAGAAAAATCAATCTAGTACCGATCAAACGAGAATTTTGCAATTTGGTGGATTCACCCGTGTTTAGCCACACATCTCGGTTGAACCGACCTATCTTTGATCTCTAATCAATTTTTAACTGTGCCGTAATGATCTCTACAGATTAGCACGGTTCAGTAGTCGATCCCTAATTAAATTCTCAAGTCTATTGCACTAAATTCCCTTAATGATTTCCCCAGATAGTCTAGTTATCTTCGGAGTGATCAGCTCAGAGAATAGCACTATAAGCGCGTCAATGAAAGGCCCGATTTATTTAATTGAAAGCAGAATTGAAAATTTCAAGATGTCACAATGTTCACCCATACAATCAGGATCTTGGTTTCCATAAGTAGATTCTTTCCAAATTCACTTGCCCTCCAAAAAGATTTAATGTATCTAAATTGATTCAAATAAAGATATTCAATCCCATATGTGATATTTCCAACTAGAAGACCATATATATCTATACGAACCGATCCTTTGAAGAAAGAAAGATAATCCCTTATCTGGAAAAGTCTTCATCCTTCACTTTCGTTCAATCTGGAATTTGTCAAAGTGAGTAGACTTTGACACAAAGTTTGGGAGTCTTCAAACTTTGACACAAAAGTCTAGAAATCTTCATAATAGACTTTGAGTGAGTTTTGTCAACTTCAAAACAGGAGTTTTCTCCAACACATTCTCCACAATCTATTTCATACAATTGCACATATCACTAATCAAAAACCATCATTAATATCAAAATCATGCTTCCGTGCACTTTCAAATTTTTAACATAGTACATATAGAACCTTCTTTTATTGCCCTCATCACACGCACGAAAGTATCTTGCATATCTTGATGTGTACTGTAAGTAAAGTTTGCAGCTTTCAGGTTGATGTCTATTATTTGCACAATTCATCTCTTTCCAGTGGCACTCATGCACTGGCGAATTTTTCCTCAGAACTATCGATGAAAATAACTTAAACACGTCACCAATAAGACAACTAATTACACAACAGTAGCTTGTCAACCTTGGGAATAGCAACTACCTCTATACGATTAAAAGTCATGAAGTGATCCCGCATCAAACAAGAGACAATTGTCAAATTGAGAACTCAGCTAGATAGTAGCACAATGCCAAGCGTAAGAACTCATTGTTAGAGAAAACTCCTTTATTATTTTGAAGTTGACAAAACCTTTCCAAATTCTATATCTAAAGATCTAAAGACTTTATCGTCAAAGTCTGAAGACCAACAGATCACCAAATTCTATCTTAAAGTCTATCCTCTCTGGTAGCTCCAGACTGAAGTATGAAGATTTATCCAAATGCAGGATTACTATCCAGATGCTATATTATCTTCAGAGATTCAGTTCGTATGTTTATTGGAAGATCTTACAGTTGATTGATTATTCTTATTGGAAACTACTCCGATATGAAGATCTTTGGAAGGCAAGTTAAACTTGGAAGGTTCCACTTAGGGAAACTCAAGATCCTGATTTGTATGGGCGAGCAGGATTGACGGGCTTTCAATACAAATTATCCAACGACTCGAGATCACCTTAATTGATTCTGTCCAACGGGTAGATTGGAATAAATCCTTTGGAAAGTGACAACGGTCGAGAAGGCATGAAGGAGTATTTAAGGATCGACTCTTCAGTTGTTCAATATGGTGCTTGAGAGAGAATTCCAAAGTCTGACTCTGTTCTAGTCTATTGCTTTTTCATCGAGCAAAACATTGTATACAAAAGAGAGAAACTCTTAGTGTGACTGTGTGAGAGTTTGGTTAAACTCTTCACTGTGATAGTCAAGATCACGAGCTGTAACAACTCTTTTGATACTTAGTGAAATGCAGCCAATAGGCTGTCAACGAGGAGAGTGGACGTAAGCTTGATCTAAGCCGAACCACTATAAACTTTGTGTTCACTTTCTCTTATCCCTGAACTTATTATTTTCATTTACTGGTTGTCTATTTACTTCAAGTTGAATATTGCTTATGTTTAAAATCAATCAATCTCATTAAGTCCTGTGAAATTTTTATTTACACCTATTCACCCCCCTCTAGGTGTATTCACCAGCCCCTTTCAATTGGTATCAAAGCTTGTGTGCTTATTTATTGAAGTGTTTTACTTCTTAAGCTAAAGATCTATGGCTAGTATTTTGGCTCCAGGACTAGTTGAGGGTCAAAGCAACACCAGACCTCCTTACTTTGATGGAAAGGAGTATAACGTATGGAAGAACAAAATGAAAGCATTCCTAAAATCGAAAGATCCTCTAGAATGGGATGTGGTGGAAAGAGGAGTGATTCCTATAAATACATCAACTTCAGAAAGAGGAAAGGAAGTGGCAGATGCTAGCGAGATGGACCCAAGCAGATATTACCAAGAGACAAGCTCTTGATGCTAAAGCTATCTACTCGTTATATTGTGCCTTATCTCCTACTAAGTATAACAGAATTTCATCTTGTGAAACAGCGAAAGAAGTCTGGGACAGGTTACATGTTACCTATGAAGGAACTGATCGAGTTAAAGAAACAAATATCAACATTCTTCTTGGACAATATGAAGCTTTCAAAATGAAGTCAGGAAAATCTATCACCGATATGTTTAGTCGTTTTACAGAAATTGTAAATGGTCTTGCATATCATGGACAACCAATCTCAAGGCAGATGAAAGTCAACAAATTGCTACGAGGACTATCCAAAGACTGGAATCACATTAAGACTTCCGTTAGAGAAACACAAAGGATTGCACCTCTATCTATAGATGAATTAGTGGGCACACTTCAATCCTATGAAGTGGAGCAAATCAATGAGGAAGAAGATCCTAAAGGTAAGAAATCAATTGCTTTAAAGTCTAATAATAATTCTAATGTTACAGATTCAGAGGATGACTTGGATGATGAAGAACCAGCACTCATGATAAGGAAATTTAGAAAGTTAAACAGAAAAGGAAGGAAGTACAACTGGAGGGAACAGAGTACTAAGAGATCTCAAAATAAATCAACAGAAGACAATGAGTTTAACAAAGATGTTACTTGCTTCGAATGCAAGAAGAAAGGACACATCAGACCAAATTGTCCTCTATTGAAGAAAAAGAAGGGAAATACAAAGAAATTCAAAAAGACTCTCAAAGTAGAGACTTGGAGCGACACCGAATGTGAAAAAAGTGATGAGGAATATGCCAATATTTGTTTAATGGCAAAATCGAATCAGATTCAGACTCTAAAACAAACTCAGACTCAGATTCAGACAAAGAAATTGAGGTCAGCAATTTTAAAATTCCTGTCAAAGTTTGAGAATATATTGATGAACTCTGTCTTAGTCTCAAGTTATCTCTTAAAAGAATTTCCGAACTAAAGAAGGAAAATTCTATACTGAGACAACGGGGAAAACTCTTGGAAAGGAAAGTTTGAAAATCTAAACAAAAATTTTGTTGTCTTAAAAGAAAGTACAGATTCTCTTTCAAAAGAAAACATCTTTTTGAAAGAAGATATTTCAAATATATCAAAAAAGTTTTCAAATGGATCTAAAAAGTTAGATAAAATTATTTCTATTCAAATCAGGTTTGGGAATGACGCTAGAAATTATTCTTTCAATTGACTTTCCAAAAGTTAAAGAAAGAATCAAATAAAGACCGACTAAAACTTTTTATAAAAATCATTTCCAAAAAGTTTTTATAAAACCCGTTGGTCGAAGTGCTCTTAAATGTTCAAGAAGGATTGTCCTAAAGTTTCGAGAAGGATTGTCCTAAAGTTTGGAGACCAATTAAGAGAAATTGGGTAAAGATTGTTTTATGAACTAACCCCCCTGGACTCAAGAAAATATGGGTACCAAAGAAAACTTGAAATCTTCTTATAACTGCAGGTCATTATCAAGAAGAAGATCAAATGGTATTTGGATAGTGACTGTTCAAGGCATATGACAGGAGACTCAAACTAGTTTATAAAGCTTACTCAAATAAATGGTGAAAAAGTTTCTTTTGGAGGAAGCAACAAAGGAAAAATTATTGGTTGTAGAACTGTCAAGATTTGAAGTCTCACAATCGACAATGTTTCCTTGGTAGAAGGCTTGAACTATAATCTACTCAGCATAAGTCAATTGTGTGACACAGGATTCAAAATCAACTTTCAAGAAGGCATTTGCTCAGGAACTAGTAAAGATTTATCTCAATCTTTCACGGGACAAAGGCATGGAAACATCTATTTACTGGACATTAAACCATAAAGTTCTCAATGTCTAATCTCTATTCAAGATGAAGAAAATCTTTGGCATAGAAAGCTTGGTCCTGTTAATATGAAGCAAATAGCCAAAATTTCTTCAAAAAAACTAGTTCGTGGACTGCCCAACTTAAGCTATCAAAAGTCAGAATTATGCACACCATGTGTTTTGGGAAAACATGTAAGAAGTTCTTTTAAACCAATAAATCAAGTTTCTACTAATCGTGTTCTACAGCTTCTGCACATGGATCTTTTTGGACCAACCAAAACACAAAGTATTGGTGGAAAGAAATACTATTTAGTAATCGTGGATGATTACTCTCGCTTTACATGGGTATTCTTCTTGACAAGTAAGTCTAAAGCATTTTCTCGTTTTTCAAAGTTTGCTAAGAAAATTCAAAATGAAAAAGGATATGCTATAACTAGGATAGGAATCGACCATGGAGGTGAGTTTGAGAATCAAGACTTTGCAAATTTCTGTGATGAATCTAGTTTACAACATGTTTTTTCCTCACCATATACTCCATAGCAAAATGGAGTTGTAGAAAGAAAGAATAGATCATTGAAAGAAATGGCTAGAACTCTTTTGATTGAAAGTAATATTTCTTCTCGTTTTTGGGCTGAAGCAGTTTCTACAGCTTGTTATATCATTAATAGAGTGTTTTTAAGGCTTATCTTAGAGAAAACTTCTTATGAAGTTCTTAAAGGGAAAAAGCCAAATGTTTCTTATTTTCATGTGTTTGGTTGCAAATGTTTTATTTTGAAAAATGCAAATGATCGAATTGGTAAGTTTGAAGAAAAGTCAGATGAAGGTATTTTTCTTGGCTACTCAACATCAAGCAAAGCTTACATAGTGTACAACAACAAGACTCTGTGTGTAGAAGAGTCTATGAATGTCAAGTTTCAAGACTCTACACAGAATCAAGTGATTGAGACTCAACTCAAAGAAATTAAACCTACTCGAGAGATCACAAAGTCTACTTCCCCATAGAAGCTCAAACTCCTAAAATTCAACAACAAGAAGAACCAAAAGATTCAACTGAAGCAGAAGATGAGCAGACTCAAGAATTAACCAGAAATTGGAAGCATAAGTCTAGTCACCCCAAAGAACTCATCATTGGCAACATTGATGATGGAATTTGAACCAGATCTAAAAGGCGAGAAGAGTCTAGTGCTTTGGCACTTATTTCTAAAATTGAACCCAAAAGCATAGAATAAGCCTTGGCTAATGAAAGCTGGATTGAAGCAATGCAAGAAGAACTCAAACAGTTCAGCATCAATGATGTTTGGGAATTAATTCCTAAACCAAAAGGTTATTCCAAATGGATGTAAATAGTGCATTCCTAAATGGATTTATTCGAGAAGAAGTCTATGTGGAACAACCACCTGGTTTTGAAGACCCGAGAAAGCCAAACTCAGTCTACAGACTAGAAAAGGCTCTGGTATGAAAGGTTAAGTAATTTTCTAATTCACAGTGGATTTGTCAAAGGTAAAGTAGACACTACATTATTCATTAAAAGGGAAGGAAAAGACTTTCTACTTGTTCAAATTTATGTTGATGACATTATTTTTGGTTCAACTAATGAAAATCTATGCAAGAAATTCTCTAGATGCATGCAGGATGAATTCGAAATGGGCATGATGGGTGAGCTAAATTTCTTTTTGGGATTACAAATAAAGCAGCCAACAGAAGGAATCTTCATTCATCAAAAAAAAATTATGCAAAAGATCTTATCAAGAAGTTTGGTTTAGAAAACTGCAAAAAGACAGAGACACCTATGTCAAGTTCTTCAAAGCTAGATAAAGACGAAGAAGGGAAGACTGTGGATCAAAAGCTATACAGGAGCATAATTGGATCACTTCTTTACCTTACTACTTCTAGACCTGATATTTTGTCTAGTGTTTGTATTTGTGCTAGATTCCAATCAAATCCCAAAGAATCTCATCTTAGTGCAGAAAAGCGAATTATCAAATATATTGCATCAACTCCGAAGCTAGGTCTATGGTATCCCAAGGAATGAGACTTTACTCTCCTTGGATATTTAAACGCAAATCTTGCAGGATGCAAAGTGGATAGAAAAAGTACTCCAGGTACTTATCAACTACCTAGCAATAAGCTGGTATCTTGGTTTTCAAGAAAACATAGTACAGTAGCTCTTTCAACAGTTGAAGCAGAATATGTAGCACTTGGGAGTTGCTGCTCTCAAATTCTATTAATGAGGCAACAGCTAAGAGACTTTGGAGTTGAAGAATCATGTACTGAAATCAAATGCGATAATACAAGTGCCATCAATCTCACAAAGAATCCAATTCTTCACTCAAGAGCAAAGCATATAGAAATACGTCATCATTTTATTAGAGATCATATTTAGAATGGAGAAATATTGATTCAATTCATCGACTCAAAGAATCAATTGGCGGACATATTTACAAAGCCACTAGATAAAAGCTTGTTTGAGTCTATACAAGCAAGACTAAACAATCTATTGTTTGTGAGATAAAGTCTGAAGGTGTTCAGACTCAGAATTTCCAGATGCTAAGACTGTAAGTAAATTCTCTTCATTTTGATGTGATGATTGGATAAGATTTTGAAAAGGTACGTTATCTTTTTATTATTTAGTCATTTTATTTGTAGAAGTTATCTTTAATAAGCCGATCGTTTATTTTCAAAAAGGAAATTATTTTGAAAAAGGCGAGTTATCTTTAAGGCAGTTTATCATTTTCAAAAAGGCAGTTTTTACTTTCTAATTGTGACGCTTCGTATACCTGCTTTATATATAGTCGAAACTCATCTTCTTCATTTATCTCACTTTTTGAAACCTTAGAATACTGTGATCTTACTGTTTCTCATCTACTTGAGTTTCACCCCCAAAAGTTTTAATCTTTTCGAAAGAGCAAGCTCGAGATATTCCCCAAGACTTTGACAATGTCTTCCCAAAGAAAGTCTTCAAGGATTGTGAGTCGGGGACCACAGCGTATGCGTGAGGGACCTATGTAGTTCAATCTAACCGAGGAAGAAGATTATCCTCAAGAGCAACAGTCAAAACAATATTCTCAACTGCGCCAACAAGCAACACAAAATCCTCCTCCACAGCAAGAAGAAGTTGTTGAAGATATCGAACCAGTAAGGACTCAAAAACCCCAATTTATTTAAAGATTGTATTTGAACTTGAAGAGGGGTGGTTCTGCTATGAACTTGATCGATGAGTTTCTAAAGGCGCACGGTTATAGAAATGAAACTTACTTCTTGAGAACTATGGAGAGAATAGGAGTAGTGCCACAGGATTCGGCAAGATGGTCGTTCGAAAATTTTCCTAGTGATCCAAGTGTTGGACAACCAGAGGAAAAATATGACGATGAAAAGTTGTTTGTTAATTTTCAACCTAGGATGGGCATTGCTGCAAAAGTTGGTGGTATTGGGATGAACTTATTTCGTTCTAAGGACCACAAAAGGTGCTATTTGGATTTGCTGAAAAGAGGGGTTATGAACCCTAGAAATGTGGATTTCGATTTTCTCGATTTTCTGAAGATGAATTTGAGAGAAAAGCTTGGCCTGCTTCAACTTTAGAGGTTTTGCACCAAGACAACTGACTCATATCCCGAGCTCACTGCCTATTTTTATTCAAATCTTTCCTTTATAGATGCGAATAAATTTAGTTTTTCTGTAAGGGATAAAGAATTTGTAGTTGATGTGGACACTCTGGCTGATGTAATTGGTGTGGAAAGAAGGAGATTCCAACCAATTGGTGCATCTTATACCCATGCTACCTTGTCCATAGTGACCGACAAGATTGTCGAAGGAAAATTTTCTTATTCAAGGATGAACGCCTCCAACATCCTCCTTCACAAGGTGGTCATTAACTGCATCAGGCCAAAGTCTACTTCAAAGACTGATGTGTCTCGTTCTGAAGCAAAACTTATGTATGCGATCAATACTAGCTTCAAGTTCTCTCTGCCTCACACAATTCTCATGCACATGTATCGATCTGGGGTGAAAGACAAGGAACAGCTACCTTATTCGGCTCTTGTCTCTAAACTGTTCGATCATTTCAAGATTAAACTTCCTGCTCTTCTGTGTTCTAGAACCATTCCTCTAATGGTTATTGGATTCAAAATGGTTTCTAAAATGAGGCTGACGGAATTGAGCAAAGAGCTCGAGCGCTTTAAGGAGAAGTCCCCAGTAAAGGCAAAACATGACTCTACTGCAAGGAAGAGGAAGGGAAAGGAGCCTATGATAGAACCTGTAAAGAAGAGAAGATCTCTCATCTCGAAAGATGGAGAGGAAGATGACGATGATCTCACTATTTCAGCTCTTGCCCTACGAAATCTACAGAGTTATGTAAGCCCCATTGAGATCAGAGAACGAGAAAGAACAAAGGAAAGAGAAGGAGAAAGAGAAGAAGAAAGAGAAGGAGAAAGAGAAGAAGAAAGAGAAGCGGAAGAAGAAGAGGAAATAGAAAAGAAGAAACAAGAAGGAAGAAGAAGCTAAGAAAGAACACTGGCTGCATCCAATGATGCAAAGAAGACAAGAAGTGAGAAGACTAGAGAACAACATCACCTCAGTGTTGAACCAAGCATGAAGAAGAACATACCTCTCCACCTGTAGGCACGAAGACAGGGGGAGATGCAGCAAATCAAGGTACTTCTTCACCCATATTCACTAGTGATGTTAGTAGATCGCCTCAAGATCCAGAAGAGGTCTATGCAACTCATTTTCCTGAAGTAGAATTCGAGGCATACTCTCCTAGTCACGATAGAGCAACTGATGTTCCCCCTCATTCTCAAACTCTTATATCTATTTCGGCTGGTCCTAGTACTGTTAAAGATCACTCTGCTGACCTTCAGCGGGTGATGGATCTTATTTTAGAACTAAAAGGACAGCAGTATGCTTTTGAGTTTGAAATGAAGCACATGATGACTGTCTTCAAAGCATCTACCGAGTCTCTTCAAGAGCAGATTCAAGCCCTCAAGCAAGAACAGGCAAAGGGTGTGGAAATTCAACAACTCAATGAGTCATTGGAGAAGCTTGAAGACACTGTCAAGTCGTTGGGGGATTTCCAGCTTGTTCGTATCCCCAAGCAGCCCTAATTCCAACCAACTTTTAAATCGTTTTTGTCTCCACTTTTTGCTGATGACAAAAAGGGGGAGAATGCAAATTTGTTTTATTCTCTTGACTTGAACTTATTTTCTATGGACTTTTTGATTTGGTGTTTGATATTGGATATTTGGTTTGACATTGGTTTTGGATATTGTTAATCTTTTGATGCTTACAAGTACAATGGTTCAGTTTGCGATATTACTTATAATTAGTTTCACTAACCTGTGTTTTGTGGATGCAAAATCAAGGTTGTTTAAAGTTCTTACTATATTTATAAGATATTCGATATTGCATAAGTATTGTTTTGCAGGTCAAAAGTGTGGCATCCTAGAATAAGATTTATAGCCAAGCCTTATTGGTTATATTTTAAGAAAGAAAGTCCTATCTTTGGCCACTTTCATCTTAAGTCGAAGCTCATGAATTCATGGTTTCATGAGTCTAGCTACCTAAATTTGGAAATCTAGTACCTTGTTGCAAATAGGAATTCTGATTGATTTTTTTTTAAGGGGTTGTTTTCCTGAATGTATTTAAGTTTAGGGTTTAGGCCCAAAAGGTGTTGGGCTTGAATTGGGCCAAGAGGGCTGGCCCATGAGCCCATAAAGGGGGCTGTCGTGAGAGGAGAGGGGGGGGGATCCGGTTGCATGTCCTCCCCCATTTGTCCCAAACTCTCTTGCCATTTGTCCTTCATGCACCCCTAAATCATTGCTAATGATGGAGGAGAAGACCTTTAGGGGGGAAAAGCAACCGGTTAAGGGGAGAGAGAGGAGGTTCGGTCCAAAAGCAAAGGGGAGAGAGAGATTTCGAGAGAAAGAGAGAGACCGAGAGAGAGGAGAAGGAAGAGCCGCTCGCCCGCACGCCCGTCGTCCGTTCGTCCGCCCGTCGCCGTCCGTGTGCCGTCGTTGGTTTGATCTTTGGAGGCAAGTTGGGATCCATTTGCTGCTCTTGCATGTGTGTTTGGAATGGTGTTGAATCTTGGGTGTTTAGGGTCTAAGGAAACGAAGCTAGAATGTGTTGTTTTTGAAGAGGTGTTCTGTTTTTGAGTGTGCCGCCTGACCCCGAACGTTGTAGAGCCTTGCATGCGTGTTTTGGGTTGGATTTTTACTTCTACTTCTTCTTGAAAGTTGTAGACAACATCTCAAAATACAACATACTAAAATTTGAGATAAAATGGTTGCGTTTTGAGGGGTAAAACCCTTCTTCTACGAAAATGCTAGATCTGAAACTGTTTAGTGGTCTCTTGATGGTTTTGTGTGTTGCATGTCACTTTTTACTGGGAATTTCACTTCAACTTCTTCATGAAACATATTTCTCTATGTCTTAACTATAACATAGTTAAATTTCATGATTTTTGAAAGTCATTTTCTTATTTAATCAACTGTGAATTGAAAACTGTGTAAACTGTGTGTTTCGGACTTGAATATGTTGACATGCATGGCCTATACTATTCTGTACAAGCTTCTTTTGGAGAGGTGTTCCGCATGAAAAATCTTTATCTATGTATTAAATATAACATAGTTAAATTTCATGATTTTTTAAGGTTATTTGCTTATTTAATCGACTGTGAATTGAAAACTGTGTAAACTGTGTGTTTCGGACTTGAATATGTTGACATGCATGGCCTATACTATTCTGTACAAGCTTCTTTTGGAGAAGTGTTCTTCATGAAACATCTTTATCTATGTCTTAACTATAACATAGTTAAATTTCATGATTTGTTAAGGTTATTCGCTTATTTAATCGACTGTGAATTGAAAACTGTGCAAACTGTGTGTTTCGGATTTGAATATGTTGACATGCATGGCCTATAATATTCTGTACAAGCTTCTTTTGGAGAAGTTTTCTTCATGAAACATCTTTATCTATGTCTTAACTATAACATATTTAAATTTCATGATTTTTTAAGGTTATTTTCTTATTTAATCGACTGTGAATTGAAAACTGTGCAAACTGTGTGTTTCGGATTTGAATATGTTGACATACATGGCCTATACTATTCTGTACAAGCTTCTTTTGGAGAAGTGTTCTTCATGAAACATCTTTATCTACGTTTTGACTATAACATAGTGAAATTTTGTGATTTTTGAAGGTCATTTGCCTATTTAATGAACTGTGTTTTGAAAACTGTGTAAGCTGTACATTTTCGAAATTTATGATATTGGAATGCATGGCCAATTCTATGCTGTGATGTGTGATCCGTATGAATTGTTATGTGAATTATGAGACTTTGGAGTATTATTCATGTAATGGTGTGATGGCTTTCATGCATTTCATATGACATTAAAGAAAATGATGGATTTTCCATGATCTCAAAGAAAGATTTCATTTAAATCTTTCATCAAAGGACAATTTTCCCAATGCATATTGCATGATTTCAAAAGAGCAATTTAAATCAATTGTATTGAAAATTTCAAGTGTGAAATTGGAAAATAAATGTATGAGAATATGAATGATCGTCGGAGGTGTGAGCCGACGATGCCCCGGGAGTGTCGGGATGCCCGGAGGTGTGAGCCGGTGTGTGCCGGATGTCCTCGGGAGTTTGGAGATGCCCGGAGGTGTGTGCCGGAGGTTCCTCGCGATGCCAGGTTGGGTGCGAGCGATAGAAATGTGGGATGCAATTACTGGTCCCGGGAAAGAAAATGTGGTGATTCAATTTGAAAAAGCATGAGTTGAAATTAAATCATGCAAAAATGGGGTCACGTGTATGCACGATGGCATGATGATGATATGTGATTTGATGATAAGTGCATGGATGTATGTGCACCTATGGCATGATGATGATATGTAAATTGATGATAAGTGCATGGATGTATGTGCACCTATGGCATAATGATGATATGTGATTTGATGATAAGTGCATGGATGTATGTGCACCTATGGCATGATGATAACATGTGATTTGACGATAAGTGCATGGATGTATGTGCACCTATGGTATGATGGTACATGTAATATGATGATGCACGCGCACGAGATATGATGACATGTGCATGATATTAAGGTAAATTATGCATGGATACTTAAATGATATGTGTTATGCTATGATTGTATTGTATGATGCATTGAGTGGTTTATTGGTCCTTTACCTGCTGAGTGGCTGTACTCACCCCTTCGGGGACCAACATTTCAGATTAGTACAATGCCGCTCCCTACTGTCACGCGGGGCGTCTTTTACGGCCTTCCTTCGGATGTGGAGGTCAAGTGAGCGGAGATCGACTGTCCCACCATCCCTGGTTTGACGTTCATTCGGATTCGTACATTCGTGATGTATGATGTGGGCCTGGCTGGGGGCCCGGTCGTTCAAGAGTTCATTTATGTTCACGTTCGTTGAGACGGAGTGATGCGGGGATCTTTGCCACCACCACCACGACGCACCGAGGATGGGTGTGATTTGTGCGTGAGGAGTAGGAGTTGCAACTTTTTGAGAAATAGCCGACACTAGTTGATGGGGGGGATCTTACACGACGAACATAGTGGGTCGAGTGTTTCTTTTTGTGGTTATGGCCGAGTGTAGCGAGGAGTCTTGGCCTTTCTTTTGATGTACCGACTCGTGAAAATCCATCATGAAATTATGTAAATAAAAGTGGCTCGGCTTTATCCTTTCCTATGAAAATTAGTGGTGTGCATTGTATCATGATTTTTTGGAGGGAGAGATGGTGATATTAAATTATGCTTCCGCTAGTGAGTCGCGCTGGGACCGTTTTAAAAAAAAAAAAATTGCCTAGGAACTACGATGCTTCTTCTAAAAAAAAAAAAATTGTGGTAGGGTCGCCACAGCGGTTGGTATCAGAGCAAAAGGTTTATATATGGAGTGATAAGGAGCCTCATTTGGAAAGTGAGAAAAGTAGTGACAGTGCACACCATAGGATACTAACTGTGATAGGTTGACTAACTTTGAACAACGGGTGATGTGTATTTGCCTGTAGATTCCCAGTTTATATTTCGAGATTACTCTCGGCTGCTAGTAACATGGTTATGTTACTTACCTTCTTGGTGTTATTACTTTTAATGGAGACTCTGAGTCCCAGATATTTCTGAGGCAAATGCTTGAAGCTGCGGGGAAAATCATGGTACGATATGGAAGTCATCGTCCACCGAGGGTGAAGCCTCTACATCAAGGCTGAACCCCAAATGGAAGATATCCTGCAGGCATTGGCCAATATTGGAAATCTGATGGAAAGACAAGCACAGCAACAACCCGGAGCAGAACGCCGTACTCAGGGACTGGTGGAACAATTTTTGAAGTTGAAGCCACCCAAATTCAGTGGAATGGGAAGTCCTGAGGAGGTAGAGCATTGGATTGATGGGATGGAGCGAATTTTCCGGTTGTTGGACTACAATGATGCTGAGAAAATAACTTTAGCAGAGTACCAGCTGGAGGGAAATGCGAAGTTTTGGTGGAGAGCTTCAAGGGACACAATCTTTCCACCAGATACTGATGTTAATTGGGAGGAGTTTGTCATAGCTTTCGATAGGAAACATTTTTCTGACTGTGCTAGGGATAAGAAAATCACAGAATTTGTTCAACTAGAACAAAAAGATCTGACAGTGGACCAGTACGAGGCAAGATTTTCTGAACTGTCTAGATATGCCCCTAGATTGATCGAAGATCAGGAAGAAAAAGCCAAGAGGTTTTTGAAGAGACTGGGAACTAGTATAAGGAAACAACTGGTGCCTTTGAACATAAGAGATTATAATGAGATCTATGAAAGGGCACAGTTGGTGGAGCAGGAGTTAGTAAGGGAGCAGTCAGAGAATAAGAGACAATCGTCTTTTGGTGATAACAGGCGGGGAAAGAGACCCTATACAGGTCAGGGTCAGACCTGGGAGTCTAAGAAGAAGGGCAATTTCGAGAGTTTTGGGAAGGCTAGGAATGGTCCGAATTTAGGAAAAACACCTTATCGGAATAAAGAGTGTCGAAGGTGTGATGGACGACATGGCCCCGGACCTTGTAATGGATGGTTGAAATGTTATGGCTGTGGGAAGGTAGGACATCTTAAGAAGGATTGTCCACGGGGAGAGGTCCCGCACGCAGTATCAACTCCTTTGCGACAAGTACCCCGGCGTACTACCGGGCCATATTCTCAAAAGAATCCACAGAGGCCACCAACTCAAGGAAAAGTGTATGCAGTCACCCAAGAGGAAGCAAAAGCTTCCAAGAATGTCATCTCAGGTACAATTTTTATAAATGGCAAGAAGGCTTATGCATTGTTTGATACGGGTGCTACGTATTCATTTGTGTGTGGCATCCCAAATATTTGAGATAAGCCCTAGGATGTCCTAAAGCTCGTAATTAGGTAATGAAACTACTTATGGTTTATGCTTTAACTATTAACCGTTAAAACTAAGTGTTATACGCCTTTTTCTCTTGAAATTTTCTTAAGATTAGTACTATAGGTTAATTTAGTAAGAAGAATTTATTCTTGGCTTTGCACCTCATAGATTTAATCCCTATAGATTAAATGTTACAAGATTTTGGCCATATGAAATTTAAAACTTGAAATCTATAAAGGAAAGAATGAAAAGTGATTTATTAAAGGAAAAGTTGGGGTTGGGCCTTAGGCCCAATAGTTTGGACTTTGGTGGGCCAAACGGCCGGCCCATTGGGGCCCAAGGAGGGCTGTCGCCGGCCCACTTGCTGGCCAAAAGCCCAGCCGAGATTGAAGCCCATTTGTGCATGCCCCCCCATGTGTCCTAGTGTGAAGGCCACTTGGCACTCATGCTTTGATGTCAATTAAGCAATCATTAGGGGGAAGAAAAGCAAAAAGGAGAAGAAAGCAACCGGATTAAGGAAGAGAGAGGGGGGAGAGAGTCGCACAGTGAGAGAGAGAGAAAAGAGGGAAACCGAGAGAGAGAAAGGAGAAGAAGAGAGGGAAGAAAGGAAGAAAAGGAGGAAGAAGAAGGAGGTCCGTGCGTGCAGCCCTTCGCCGTCCGTGTGCCGTCAATAGTTCGATCTTTTGAGGCAAGTTAGGATCCTTTGATGCTCTTGCATGTGTGTTATGGGGTGTTCAGAGTCTAAGAAACCGAAGCTAGGATGTCTTGTTCTTGAGTGATGTTGCTGTTTTCGCATGAACCGCCTGAGTCAGAATCTTGTGAGAGCTTGCATGCATGTTTTGAGTTCGATTTTGACTTTGATTTCTTAATGAAAGTTGTAGCCAACATCTCAAACTACAACATAATAAAATTTCGTGTAAAATTATTGAGATTTAAGGGGTCAAACCCTCATCCTACGGAGACACTAGATCTGGAAAATTTTTTCTGACTTTGCGATAGATTTGTGGTTGCATGTTGATTTTTATCAATAATCTCTCTTCGACTTCTTCATGAAACATTTTTTCTATGTGTTAACTATAACATACTCAAATTTCATGATTTTGGAAGGCCATTTGCCTATTTAATGGACTGTGATGTGATAACCGTGCAAACCGTGTGTTTCGGACATGAGAATCTTGACATGCATGACATATAACTTTCTGTACAAGCTTTATTTGAAGAAATGTTCTTCATGAAACATATTTTTCTATGTGTTAACTATAACATACTCAAATTTCATGATTTTTGAAGGCAATTTGCCTATTTAATGAACTGTGATGTGATAACCGTGCAAACCGTGTGTTTCGGACATGAGAATATTGACATGCATGACCTATAACTTTCTGTGCAATTTTCTTTTGGAGAAATTTCCTTCATATGATATCTTTGTCTATGTCTTGACTGCAATATAGTTAAATTTCATGATTTTTGAAGGTCTTTTGCCTATTTAATTGACTATGATATGAAAACTGTGCATGCTGTACAATTCCGAAATTTATGATATTGAGTTGTATGGTCACTTCTATGCTGTGATGTGTGGTCCATATGAAATGTCATGCGAATTATGAGACTTTGGATTTGCTTTCATGTAATGGTGTAATGACTTTCATGCATTTCATATGTTATTCAAGAAAAGGAAAAATTTTACATGATTTCAAAGAAAGGTTTTATTTAATCAAAAAGGGAAATTCCTTTAATGCATACTACATGATTTCAAAAGCACAATTTGAATCAATATCATTAGAGATTTCAAGAGTGAAATTGGAAAAGAAAGGTATGAGGATATGAATGACCGTCGGAGGTGTGAGCCGACGATGCCCTGGGGTGTCGGGATGCCGGAGGTGTGAGCCGGATGCCCGGAGGTGTGTGCCGGATGTCCTCGGGAGTTTCGAGATGCCCGGAGGTGTGTGCCGGAGGTTCCTCGCGATGCTAGGTTGGGTGCGAGCGATAATTTGGGATGCAAACATTGGTCCCTACGAAGAAAATTGATGAGATCCTTGTGAAAGCTAAGAATTGAAAGTGAATTATGTGCATGGATTTATGCATGTGGCATATTGCATGTAAATAGATGCAAGTATGTGAGATATGATGACATGTGTATGACATCAAGGTAAGTTATGCATGCATACTTAAATGACATGCTATGGATCTCATGGTGGTGTATGCTTGATAGCATGGATGATGAGTGTACGATGTATGTGCACTTATGGCATGATGGCACATGTGATGTGATAATGATAAGGATGATGACTATATGATGGTGCATGTATGTGAGGTATGATGACATGTGATGTGATAATGATGAATGCATGAATGCATGATGGGGATGACGACTATATGATGGTGCATGTATGTGAGATATGATGACATGTGTATGATGTCAAGGTAAGGTATGTATGTACATTTAAATGACATGCCATGCTATGATTGTATTGTATGATGCTTTGAGTAGTCATTGGACCTTTACTTGTTGAGTGGTTGTACTCACCCCTTTGGGGACCAACATTTCAGATTAGTATGATGCCGCTTCCTACTGTCACGCGGGGTGTCTTTTACGGCCTTCCTTCTGATGTGGAGGTCGAGTTGACGGAGATCGACTGTCCCGCCATCCCTGGTCTGACGTTCATACGGATTCGTACGTTTGTGATGTATGATGTGGGCCTGTCTGGGGGCCCGGTCGTTCAGGAGTTCGTATCTGTTCACGTTCGCCGAGACGGAGTGATGCGGGGATGCCGCCACCCCCACCGCCTGACGCACCGGGGTGGGTGTGATGGCCCGCGCGTGAGGAGTAGGAGTTGCAACTTTTTGAGAAATAGCCGACACTAGCTGTTCGAAGGGGAGGGATCATACACGTTGAATATAGTGGGTCGAGTGTTTCTTTTTGGGGTTTACGGCCGAGTGTAGTGAGGAGTCTTGGCCTTTCTTTTGATGTACCGACCCATGAAAACCCTTCATGAAAATATGTAAATAAAAGTGGTTCGGCCTTGTGTTTTCTTTCATTGTATAGTTGGTGTGCATTGTGCTATCGCTAAGGAAATGGAGAGATGGTGAGACTCGCCTCTAATTTCCGCCGTGAGCTGCGCTAATCCCTAAGTTATTTCAAAAAAAAAAAAATTACGCCTAAACCTCGGCCCTTAATTACAACTCCCTTTTTACTAACATCAAATAAGTTGTTTTTGCTTTAGATTTAAACGCTTAGTATCTGTGGCGACCCTATCGGGTTTGGGGGTGCCACATTGTGTCTGACAGATATAGAATGTTGAGTAAAATTGAAACGACATTTCTTGAGACCCCTCTTTGCGTTTCTACGCCTTTAAAGGATGCGGTGTTGTCTACATTGGTGTGTGAAAAATGTAAAATAACCATAGGAGGAAGAGATATGGAAATAGATTTAGTAGTGATGGCCATGTATGATTTTGATGTTATCATAGGGATGGATTGGCTTCATAAGTATCGGGCCAAAATGGATTGTTATAGAAAAGTGATCCAGTTTGTTCTACCTGATTAGTCGAATTGTAAATTTTTAGGAGGCCAGACCGACCTATCTATAGCACTTATTTCAGCAATAGAGGCTGATGCGTTACTTGACAAAGGATGTCAGGGGTACCTAGCAATAATTAAAGATTGTACCAAGGAAGAGCCTAAACTTGATGAAATTCGAGTAGTGAGTGAATTTCAAGACGTATTTCCTGAAGAGTTGCCTGGATTGCCCCCGGAAAGAGAAATTGAGTTTGAAATTGCGCTAATGCCCGGGAAGGACCAATATCGAAAGCCCCATACGGGATGGCCCTATTGGAACTAAAGGAGTTGAAAGTGCAACTACAGGAGTTGCTTGATAAAGGATTCATTAGGCCAAGTGCTTCACCTTGGGGTGCACCGGTTCTATTTGTGAAAAAGAAAGATGGGTCGATGCGCTTATGCATTGACTATAGGCAACTGAATCAAGTGACCGTTAAAAATAAATATCCCTTGCCTAGAATTGACGACCTATTTGACCAACTCCAGGGAAGTTCGGTTTTCTCTAAGATTGATTTAAGGTCGGGATACCATCAGCTAAGAATTAAGAAAGAAGACATTCCTAAGACTGCATTTAGGACTCGTTATGGACATTATGAGTTCCTTGTCATGCCTTTTGGATTGACAAATGCACCAGCTGCATTTATGGATCTAATGAATAGGGTATTTAAGCCCTATTTAGATCAGTTTGTGATTGTTTTTATTGACGATATCCTGGTTTATTCGAAAGGGCCAAAGGAACATGAGCAACACTTGAAGTTAGTTTTTGCAAACTCGAGGGATCACAAGTTATATGCCAAATTCAGCAAGTGTGAATTTTGGTTGGACCGGATAATATTTTTAGGACACGTGGTGTCAAGAAGAGGAATTGCAGTAGATCCGGCGAAAGTTGAGATGGTAATAAATTGGCCGAGACCGACCACACCCACTGAAATACGGAGTTTCCTAGGACTGGCCGGTTATTACCGAAGGTTTATTGAAGGATTTTTACAATTGGCAGGTCCTTTAACCAAATTAACTCGGAAGAATGCGAAATTCGAGTGGAGTGGGGAATGTGAAAGGAGTTTTCAAGAACTTAAAAGGAAGTTAACCACGGCCCCAATCTTGACTATACCCTCTGGACCTGATGGTTTTACAGTATATAGTGATGCATCTCACAAAGGATTGGGATGTGTTTTGATGCAACGTGGCAAAGTCATAGCCTACGCATCTAGGCAACTAAAACCCCATGAACTGAATTACCCGACCCATGATCTAGAGTTGGCAGCTATAGTATTCGCCTTGAAAATATGGAGACATTATTTATATGGGGAAAAGTTTGAGATTTATACAGATCATAAGAGCCTGAAATATTTGTTCTCACAAAAGGAGTTGAACATGAGACAAAGGAGGTGGATGGAGTTGTTAAAGGACTATAATTGTGAGATACGATATCATCCAGGAAAGGCGAACAGGGTAACGGATGCTCTTAGTCGTAAGTCAGCTATGGAAATGGCCAGTTTAAGAATGGCAGAATGGAACTTATTAAAGTCCGTAGCGGACTCGGAATTTAATTTAAAAGTGGATGATCTTACTAGTATGCTTAGGGCACTAAGGATCGAACCGGTAATCATTCAGAAAGTTAAGACCCTGCAAAAGTCTGATCCGGAGATTATGAAAGTAAAAGAGGCAGTGTCTTTAGGGAAGAGACCAGAATTTCAAGTTTCTGAAGATGGAGTGGTAAGATGTCAAGGACGACTCTGTGTACCCAACAACAAAGAAGTGAAGAAGGAGATTTTGTCGGAAGCACATAAGAGTAGATACAGTATTCATCCAGGTAGTACTAAGATGTACAGAAATTTGCGTCAGCAATTTTGGTGGAATGGTATGAAAACAGATACGGCTAAGTATGTTTCTCAATGTTTGACGTGCCAACAAGTGAAGGCGGAACATCGCAAACCTGCAGGACTCTTGAGACCGTTAGACATACCAGAGTAGAAGTGGGAGCATGTAACGATGGATTTTGTGCAAGGATTGCCAAGGACATCAAGTGGTCACGATTCAATTTGGGTAATAGTGGACCGTTTAACTAAGTCTGCCCATTTCTTAGTAGTCCGTATGAACTATTCAATGAATAGACTTGCTGAACTTTATGTAAGCCAGATAATACGCTTACATGGTATACCTGTAACGATCACCTCGGATCGAGACTCTAGATTTACCTCAAATTTTTGGCGAAGTCTGCAAAATGCTTTAGGGACAAAACTTCAGTTCAGTACTGCTTATCACCCTCAAACAGATGGACAGACGGAGAGAGTGATACAAACTCTGGAGGATATGCTGAGAGCCTGTATTATTGACTTTGGAGGAAGATGGGATGAACACTTGTATTTGACAGAGTTTACCTATAACAATAGTTTTCAGAAAAGTATAGGCATGGCCCCATATGAAGCGTTATACGGACGAAGATGCAGGACCCCTGTCTGTTGGGACGAAGTAGGTGAAAGGAGATTAACAGGACCTGAATTGGTACAAGATACCACTGAAGCCGTTGAGATTATTAGGAAAAGACTTAAAACGGCCCAGAGTACACAAAAAGGCTATGCGGACAAGCGTAGAAGGCCTTTGGAGTTTAGTGTGGGGGATCACGTGTTCCTTAAAGTATCCCCGTTAAAAGGAGTATCTCGTTTCGGAATGAAAGGAAAGTTGGGTCCCAGATTTGTCGGACCTTTTGAGATACTTGAAAGAATAGGAGATACAGCTTACCGTTTGCGCTGCCTCCTAACCTAGGAAATTTACACGATGTGTTTCATGTGTCGATCGAGAAAGTATCACCCGGATCCTAGTCACATACTCGATAATAAAGCCATCAAAGTGGATGAGAAAGCGAGGTACATCGAAGAGCCTATGCAAGTCGGGACAGAAAAAGAACAAGTCCTTAGAACAAAAACGATTCCACTGGTTGAAGTACTATGGCGACATCACAATATGGAGGAAGCCACATGGGAGAGTGAAGATCAGATGAGAGAGAAATACCCCTACTTGTTTCAAGGGGCGTAAGTGATATCTGATTTCGGGGACGAAATTTCCTAAGGATGGAAGAATTGTGGCATCCTAGAATAAGATTTATAGCCAAGCCTTATTGGTTATATTTTAAGAAAGAAAGTCCTATCTTTGGCCACTTTCATCTTAAATCGAAGCTCATGAATTCATGGTTTCATGAGTACGGCTACCTAAATTTGGAAATCTAGTACCTTGTTGCAAATAGGAATTCGATTGATTTTTTTTTAAGGGGTTGTTTTCCTGAATGTATTTAAGTTTAGGGTTTAGGCCCAAAAGGTGTTGGGCCTGAATTGGGTCAAGAGGGCTGGCCCATGAGCCCATAAAGGGGGCTGTCGTGAGAGGAGAGGGGGATCCGGTTGCATGTCCTCCCCATTTGTCCCAAACTCTCTTGCCATTTGTCCTTCATGCACCCCTAAATCATTGCTAATGATGGAGGAGAAGACCTTTAGGGGGGAAAAGCAACCGGTTAAGGGAGAGAGAGAGGAGGTTCGGTCCAAAAGCAAAGGGAGAGAGAGAGATTTCGAGAGAAAGAGAGAGAGACCGAGAGAGAGAGGAGAAGGAAGAGCCACTCGCCCGCACGCCCGTCGTCCGTTCGTCCGCCCGTCGCCGTCCGTGTGCCGTCGTTGGTTTGATCTTTGGAGGCAAGTTGGGATCCATTTGCTGCTCTTGCATGTGTGTTTGGAATGGTGTTGAATCTTGGGTGTTTAGGGTCTAAGGAAACGAAGCTAGAATGTGTTGTTTTTGAAGAGGTGTTCTGTTTTTGAGTGTGCCGCCTGACCCCGAACGTTGTAGAGCCTTGCATACGTGTTTTAGGTTGGATTTTGACTTCTACTTCTTCTTGAAAGTTGTAGACAACATCTCAAACTACAACATACTAAAATTTGAGATAAAATGGTTGAGTTTTGAGGGGTAAAACCCTTCTTCTACGAAAATGCTAGATCTGAAACTGTTTAGTGGTCTCTTGATGGTTTTGTGTGTTTCATGTCACTTTTTACTGGGAATTTCACTTCGAATTCTTCATGAAACATATTTCTCTATGTCTTAACTATAACATAGTTAAATTTCATGATTTTTTAAGGTCATTTTCTTATTTAATCAACTGTGAATTGAAAACTGTGTAAACTGTGTGTTTCGGACTTGAATATGTTGACATGCATGGCCTATACTATTCTGTACAAGCTTCTTTTGGAGAGGTGTTCCTCATGAAAAATCTTTATCTATGTATTAAATATAACATAGTTAAATTTCATGATTTTTTAAGGTTATTTGCTTATTTAATCGACTGTGAATTGAAAACTGTGTAAACTGTGTGTTTCGGACTTGAATATGTTGACATGCATGGCCTATACTATTCTGTACAAGCTTCTTTTGGAGAAGTTTTCTTCATGAAACATCTTTATCTATGTCTTAACTATAACATAGTTAAATTTCATGATTTTTTAAGGTTATTCGCTTATTTAATCGACTGTGAATTGAAAACTGTGCAAACTGTGTGTTTCGGATTTGAATATGTTGACATGCATGGCCTATAATATTCTGTACAAGCTTCTTTTGGAGAAGTGTTCTTCATGAAACATCTTTATCTATGTCTTAACTATAACATATTTAAATTTCATGATTTTTAAGGTTATTTTCTTATTTAATCGACTGTGAATTGAAAACTGTGCAAACTGTGTGTTTCGGATTTGAATATGTTGACATGCATGGCCTATACTATTCTGTACAAGCTTCTTTTGGAGAAGTGTTCTTCATGAAACATCTTTATCTACGTTTTGACTATAACATAGTGAAATTTTGTGATTTTTGAAGGTCATTTTCCTATTTAATGAACTGTGTTTTGAAAACTGTGTAAGCTGTACATTTTCGAAATTTATGATATTGGAATGCATGGCCAATTCTATGCTGTGATGTGTGATCCGTATGAATTGTTATGTGAATTATGAGACTTTGGAGTATTATTCATGTAATGGTGTGATGGCTTTCATGCATTTCATATGACATTAAAGAAAATGATGGATTTTCCATGATCTCAAAGAAAGATTTCATTTAAATCATTTCATCAAAAGACAATTTTCCCAATGCATATTGCATGATTTCAAAAGAGCAATTTAAATCAATTGCATTGAAAATTTTGGAAATTTTTTAGAGTCAATCTCTCCAAACTCTTATGTTTGGAGAAGCAAGGTGTCTTGATTAATGATTTAGATCCTGCGAGATTTAGAACTTTCAATTTACTTGCCACCTGTTAAACAACAACCAACTTAATACCGTCAGGACTCAATATGCATTGCAAAATAAGTGCATGTCATCATATAATCAAACCATTAGTAAGAAGAATCAATGGATGCTGTGAAATTGTACCATGATTTTGACCCATCTGCTCCAATGTTCCCTCGTTATATCACCTGAAAGCTTGAGAATAATTAGGCGATGCAACAAAAAGTTGTTTGCTTCAGGTTGCAGAGGACAATTTCGCCAACATAGCAACCTTAGCTCCGGCAAAACATTCTCAAAGTTGCCAACAAAGTTCCCTCCATCCAATTCAAGAACCCTCGTGTTCATGAGATTTGCAAAATGTTCACGTGTAAACTTGTTTTGCGATCTCCGTAGCGCAAGTGCTACCACATTTTCCGTTCCCTAATAGTCAGAAAACAAAGTTAGTAGATACTACCAGTAGTACACATTATTTCATTGACCCGAATATGCTATTTCTTTATTTTCTTGTAACGGCCCGTCTTATTCCAAATGAGCGAAGCCTCAAAAGAAATACTCTAACGTGTCAATGGTGAGGGCAAGTGGTGACTTATGAATCACTCAACATAGTCTCTTCCATTCTATGTAGGACTTGAATAATACAAACTCCTCCACTTAATTATGTCGTCCTTAGTGTTGGCTCACACCACTCAGTGATACTCCTCTGTTCATTATATGGTCCATCCATTCTTGCCCCTCCATCATCCTAGAAGTATGCCACAAGACACACCTTATTAAAATCCTCTTGCTCCTACACTCACTTTTGCGATCACTTCCCACCCTCGTAAAATCGAGGATGGGCCTAGCTTGTCCAAGAACCATATTTTTATTGGAGGGGTTCTGAAAGTACTACTTTAGTACCATATGTTACACCTCAAAGTTTAGAGACTAGAAAGCAGTCCTTTGTGTAAGGCCGAGGTGGCTTTGTTTGTGGGATAGTAAATCTGTCTTAAACCTTTTCTCCTTTTAAGTTTGTGGTTTGATCTGATTTTGTGTCCCACCACTTCTAGAAAGAGTTCTCTTAGAGGTGCCTACATTAAGTCGAAGAAGGGAGGTTTAGTAATGGTGCACGAGGAAACGTCCGGGAGAGGGAGAAGAATGATATTTATTCGGCTTTTTGGTTAAGTTGACTTGAGGAGGGAAGTCCATCTCTATCTTTTCCATGTACTTCATTGCATTATTCATAAATTAAAATTTGAAATTATTTTCTCATCAATGAATTTTATAAATTATTATTGGACAAAATATCATTTCAATATTAATATAATTTTCCATTTATGCTCTTATCGACCTACGTGATAATTACAAACTATGGAAAGTGAAATTGAAATTCATAAGTGTGCACTAACTAATTTCGTTTTGTGACTTAAATCTTTGCCTATATGATTTTTGGGACATAACCATGGCCAAGATGGTTTTTGGACCTTTTCTGAGAAGGGAGTTCAGATCCATCAATTATTGAGTATAATATTGATTTTTATGCAATTTGATATTTCTTTATTGCTAAAATTGTGCATATTTGATGGTTGTATTCATGTGAAAATATATACTATTTCTTAGAACTATTTTTTATTACATTAATCACTTATAATATAATAACAATAACTGTATCTGATTCAATGATAGTGATATTTACTACTTAGTTATGTATAATTGCCACAAAAAAAGTCTTAAATTTATCATATAAATGCCAATTTAGTCTTAATTTTTTTTTTAATTTAGTCAATTTAATCTTAAACCTTTTAATGATTTGTCAATATAGCCATTTCGGCTAATTTTGGTCAGAAACTGCTGATGTGGACAATCTTTGTATTTTTTAAAATTTTCTCAATTTTTTCTTTTCTTTTTTCTTTCACTATTGATTGATGAGGGTTGCCAAAGCCTCAACAATGGCCAGATAGTGTTCGCTGGCCACTATGCAATGGCCACCAGACTTTATCGGCTATTGGACAAGTGTCGTGACCCTCATTCGCAATTAGCAAGGGCTCGCGATGGCCCTCGCTTAGATTTGTCGCCCAATGGGTGATGATGGTGTGTAGGCCTTGACAGTCACCAACGCCCTATGGCCTTTGTCAACCCATGGTGGAAAAAACATAAAAGAAAAAATCATATAGTATAAAAAATTTTATTAAAAAAATTACAAAAATCATACATTTTAGTGTTGCCCATGCCACATAGGACTTATCCATGTGAGCAATATTTGGCTAAAATTAACTTGAGGGACTACATTGACAAATCGTCAAAAGATTTATAACTAAATTGATCAAATTTAAAAATTTAAAACTAAATAGACTCGTATGATATGATTAAGACCTTTTTGGTAATTTATATACCTCGATTAGTAATCCTCTTCCCCAGGTGTGAGACTTATTTATCTACATTTTTGCTTAAGTTTAGTAGAATTAAGGAACTTGGGGTTGGGTTAATTTAATCATAATGTGCAACAAAAGCGTGGATTTTCTTTTAGACTAATTTTGATGGATGCATGAATTGTCATGATTATAATTTTAGCGGTGAATTTTGATGGAGTTGAAGTTTATAGACTTTGGTGTAAAAGTATAATTTTCAAGGATTTGTATTCAATAATTGCTATTTTAGTGGTTAACTCGCTTCCATGTTTGGATTTGACTGTTTTGCATTTCGAGTTATCACATTTCCAATTATGATTCTATTTAGATTAACTCAGTAGAGAGTTAAAGGAAATATGACGCAGCTTCAAAGAATTCTTTTTAACTTTACTAGACGTTAAAAATATGACCTTTTCAAAAACTACTGCCTAACGATTTCATAAAACCTTAGACATTTGTTGTTTTGGTTTGAATGCGCATCACCTAGATAGAACGCAAAATAGATTTGGCTACTTTTTATTGAAAAAAAGAAAAAGAAAAAGAAAACCTCAATATAACCAATCAGAAAAATTGAGAAGTTAAAAGATAGCATCGTTCGTACTTACCTTTTTATAGTGCACCATGTCTGAGGCCTTCTCTGGACACCACAATCTGTTTTGATCTCCAAGTTTCCTAATATTCTCTCGACGAAAAATTTCCCTCCCAAGAGCTATTAATTGATCATGCATCCAAATTCTATCATGATCATCAATCTTGATCAAGGACTTGTTGACAAGGACCTCAATTTTGTCCTTCGGGGAAAAGCCACAGTCTTTCCACATGTACATTAGATTAGTTATCTTCTTGTTAGCAAAGATAAATGCAATGTCCAGATAGATTTGTAGCGCCCAACAATCAAGTGCATCATAACTTATCTTTAATTTCTGTAGGACATCTTCACGAGGCACTTCCTTGAAGTTCTCCAGTGTGCTTCTCTGATCTACTTTCCTTCGGCTACCGAGATCTGAACCCATCACTTCAACGACCAATGGAAGTCCTCCTGCCAATTCAACAACTTCTCTTGAAAGATCATGAAGATCACTTGGGGCTGAATCCGCATTGTAAGCAAGCTTGTTGAAAAGTTGAAGAGCATGATCAAAATGCATTTCCTTCATTTCGTACAGAAATATTTTGCTAGACCCCATCAAATCTTCCACCTTGATCACAGGAAAAACACTCTTATCTCTGGTTGTAATGATAATTCTACTCCCTACACGACAAAAAATACAATGCTCTGCTAGCTGCATAAATTGATCCTTTTTATCCATGCCATCAAAAACAAGTAAAACTCGCTTGTTAGGTAATCTTTCTCTAATGATATTGTTCCCATTGTCGAAGTCAAAAGTTTCAGGAAATGAGTAACTAAAAAGATCTGCCACTAGCTTTCTTTGCATTTTTTCAATGCCACTATATGAAGATGATTCTTGGATGTTAGAGAGGAATGAATGACCTTCAAATTGAGGAGAGATTTGGTTGAAAACTGCGTTGGCAAGAGTTGTCTTGCCAACGCCGCCTATTCCATAGATTATGACAAATCGTACATCACTTGTATCCCAGCAATCTAATAGTTTCCTTATGTATTCTATACGATCATCAATACCAACTAGATTGGAGGGTAAATTTCTTTTTTAATTGTGATCTTCCGCAGAACCTCTTCAGTGATATTTGCCATGGCTTTGCCATGCCTGTCATATTCATAAAATCATTGCACATGAGAACATATACAATCAATTATAATTGCAAATAAAAGCAAATAATATAGCTAGCATGCCAATATGTATTTTCCATGGGTATTCATCCAAGTTGTACATAAATAGCTCTTTCCACATGAATATTGAGGGCTTTTCTTAAAAAGTGGTCAATGTTGCCCACAAAGTTTTATCTAGACAGTTTGAATAAGAGAATGTCGTATTTGGGTGTTCATCACCACGTAGATAGTCTTAGCCTAGTAGATGCATACAAACCTGCGTGCTTGCGTGCGCTCTTCTAATTCACAATCGGAAGTATAGATCTAACAATAATCGAATAAATAAATAGATTGATAAATAAAACAAGATCATGTCAATACCCTAGATCTTTTAAATGCCGTCCCTTATATCCTGCCACCGTTGTCAAAGCATCCTCCCAAATCTTCAGCTGAGCGCAGCCATATTTTCTTTCATGCCTCCTTAGGGCGCTTTTGTACAGCTCCGTTCCAAGCTTAACATCCAAGGGATTCACATCATAAAAAATGGGTAATATCCTTTTCTCTGGGGACCGACGAGTGCTTTCCACCATATATGCCAGCTCATTGAGACACCATTTACTGGAAGCGTAATCTTTGGAGAAAATTGGAATGAATATTTTGGAGCTTTTTACTGCTCGGAGGATCTCTGAGATCTTTTCGCCTGGGGCTAACTCCTCGTCGTCCCTATAAACGCGAATTCCTTTATTGTGCATGAACACATAGAGGCAGTCTGTGAATGTTTTGCGAGTGTCGGGCCCTTAAAAACTCAAGAATACATCATAGTCGCCACCAGTCGCAGTCCCTGAGTCAGTCTCATCGTCCAACATCTGATAACACAGATTGATGTCATCGCCGGCTTCATCTTCTGGTACCAGCCTTGGATCAGGTCTCTCACACAATCTCAAAACGTATGGCGCAAGGCAATTCCACATATTGAGGTTGGAATGGGATCGGGTGTTTTCGAATCACAATCTATTGCCCAATCTGTCTTGAGAAGATCTTTACAGATAGAGGCGTGGTTAAGATGAGTAAAAACTTCCACTCTCTTTCTTTCCGCATACGAGGTCAGAGACTGAAGCCCTCTTCAGCTGGTCGCTATTTACCTCTCTCTTTCCGCGTAAGGTCTGTTCCTTTTCCCCGAAGGTCCCTGCTTGTAATTATTGATCATCACGGGTCATGTCATGCGGAATCTCCGAGCGGATTGATGGAGCCGTGTGGGATCTGAACTTCTGTTTCCAATGTCCACCTTGCTTCAGTTCTGTTGCTTTTCTCGTCGCCTCATGTTCTCTTTCCTTTCTTTTTTTCTTCGCGTTCAAGAAAATACGTTACATTACCCAAACGTAAATGGATCGGCAAGTTAAATGCATACGGATGTACTCTTATGTCTGTCTATCAAGCGAAATCATTGACAGAGTCACATTTATCTCACAAGTTATCTCATTGTTACAATTTTCATGACCATTGTTAAACCCTGAAAAATTTGGAGCACTAGCAAGTGAAACCATAGTTCACAACATTGTTTGGTAAATCTTCCTCACTGCTTGGGACATTGTTTGGTAAATCTTCCTCACTGTTTGGGATGAATGTAAAAATATCGCTCTTCCTACATGTTCTTTTACAATGATGGCAAGTATAGGCCCCAAAGAATTTATCTAAACAGTTTGAATAAGAGATGTGAGCGAATTCTTTGGATAAAATAAAAATGTATATTTGAAAGCTTTTACTACTCGTAGGATCTCCAAGATCTTTTCGCCCGATTATAACCCTTCGTTGGGTGGATTCCAGCGTCGCTCGTGAATTGCAGCTGGCGTCTTCTCCCCAGTCTGCTAACACAGACCAAAGTTACCGAGACGTATTTTTGTGGGGTCCTTGAGGAGATTTTGTACAGCAAGAGGCAGGATCAAGATTGAGTAGCAACTTCCACTCTCTTTCTTTCAACGTAAGGTCACAATCCTCGAAGTCCTTTCCAGCTTGTCGCTATTTATAACTCTCTTTTTCCGTGTAAGGTCCGCGAAATTTCACTGAAAAGTCCTTTTCAGCTTTGTCACCATTCAATTATTTCTTTCGGAGTAGGGTCACTCCTCACCATTATTTAACGCGCTTTCCACCTAACGTTAAATAGTCCAATTCCCTTCAACTTAGACCTTATTAAAATGTCACATCACTGCGTCACGTCGTCACATCAGTGAGAAAAAGCTAAATAACCCGGAATCATATTTTCCACTACTATTTTATTTAATAAGAAAATTAATAATAACAAGAAATAATAACAATAAATAATTTAAAAAGAACATAAATAAAAAATGGTTGACCTCTATTAAGTCAATGAAATACTTATATACCTATGCTATTCCAGACCTAACAAATTTGTCCACGTCCATCGTCCGCATAGGACAATTTTGTCGCTTTCTTGTTGCCTCTCTTTTTCTTTTTCTTTTTTTATCTCATCTATATATAATTACGTCAAAGGGAATGTGTTAAGATTCCCGATATATTTCAGAAAATGGCTCGTGAAGGTAATGTATGGACATCGGTTAATCAAACATAACATTTAATTAAGTCATACTTATGTTGTTACAACCATAACCTGTGGCGTGTGCAAACATTGGATGCAAGCTTTATGCAGCAGTGTCCATCAAGATTCTTCTCGGCACTTCGCACACTAGAACGTGAAACCATAATCTGCAAGCAGTGCCTGCCTCCCTTCAAAGGGTAAATCCTCTGCTATGTATGAAATGACGACCTGCAAGATTTCAGGATTTCTCGCATCTCAATTATGCACATGCTCACTATAAGAGAATGAGCTGCGTTGCTTTTCACCTAAACTGGTATAAATTCATCCAAGCATAAGCTAACTAACCGGATTAAGCCACATGAAATTACCTCTTCTCCCTTCAAAATGGGCTTCAATGCCCACTATCGTTGCTTGTCCGTCTCTATCCTGAAAAGGAGGCATCAATTAAATCACTTCTGCCGCATATCACTTGCATTCTCCACCCACTCAGGTGTCCATGAAAAGGAATAGATTCAATGTAGCATAGAACAGACGAGTTTTGCAGGCACTGAGTGAATCTCGTAAATGATTATCCAGCCCAAAACATGCAAGTTATGGGTAAAAGGCAACATTGTGTGAATCTCTACATTTGTTTCTATGACCTACAAAAGGAGTTGATCTTCAAGGATTATTGATAGGGATACATTAGGTTAATCATGTCAAAGGGCTATCTCAGTAAATATGAATAACATCAACTTGAAGCTCAAAAGATTCAAAATTTCAAACCATTTCAATAATTTAAAAATACATGAAGAATGCTAGAGATGCAAAGACTATTTTAAAGGATAGTGCACCAAACTACAATGGGGCACGGGCACTTATACATTGCCAATTATGCAGTTCGCCATAGCTTTGTAAACTGTTTTCAAAATCAGCCTTTGCATCCCAGAGCGTTAGTAAAATAACGTCACCATCACAAACTAAATGTGCACAGGGTTACTTATACCTCCTCTCTTTTGAAAGCTTTGGTGTTAGGATGGCAGGAATGATTCATGCAGCTCTGCAAGGGGAAAAATGCCGTGCCTGAAAGTATGAATTTAATTATTAGTAATAACACTGTCATAAATAACTAAACATTACAGACCGCAGATCCAATGAAAATGGAATTGCTGAGTATATGTGAGGACAGTGCAGGATAAAAACAAAAAATTTACTCCACATCGTGATAAGCTTACGTCAGGACATAAAACAAAGGAGGACTGCATGCAACATTGTCAGAGTGGGAAAGCCTACTAATTCATATTCATATTCACATTCTAAAGTTGCTTCTCAGGTAACTTATCCTCTCCTGTCAGCTGAAATGCAGTCAGCAACTATGTGGTGTAGCGTTTTTGTACAGTATGTTATAATTGTATGCTTTCTCTAGTCCCACAGCACGCATGTCAAAGATCAGATGCCAGCCCATCAATAAATAAAAATATCAAATGCTGAAGAGTTACACAGAAACGATGTGATCTAGCTCAGGCCTCGTCACATGTACTTAATTGGAAACACAAACCAGTAACGGCATGATTAGAACAGCAATTGGATTTAGTATGACAAGGGACTTTTCAAGCTACAAATACAACCGTGTTTGTTGATTAATCAAGTCTGTCCAGTTAAAGTTTCACATACCCTCACAACAAACTGCATACTCATCACCAAGGGCATCCAAATACGATTGCGATACTTTCTTGGCTTCATCCTGCCAATGAGATGACCACAGATGCATAAACTTCCAAATTCTGTTACAGACGTCAAACACAGAAATGTGCATCATATATACCTTCTCAGGAGATGGTAGATCATCGATATACAAGTAATCTTCCACAGGAGATGCTACAACCCGATCACTGAGACATACCAAAACCGAAAAGAAAATTCTTAGATGCCCATAGCAGATTATCAATAGTAAGGCATTCATACAACATGTGTCATCGATATCAAGGAGACCCAACCAACTGTATCTTCTCATGTAAAGTAGAAATGTCATACCTTCTATTTCTATGTACTTCAATGCAAAAAGAAAATGGAGAGAGAAAGGAGAATTTCACTTATAGATCTTGTTATGTGCATAGTCTACGGTTTAAGACTCAGAAGGTAGGAAATACTCAACCCTCGATAAGTCAAAAACTTACAGATTATTCAGCTCAAACATCCCAATGATATGCCCATAAATGTCAAGTGAGAATACTTTGTAGAGTCAAGGAATCGAACCTCACATACGTACCAAGCCAAAAAAAGAGAGATAACTGACAATCAGCAGACCATAAGGGTTCTTAAAAAGGATACATGGTTCACATTCTTTGTCAAAGATAGCTGCCTTCAGGAGTTGCAATGACTGAAAAAAGAAAAAAAAGGGATTATCAGGAAAGTGACTATAGATGCAGAGATCACTGACATGCAAAGTGATAAAAAGAAAAAAGGACAGAATTTCTTCTTTTTCAAAAATTAACGATTCAAACTTCTCTAGGAAAATGGTAGAAGGTATCAAGTGGCAACTTTTTCGACTGAGCAAATGGGAATGACCACTGATCCCCATTTACAATACACCTGAACTTCCGAAAGATGTTTGACAATGGTGGTGATCTTAGACAGATCAATACAATCCAAAGATTAAAAAAAAAAGGCATCAGTTAGGATGATCAAGCGGTTGAAATTTTTATTTTTTAAATAAGCAAAAAGAAATTCACTAAGGGACGCCCAAGGGGGTGCCAATCCATTTACAAAAAGATGTTGGGAGTAGTTGGCGATAAGTCTATTTCACCTTGCCACATAACTAATACTATTAGCAAATTAAGCATGGAAAGGTGAAGAAGAATAACTAAAGAGTGGAATGCAACCAACAAAATAATGAGCAAGTATCACAAACGAACACTGCTTCAGGAGCAGACTCATAAGAAGCAGAATGATCATTTATTTAGATACCAAGATTTAATTGCCTAATTACAAACCAGCACGAGACTTTCAAATCTGCAAGCAGTCACAAAATGGAGGTTCCCATTCATAATTTAACTATTATTTTTTTGGTGCACCATTACAGAAAACTGGAGCATTTTATCCAGTCCAAATCTTTCTTTCCAATATCAAATCTCCATTCAGTCACAAAATGGAGGTTCACATTTATAATTTAACTATCACACAGCGAACAACTAAAGCAAGATTGGCTAAAATATCCTATATAATCCTCTTAAGATGCAATATCTAGAAGAAATTTCTTTACCTTAAAGGCAAGCTCTTTAATTTCCATCCTAAATGCAGCTTCATCAGAAGGATCAACGTCCTCTGGCAATGCTATGCATTCCCACCACCTGAATGCAATTATTGGTCATGAGTAAGTTCACCTGTTTGACAAATAAGTCTTGAATAGGTAAAACACGACAGAAAAATTACCTTCTCATGTGACTAACTGATATTGGCTTCCATGCTTCTAAAAGTAAGGGCATATGAAAGTTTTCCGTAACATGAGCCCTATCTTTCATATAACTACTCAGAAAAATTGCCTTTGACTTCCTATACCTTAATATAGTATATGCAATTGCCTGAAAGATGACAACCAATGTATTAGCTATCCACACCAGCTTTATTGAACTGTGCAGTCGAGATCTGCACATGAAAATTTAGGTATATCTATAACCTTGTTACAAAGCAACGACATAAAATTTGCTTTGTGCACAGTATACTCACTACTAACCGAGAACCTAAACAGTTTAATTACATGATTATATTCTATGATCCACTTGTTCTGTGATAATAAAGCATGACAATATAATAATTTAAGCATACAACAACAACCACCTAGCATTTTCTCACCAGGTGGATCACCCAGATAGACATACGAGTTGACCATGCCAAACTGAAATTAGGCTGATGTAACAAAAAGTATATTTCCCCTCAGCACAACAGTCTTATAACAAGACCTCAAATAAAGCATAACCTAGGAAATTCAATACCTCACTTAGCTGTGTACATTCCCCAATCAGGAAGGGCAACTAGACAAGATGGTACATAATGAATTGTTAACATCAATAGTCAATATCATCATTTTTGGCATTCTATATAGTTCAAGCATGATCATCCACCCAATTCCCCCTTTACCAATCCCTAACAGGAAAAACAAGTAGTTGAGTGACGCACTTCTCATAGGTGTGATCATAGTCAATCTCAAAAATGTGCCCAATCTTAAGATATGAGTAAGTGTCCAAGAAAAGACTGCAGCAAGAAGTTTCTTTGCTGGAAGAACAAATTCATTTTGCATCACCAGAAAATGATACAAAAATAGGGTTAGGAAATGATACGTAGGAAGAGGAGTAAGAAACATGGAAACAGCTTAGAGAAGAAGCATACTTTGGCTGCCAGAATGAAAATATCATTTGTTTCTGCAGTGAAAAGAAAAAAATGAAGAAGAAGGATCAATAGAAATAGACAACAAATTAGGGGAAAAAAAAAGAAACCTATCGACAATACAGATTAAGAGCTTTACCATTAGCATGTTGTATGAATTGGAGAAGAGCCTTTGTGGAAAACGCTTCTGACTTCTCCCCAGTCCACAGTAAAGAATGAAATGAATTCCAGTCAGCATCTGCACACACTTTGCTAAAGAGGATTGCTGACATTACTAAATGAACTAATCCACAGAGTAGCTCCACAAAGAAACATACTCACAGCAAGCTTTACACACGGCATAAGAAAATAAAACATCAGAATATGTGACTCAAAAACATAATGGCAATACTGCTAATGCACATCAGAACTCAGTTGTTAAATTCAATTTCCAGATTTACAATTCAAAACTTTTGATGCTAAGACTAAGAACAGCACCTTCTCCTGTATTTATCTCTTTTTTCTTTGTTTTTTTTTGGTTGGACTGTATTTATATATTGGAAAGTAGCCTTTTTGAACATAAATTGAGAAAGTACCATTGAAATCATAAAGAAATGTAAACATCGAGAAGATTTCTTTCCATAATCATGCTTTTGGTCCTTTTCATACTAATACAACTTGCTTCTTAGCAGGAAAATAGTGAAAGACCCAAATCTCAGGGAAAAAAGTATATCAAAGCCCTGTACCTGCAATAGTAAGCTTCTTGACATCCCCCAGAACATGGAATAACTGGTGGTGAGGAAAATTTTTTGAGTATGGCAATACTTTTCACCATTCATCAATGATTCAACAATTTCCTTGGGCAGAGGAACTTTTGCTCTCTTGCTTCCTGAAGCACATCCACAAGAGTCATCATAACTTTTCTCACTTTGACGTCGTCCCCATCAGATGAGTCAAATGCACCATGCTCATTCGAAACATCGGAGCATGAACCAGTATCACATTCATGGCTTGAAGAGAGACCCAAATCTTGAAAAAACAATCTTCTTCCAATTTGAAGTTCTTATGTCCCAATAAAGCAAAAACAGAAACTACATACTAGACAATCAATCTGCAATAACAAAAGAAAAGGAAGTGTTAGCATGTGCATGATCAAAGGTCCTGAGAAGTGGTTATTGGGATTTCATGCCAGCAATACCTTATTTGAGGGATGTTGACACCCAAAAAGCATTCGATCCCTTAAGAGAAGCTCCCCATCTTTAAAATCCACATCAGCATATACACCTGGAAAACATTAATCCAACAGATGCTCAATGGTAGAAAGGCAGACTGTAGAAGCCACTGTGCAAGAGCACCTTCATTGCTTTAACAATCCAAAAAACAATTTAATTCAACAGTGCATGAAATTTTTAAACTTGAGCTCATTTTGCCTTTTCAGAAACTACATAATTAAAATGAAGAAACAACACAATGTAAGTGATAGCAAGTGGCACCACACAAAGGTCATCATAGAGTAAATTACGTGCACCTAGAATGGACGCTCCTAATTAGGCAGAACAATGAATATACTTTCTCTCATGACTTCACAAAAAACAAAACAGTACATGGAGATTCTTCTTTTATCACCCTCTTCATCTTGGTGTACGCTTTAAGTAAAGTTTGCAGCTTTCAGGTCAATGTCATTCGTTTTTGCACAATTCATCTGTTTCCATTGCCACTCATGCACTGGCAAATTTCACTGGAGAACTGTCGGTGAAAATGGAAACACATCGCCAACAACACAACCAATTTCACAACAGCGACTCGCCATCCTCAGGAATAGCAACTACCTCTAAACGATTAAAAGTAGCGAAGTGATCCCACACCACAACAAGAGACAACAGTCAGATTCGAGAACTCAGCCAGGCAGTAGCACAATGCCAGGCGTATGAAACTCATTAAAAAAAGAAAAAAAGAAAAAGGAAACCCAACTTGTCGAGCAGGAGACCGGCCTTACCTTTCCCGAATTCGCCGTCTTGTCTCACCTTGAGGCGGCAGCCCTCCCGCGAGGCCAAAAGCTGGTCAAAGTAATCCTGAACGGACCATATTTCAGGCAGCCATCGAAACCGAAAAGGCGGGAGAAAAAAAGCAGAGAGAAAAATGCGAAATCTGCTCGACCCTATCGCCGTCACACTCGATACTCTCGAGTCTCCACCGAGCATCTCGCCCGCGACGCGAAAAAACACGGCGCGGTCGCATAGCGAAGATGCGAATGCGAAGGGACGCGAAAAGCGGACTCGTTCCTTCTATTCTACGCCCGCAACAACTTGCCCGTTCGTAAAAAGGATCGATTGAAGGAGCAGCAGAGTTACCTGGATTTCGGGAGGAGGAGGGGGTCGGAGGAGGGCGGCGATTTCAGGGGCGCACTTCTCGTCGACCGGGCAGACGACTTCCATTTGGGAATTTGCTTCTTCTGCTCGAGCTCGAGAACGCTCCGCGTATTATTCCGGCGGAGGCAGCGACGGCGAACTCTCGATCCCGAGTTATATTAGTCCGCGCTTCTTCTGCTGCTCTTGGGTTATCGGTGGCGGCGCTAGGGGTGAGCATGGTCCGGGTTGGTCCGGGCCACCCCTTAACCCTACACCAACCGGCCGTATAGTGTCGGTCCCTCAATTTTAGGGCCAGGGACCAAGACCTATTGAGCGCAGGGCCAAGACCAGGGCCAAGCCCAAAAGTCAACCCGCAGCCGATCGATAATTTTTTTTTTGTCTTGTTTTTATACTCTCTAAAAAAGCAAACCTACAAATTCAAATTACACATTCATCGACAATACAACATTGTACAACTAAACTATAAATACCAATACATATTTAGCAAATTTAAGATGACACAATAATATAAATTTCATACTTGCTAACCGTTCATCGAGATATGAGATAAGATGGAAAGTTCTTGTAATCACTATCTTTAATATTCATAACACCATATGCAAAAGCGTTTTCCTGCATTTAATCATGTAAAGTCCACTCAACCAAAAAATGAGCTTCACACCACTTAACTAGCAAATCACTGTAGCAACTGCAGTACTACTCTACTCTTCAAAAACTTCTACCATTTGACACAAATTGAAAAGTAAAGTGCACATTGAAATTCATTAGTAAAATACAATTAAACCATAAAAGTTCAAAATACTTAATATAAATCATGAATATATAACTTCACATCTTGTTAATTCACTTGAACTTCTAAATACCGAAAACAAAACAAACGACACATAATTAATACTCAACAAAAGTTTTAAATTGAAATTACTATTAGTGCTATTGATAGAACATCTCACAATAACTCTTAGGTTTTATAACAAACATTTTACTTAGATTTGAATATATAAAGAATTATAAATAATATAATGTAATATAATATATATACGGGGTTGGTCAGGGGTTGGATGGCCACCCAACAACTCTGACAGGGCCAACCCACGGTATCGGTCACGGAATTCCGGGACCGAGGACCGACCCGGTCCCCTTGAGAACCGGGCAAGGACCGCGAGGCGGGGTTGGGCGGTCCGGGGCTCGGTCGGGAGTCGACCCTAGGCCATTGCTCACCCCTAGGCGGCGCGGCGCTACTCGGCGTCCATACATGGAGAAAAGAAAAAAAAAAAATTAAGTAGCCACTTCAAAGCTAATTTTAGCCTAAAAATGTCACGTGGACAATCAGCATTAACTGAATAAATTTATGCGAAAATGACGTCCAAATGTGATATTAACTTATGAATATTTGGAAACTTCTCTAAAGACAATGTCACGTGGACAACCGCGGTACATTCCCTAGAAATAAAAAAAACTAAGGCCTACTTCGGACTTTGAAGTAACAAGACAGGCCAATCCAGAATTCTGATTATTTTCATACTAGGGTGGCTATCATGAACTCAAGCAAACAAATTGAAAGGTTGGAGGGTTAAAAAGAGTCATCTATCGCTTTGTTGATGCTACAGTAAACCCAAATTTAAAGAGAGACCGAGTGACAGCAGATTTACAAACTAAAAGAACACCAAGAACCACAAGCATAAACCGGCACAAACCATTCACTTACTGCTTCCTTCACCGAGAAACAAGATCATTACAATTCGTCATCAGAGATAGAGAAACCAACACGAGGGCGTCAAGAAAAGAAGGAAAAAGATACGGACTTGTTCGAAGAAGAGGCCCCACTGAAAGGCTTTGGTGACGTTCTGCTGGTCCCAGTGGGCCAAAAGGCCAGAAGACTGGTACCCAGATGCGAGGATGAGGATATCCGCGAACCCCTTCACCAGTTTCACCATCTCTTCCAGGCTTACGTCCGGGTGCTTCCACCCCATTGTCCCAGAAAATTTGCAGAATCGGGTTTTCGCCAACTCTCTCTCTCTCTCTCTCTCTTCTCTCTCTTCTTGCACTAGCTATAAGAGCCAGAAAGATCGAACTTTTGGCTTTCCCATTTGGAGCTTTTCCTTTTCTGTGGCAAACCAACCGCGGCCTGGAATCGAAAGATCTCCCTTTTCCCGCTTCCAGATGTTAGAGTGGTTTCAGACAAATGACATTAATGGCGTCACCGATAAATAAAACATTTTCACGGGGTTTTTGGGTGGTTTCACACAAATTCCGTGAGACAGATGATACTGGAAAGCAAGCTCGGGATAATTACAGCTGTTGTACAGTGATTAATTCATTTGTATACCTAGCTTTGTACATATGTCTTATTATACATAAGAAAAAGTTAACCATAAAGATGAGACATATAAGTTCATTTGAATCATAAAGACATTCTTTAGTGGCACAATTTTTTTTTTTTTGTGACACTTAATATAAGAAAATGGTAACTGACAAATGAGATCTCTCTATGAGAGAAGTTATCCATTTGCTACACTACCATATTGAATCCATATCAATAAAGTTGAAAACACTCGTAACCGTGGAAGGCTCTGTGTGTATACATACAATTACCGTCTATAAGACACTATCATATTAAATTCATATCAATAAAGTTGAAAACATTCGTAACCGTGGAAGGCTCTGTGTGTATACATACAATTACCGTCTATGAGAGATGTTATCAATTTGCTATACTACCATATTGAATTTATATCAATAAAGTTGAAAACACTCGTAACCGTGGAAGGCTATGTATGTATATATACAGTTACCGCCATGATTCGGTGTTTGAGATTTTATGGAATGGGATTGACTATTAAGAATTATCTCTAGACCAAGGTGCGCACATATAGTACAATTTCATTTAATAGTGCTCAAGTATCTACTCTGCTCTTCTCTTCATGACGCATTTGGGGTTCTTGGATTGTTGCATGAGGTGATCTTGATAGAAGTAAGAGCAACTTGGTCCTGACCAATCTTAGATGAACTTATGATTCACGAACTTTTGTACAAGATTTTCAAATGCATAACACACAAATGTCATACATTGAAATGGCTCGTTTATTATGTGACAACTTCTATTTTTGCGACCAAAAAAAAAAATTCTTCTATATTGATGTGCCTATCGATAAATTGTAAGAGTTTTCCTAATGTGGACTATATTAATTGATATTGTAATTTATCATTTTACGAGATTGGTCTAAGGTGAAATAAAATGTTTCTTAATTAGTTTAATATAGGGTTGGCTAATGTGGACCGAGTTAAGCTTAGCCCGTAGGGGTCTAGTTAGAAACTCTATAAATAGTGCTTAGTCTCTCCTCTAACCTTAATTCTCACAAATATCCTCACAAAATGAGCGTTAACCTAGCGCTTAAGAGTGAGGGGCCGTCTCATTGAGCAAGTGATACATATGGCAATAGAGGAGAATGACTTGTGCGTGAATCATGGTTTTTCCACTTCCGCATCAAGCTTTTCCGCTTCCGCATTAAGAATGATGGATTCCAAAACAAGTACGTTAATCTTTCTATTTAATTATCTGTGTTCTTGTTCGGGTTATGGAGATCGTGGTATTGTACATTTTGCCTCTTTCATAAATGGTTCAACCGTTTCTTCAAGTCCGAACTAAAATAAAACGGAATTATAATGTGCCGTGGCTGAAGGCCAGCACAATTCATGCAAGCAAATCTTTCATGTAATCAACATGTTAGCGAAACCATGCGTCTAGCTTAGCACAGGATCCTCTTTGAATGAAATCGGTACTAATTCTCACCTAAATATGTGTTGCATTTCCAAAAAGTGAGAATAATCACGACTTTATTAGAGGCGAATGTCAGTACACATAGGTTACATGCAAAAAAAAAAAAAAAAAAAAAAAGACTATGGTATTTAGCTCTGCAGCTTGCAAAATGTTGATTTGCAAAAGGGTAGTAGTACAACATAAACTTGACTCGTGTCTACGAAACTAATGCAACATGAATTGCAGGTCGCAAATCACAAAATACATTGTGGTTGACTATGATTAATAGTGAGCTAAGGCCTCGCACGAATTATCATCCAAAAACCAATGAAGCTGGTGAATATTGGAACACCAAAGGTGGCAAATTATTCGAGTTCTTCTTGATGTCCTAATGATCGTAACTTTCCATAAGAAATTGTGAGTGATCTGGATTTATTGTAAATTATTTCTTCCTTATTTATATGTAACTTACTTCAGTAATCAGAATAATCCTTAACAGCTAGCATATTTGAGGTGTCTGTTGAAGAGTAATTGTTGTAATGTTCCTTAATAAGCAATAGTATTGACAATTTTAGAATAGTAAGTTTCTTTGAATGGTAAGGCAGCTACTTTAAAAGTAAAAAATAAAAAAATCAACGGTCCAAAAGTCTGTTCTTGCCTAACTAATACCTCCTAACTAATACTTGAAGGTCGATTGCAGTTTATGCATTGTGTCTGGTAGGACTGTTCCTCGCGCAAGAATATTTTTTTCCTCTACATTCTCTTCCGACCAAAAAAATTATGAGAGAGAGAGAGATATGTTGTTTTGTACATTGCGTGGTTGCACGAGTATGGCGAAAATTGTAACCAAGTCAACACAAAAAGAGAAATTATCGCAGGGTCTAAGCACCATATAAACCAAGATTGTCTGGACAATTTATTACATGAATCGAAAGTTAGGACTCACCCAATCAATGGTCTAATTGGGTTTGGTCCACATGTTCTAAAGATCATGTAATAGCTTTTCATATCAACAGATTGACTAAAGGTTTTTTTTTTTATTATTATTTTGGTTCCTGCGGAAAAGCTTATCCTCGTCATGCGAAAAGGGGATGGCCACAAACGATGGTAAAAAGCATCAACGGTGAAGTTGTGTAACCATACCTCTCCTCAGACTGAGAAGAATCCGTGTGGTGATTCTTGCTGTTAAAATTCGCATTCAATACATAATACGAGAGAAGAGTGCTTGCTTATTTGCTGTATTTAGAGATTCTTGCTGCGGAAAAGGATATCATCGTCACACGAAAAGGGGAATTTCTGAGGTAAACAAGTACGGAATCCTCAATGCCTCGTAATCTAGTAAATAAATGTTACGATATTCTTATATACGTCATAATGTGCACAGTACACTTGAGATACCATGGAAGCGTCCGATTGGAGCTAGCAGAAATAGAGAGGAGACCGAGTGCTTATGTGAGAGATCCAATAAGCGAGAGGAAGAGAAGAAAGTGAGGCCAGCTGTGTTCATGAAAAAATCAGAGAACAATTTCAACCCCGATTTTCATGAAATTCTAGTTTGTTGTGCCAATCGTTGAAAAGCCCTTTCCATCCCTGCATTTTCGGCATTCCCGCTCGTTTCTCTATATTATTGAAATTTATCAAATGGTGATAAACTTCCTGTTGCTGGCATCCAAGATAGTTGTCTTGATGCATTGTTGTCTATTGTAACCCTGCTTTGCAAAGTGGAAATTTTTGGCGAGCTTGCTCCATGGGTTTTCCCGGTTGAGATTCCCACGTTCGAGCTTGCTTTGTGTAATTGATTATTGTATGATAGCAGTTTTTATCGTGCCCATTTGATCACCCAGAGGGGGAAGAAATTTCCTAGTGTTAAATAATTTCTGCCGTGCATGATGTGACATGGTCACACCCCGGTCTTTTCCCAACATGTTCTGTACAGTGGACATTTATGACGACTATAGGCTTGTCATCAAGACTAGTCCCGCCCAAATATTACTATGCTTGTGCGATATTTGCATGCTAAATTATCCATTGAATAAAGAAAGCATCAAGAGCGACACATAAGCTTTGTCTAGCATGATCAGAAAGATAAATCATAGTAATTGATATTAATCATTTCCATGAGGGGAACAAAAGTTTGGTCAAAACAAGAGGGAATGCCTGCTCGGTTGAGCATTCGATCAAACAGATTCGGGGGAGGGGTTTTTTGGGAGGGGGGGTTTAATAAAAGTCCATCCCTAATAACACAATCTCGGATAGAATAAAGGAAAAACCAAGAACAATTCATGGAGAACAAATCGCAGTAACGAGCATAACAACAGTATTGATATTTAAAGCACATTAACACCATAATCGAACCCAACCGAAATTAACAGCGATTCCCTAAACATTGCATCTGATTGAAGAGAACACTAGCAACATCCAAGCTTAACAAATCAATTCGTCTCCAACCTTTAAACTTCACCAGACCTTGAATACACCATGGAACACCAATAGGATCCCACCCAGCCTCCGAACCTGTACAGAGTCACAGGATAACTTGGTTGGAGAAGATGGGTACTGCTACGTCTACAAAGGCCAGCTCAAAGATGGTCAGGAGATTGCGGCAGAGGTACGGAAGGAGGCCAGTGCGCAAGGGTTCATGGAGTTCGATTCGGAGATACAAGTGCTGAGTTTCACACAAGTACAGCCGGCGGAGGTGAGTTGGCCAAAAACCATATCTGACCCACTTCATAAAAAATGAGTTATCAATCCATTTCGACACATCTATCTACAAGATATTATATATAGAGTGCAGCTTACGGAATTATGAGGGATGTCCCTCACAATTTGGTGAGTTTTAGAACTCTCCGTGCAAGAGACCTGCACGAATGACCGTCAATTGTCAGTTAGCCTCTCCGTTTACTATTTGAAGAAATCTAATCATTTAAGAGAAAGAAGATAAGCCGACAGGGGTAAGGTGTATCACCGGGATTCAATATCCACAGACGAAAAGAAAAGATGGCTTACTTGTGATGACTTCTCCTCCAATTCCAGTGGTGCAAACGGAACAACCGAATGTAGATATCTTCGAAGAATAGATAGACTTCTTTCACCGTAGGTGTTTCCATGTGGAAGACCTCGCGCAACAACTTCACAAGCAAGGGGGCTCCCCACCTCAGGCGAGTTGCAGCCTCCCCATCAAGTCGTAAGTGAAGGAGCCTAAAAACTTCTTTTAACACGAAGGAACAGTGGAGCAGCTCCGTTATATTAAAAATATCGTACACATGGTAAGAACAAGCACAGAGGTAGACCAAATGCATCAGCAAACGCTTATTCAGGTAGTAATCTAAACATGACCAATATAGATATCGCTTCCTCTTGGCTTGCAATCTACCCCAGCGGGTTTTTCTCAGTCGGCTAAGCATGCAGTTCTTGAAGCTTCTTCTAGATGGGGAACCCTGGGCTTGAGTCTCCTTCTCACGCCACAATTTGCACACTTCGATGAAGTATTGAAGCTTTTCGCTTGACCAAGGACATTGCAGCTGCACCTCCAAGCATGGGAGTGAGAATTTTGCTACGATCTCCACATTCTCCACCAAAATACCACTCGGATCCCCATCAGGATGCTCATATGCGGTCATTGAAAACTTAATGGAAAGCCTTGGATACTCATAAAAACGGTTACGAAAAAGTCTATGAATGTTAATCTCGGTAATTTTACGCATATGTACATCACAAAATTCCAAAGAGAGCAGTGCCTTGTCTATTCTTTGGAAGCCATGCTTCCACTTGGACACCCACTCTGTTTCCAAACAGGACGCTAAAATCGACGTCAGATATTCAAAGAGCTGAATTGGTTGAGATGAGCTCATTATCTCGGCGTCCCAAAGTGGGAATTCCGCAGCAACATTCATCCAATTTCTATGATGACCGCACGTAAAGAGTAGCCTCTCTGAAAGGCGATGCCCACAAAATTCTGGCACTGCAGTTGTACTCGATTTCTCAAGTACTATATATGGTAGATAGTCTCGGAGTATAAAGGGACCTTCACTCGGGATCAAGCCATCTGGTTCCAATATTCTTCCATAGTAGAAGCAACTCGCCGGATATCCCCTGCAATGCAGACGACCCCTCATATGCGCTCTTATTGTACTTTTGTATGTCCATAATTTCAGATCTTCGAGTTCCCCAATCGAAAAAGGTAATTTCCATATACTTGTCCCAGATAGATCCAACTCAACCAGCGACTTTAACTCCCCAACAGCATCTGGCAGCGAAATTAGACTTGTACAATTAGCCAAATACAAGTGCTCAAGATTCACTAGCCCGCTTATTGTGTCTGGAAGTTCAATTACTCCCGCATCCTCCATTGCTAGCCTTGACAAAAGTCTTAAATTACCGATTGAGCTTGGCAAATATCTAAGACTACCAACATGGATCAAGATGAGATCTCTTAGGGAAGTTAGAGAACCAATTTCCACGGGTAACTCTTTAAGACTTGGACACCATTTGATTTTCAAGTAAACCAACTGCTCTAGAGTTCACCAATCGAGTGATCAATTTCGGCCAAATTTTGGAAATTTTTCAAAATCAATCTCTCCAAACTTATGAGTTTGGAGAAGCAAGGTGTCTTGATTAATGATTTAGATCCCGCGAGTTTTAAAACTTTCAATTTACTTGTCACCTGTTAAACAAGAACCAACTTAATACTGTCAGAACTTGATATGCATTGCAAAATAAGTGCACATCATCATATAATGAAACCATTAGTCAGAAGAATCAATGAACGATGTGAAATTGTACCATGATTTTGACCCATCCGCTCCAATGTTCCCTTGTTATGTCACCGAAAGCTTGAGAATAATTAGGCGATGCAAGAAAAAGTTGTACGCCGGGTTGCGAGAGGACAATTTCGCCAACACACCACCTTAGCTTTGGCAAAACATTCTCAAAGTTGCCAACAAAGTTCCCTCCATCCAATTCAAGAACCCTAGTGTTCGTGAGATTCGCAAAATGTTCACATGTAAAATTGTTTTGCGATCTCCGTAGTGCAAGTGCTACCACATTTTCTGTTCCCTAATAGTTAGAAAACAAAGTTAGTAGATACTAGCAGTAGTATACATTATTTCATTGACCCGAATATGCTTTTTCTTTCTTTTCTTGTAACGGTCTGTCTTATTCCAAATGAGCTAAGCCCTCAAAAGAAATACTCTAACGTTTCAATGATGAGGGCGAGTGGTGACTTATGAATCACTCAACATAGTCTCTTCCATTATATGTAGGACTTGAATAATACAAACTCCTCCACTTAATTATGTCATCCTTAGTGTTGGCTCATACCATTCAATGATACTCCTCTATTCATTATATGGTCCATCCATGCATTTCGAGTTATCGTATTTCCATTTATGATTCTATTTACAGTAACTCAGTAGAGAGTTAAAGGAAATATGAGGCAGCTTCAAAGAATTCTTTTAACTTTACTAGACGTTAAAAATATAACCTTGTCAGAAAATACTGCCCAACAATTTCTTAATGTTGGATATATTGTTAATATAGTCCAAAATAATATGTTCACATACAAGCCCAATAGGTGAAAGCACGGTTATTTGAGTCCATATTGGCTAGAGCCCAATAACTTGCATATAAATTCTAGAGTTCCCCTACGCTGGAGGTAACACTGTTGAACGTTCCAAATTTGACGTCTCTTGGTGTAATACTTCAAGCAACCGCTTCTTTTCTCTCAAACCTATAACCTCCAACAATTTTGAAGTATTAGGTTCGTGTGTTGGATTTGAGCGAGTAAGGTGTCTTCTTGAAGATTTTGTCAAGATGAACTCAGAGGTGTAATTTACTTTCGATTTCAATGGTGGTATTGGCCGAGATCTAAGTTTGAAGATTCGGGTGACCGAAATCTTTGATTCAAAAGCACAAAAATTATAGCCAATTTTAGAGGGTGAAACCACTTGAGCTTTGTTCTACTCCTCGATACAAACATTTTGAGTGGTCACTCGCATCCGTTTTGAGTGGTCACTCGCGTCAATCGGAGGTCGGACGGAAAAGTTACGGCACCCAGAAGTTTCCATCTGAATTTCTAGCGAATTTCGGTAACGAAATTTCCAGCGAATTTCGGCGGCAGAAATTTCCAGCGAGTTTCGGCGACAAGGGCAGTCCATCTTAAGGTTTTTGGGTGCTCCAGATATGTTTTTGGGGTTTGTTTTGGCAAATTCCATCTCTACAGAGCGGTTTGATCAAGGTTAGGGGAGTTATTCGACTTTGTGGCTCCAATGACTCCAAGGTACACTTTTTCTAACACTTTGCTCTGATTAAAATGGCAAAGCGTAGTTATAAAGTTGCAATCATTTGATGTTACTGAATTTCATAGCTGGAAATTACATGTTCAATTTGGTAAGAAAAAACGTGATATATTATATACTGTATTAAGTGATTTTGCATCTACCACTAAAGATGTGGATGAATATTAATAGAACAAAGACGAAGATTTTTGTAGAGATTACTTATTGAACTCTCTAAATTCTAATATGACTATGACTTATAGTGAGTATAAGACGGCGAAAGAGATATGGGATCACTTGAACACTCAGTTCCAAAAACAAGAAGGGCTCTCTAAAACTCTCCTAGCGAAGAAATTCTTTGACTTTAAATTCACTATAAATTCAAGCATTACCTCAGTTGAATTTGAGAACACGAAGAACAAATTGAAAGATGATAACTCTGATATGACCGATAATCTTTTTGTCGGTCTTGTGTTAAACAAGTTACCAACTGAATGGAGTTCTTTCAAGATTGAAATGCACAGACTGAAGGTACAGATGGGACGGGATGAAGTAAAGAGGTATATTCACATTGATGATCAAAACATTACTAGAAAGAGTTTGGAACAAGTAGGACAACAAAAGTCAGTTGCCAACTTAGTTTCACACTCCAATAAACCTCAGAAAAAGTCCAAGTCACCAAAAGGTTCATCCTCTTTACAGTTAGAGGCCAAAAAAACTATCTCCAAAAAGAAGAAGAAGGGCAAGTGCCATAACTGTGGAAAGTGGGGTCACTGGGCAGCAAAGTGTAAGTTATTAAAGAAGCCAAAGAATGATACACAACAAAATAAGGCCAATATGCTAATAGTGAATCTAAGCCTCGAGCCTTCGTTGCAATGATGAAGAATGGAAAGGCTAGCGTCTCTTCGGAGTGGTGGTTAGACAGTGGTGCTACTTGTCATGCTACAAATGACAAGAACTTACAAACTGATGTCACAGAAGTAAAAGACACTGTGGAAAATTGCAATGGCGGTGAGGCAAAGGTGACTCATGCTGAAACTGCAAATTTGGTGTTTTCTTCAGGTTCTTTGAGTAAATTACTAACTCTGAAACATGTTAAAGTAGTACCTTTACCTAAAAAGAATTTGATAACTATGAGTTTACTTGATAAAGCTGGTTTGTCTTTTTCAACTATAAATGGTAGAGTAACTTTATTTGTTAACTCATATTATTTCGGTTGTGCATTTATTAGTAATGGTATGTATAGGTAGAGTTTAAATATTGATAGCATAAATCATGTGAATTCTACTTTGATTGATCCAAAGTTACTACACAATAGACTTGGACATGTGAATTACAGGAAAATGCAACATCTAGCTAAAACTCACAACATTCCATTAGATACTTCTATTCGATTTGACAAATGTGAAGTGTGCACACAAGCTAAAATCACTAGAAAACATTTTAAGTTGGTTTCTAAAAGCACACAACTTCTTGAGCTAATACATTTTGACATTTGTGACTTTAGAAATTACATTACTAGAGGTGGTCGGAAGTATCTAATAACATTCATAGATGATTTTTCTAGATATTGTCATGTTTATTTGTTAAAATCGAAAAATGAGGCTTTTGAAAAATTTAGGATTTTCAAGTCTAGAGTAGAAAATCAACTCAACTTGAAAATTAAGAGGTTTAGGAGTGATAGAGGAGGAGAATATACAATGTCAAGGTTCAAGGAATTTTGTGCTTCATAAGGTATAATTTTGAAACCACTGCTCCTTATTCACCCTAATCAAATGGTGTTGCCGAGCGTAAGAATAGAACGCTAACTGAAATGTTAAACTCTATGTTACTTACAGCTGGCATGTTCCTCTTACTGGGGAGAAGCAATTCTAACTGCTAATTACATCTTGAATAGGTTGCCGCACTCTAAGTTGTCTATGACACCTTATGAGATATGGCATAAGCGTCTTTGTAGATAATACTCTTAAAACTTGAGGCTGTATTGCTTATGTAAGCATACCAGATCCTAAGAAACCTAAGGTGGGATCTAGAACCATTACTTGTGTATATCTAGGTAGTGCAGAAGATAGTGCTGCAAATAGGATTTTAGATCTATCTACTAACACAGTGATAGAATCTAGAGATGCGATGTTCTTCAAAAACAAGTTTATCAGATATCAAGACTTGAATGTTTCTGGATCTACAGATATGATTTCAGAATCTCCTATAAAATCTAAAGCAGGCCCTTCTGACACTAATTCCACATAGTTGGTTGTTGAACAATTTTCAGTTAGAGTATCTACAAGAGAGAGTTCCCAAAAGTTTTGGTGAGAACTTTGTTGCTTACCATCTTGAGGATGATCCATTCTCACATCAGGAAGCAATGAGATATAGGGAATCATTACTGTAGGCAGAAGCCATAGATGATGAAATGAGCTCTCTGCTGCAGAACCACACTTGGCAACTAGTAAATTTGCCAAAATGGGCTAAAGCTATAGGCTGTAAATGGGTATTGAAGAAGAAACTGAATAATGATGGATCAATAGCCAGATACAAAGCATGTTTAGTAGCTAAATGCTATAAACAACAGAGTGGAATATACTATTTTGATGTCTATTTACCCGTGTGTCATCTATCAACTATAAGAATTCTTCTTGCTTTGGCATCTATTGAACACTTTGTAGTGCATCAAATGGATGTAAAAACAGCTTTCTTAATTGGGGAGTTAAATGAGGAAATTTACATGGAACAACCAGAAGGATATGTTATGAAAGGTTTTGAGAACAAAGTTTGTAAATTGAACAAATCCTTGTATGGTCTTAAACAATCACCTAAGATGTGGCATCTTAAATTTGACAAAGTGGTAAAGAGTTATGGCTTTCAGTCTAATTATTCAGATAAATGCCTTTACCATCGTTCTATGTCAAATAAGATAATTATCATTTGCTTGTATGTTGATGACATGTTAATTCTTGGTTCCGATCATTCTGTAGTGAATGACGTGAAAGCTATTTTAGCTAATGAATTTGACGTGAAAGATCTTGGTATTGCTAATACCAAAGTAAGCTTTAAACGGCAAGTTATCTCCCCTAGTCAAACTCATTATATCGAGCAGCTATTTTCTATTTGGGGATACGATAAGTATAAACCGAGTGAGACACCGTGTGATTATAATAACAGACTAAATCCTAATGAAGGGACCAGCTTGATCAATTAAAGTACTCGAAATTGCTTGGTAGTCTCATGTATTCTATGAGTTGCACTAGACCCGATATAGCCTTTACAGTTGGTATACTGAGTCGTTTTACTAGTAATCCTAATAAAGAGCATTGAGATGCCCTCGATAGGCTAATTAGATACCTTAAATGTACTAAAGATTATGCACTCTATTATTCTGGCTATCCTCCAACTGTGGATGGATATTCTGATACCTCATGGTGCTCAGATATTAGAAATAGTAAGTCCACTAATGGATATGTATTCACTTTGGGTGGAGTTGATATTACTTGAAAATCTAAATGACAGACTTGTTTTGCATTGTCGTCTATGGAATCAGAACTTTTTGCTTTAACCTTAGCCGGCGAAGAGGCCGAGTGGATAAAAAATCTGATTATGGATATTCCTTTGACTCGGCTAAGGATTAATTCTTTAAGCCTATGCTGTGATAATCAAGTAGTTGTCCAAGTCATCAAGAATGCTCTCTTTAATTCAAAGCGAAGACATATGAGACTGAGATATGCATTATTGAATTATCTAAGAGAACAATGGGTTATCACCTTCATCGATGTGAGATCAAAGGATAACATAGCTGATATTCTCACCAAATGTATGCCTAAAGATCGATTATTCAAAACAGTGGGGGAAATGTGGTTAAAGACTATATAGGTAAGTCTTAACTACCATTTACTTACCTTCTAATTGTGTATTTTGAATTATCGAATCTTCCTTTTATTGGCTACAATGATAAGCACAGTTTATATGTTTCATCGATGTTCACAATTGCTGACTAATTTGAAAAGGGTGAGTTGTCTCAGTCCAAACTTGATGAAGATGACTTTAACCTAATTCAAATGTTCTATTGAGGAAACTTGTGTCATTCCAAACTTGATGATATAATTCAACTAGGTTGGACTATCTTTTTGGTTAAATGATCTCATTCCAAACTTGATGCTAGATTATTTGACTTTAAGGAATCAGTAACTGTGACATTCCAAATTGAAACATAGAAACAGTTGTTTACATAAGAAGCCTGCTAATCTTGTTCTTAATTGAAACTTGATATTACATGACTAGGTTATTATAAGTGACTTGACTATTGGTCATGTTCTTTGAGACTAGACAATAGTTATTCTCCTACAAATAAACTTAAGTTGATAGCTTTTTGTAAATCACATTGTTTAAGTCTTGTTCATAATTTATGAAACTGGCTTGATGCTTATGAACATGATATTATGATACTTTATGACATTAATATATGTTCTTCTCTACCTAATGGAATGGTGCTAAGTTTTTATTCAAATGATTGAATTCATAATAATATGAAATTCATATTTGATATTCTACAGGGGATGACAAAGATGGAGAAGAGCTTAATGAGTGGGATCTTAACCAGGATGACCTACTTGATGAATGAATATATATCATTTAAAGCATGTGGGGACTTGACAGTTTACCTACTATTGCCTATTTTGATGAAGTTCATTTACTTGAGACTTGCATTTTGCTATTTCTATTTTGTGAACATTATTATACTTGTTTCTTATATTTGTAAGGCCTTGGACTATTTTGACTAGCCTACTTAAACTTGACTATTATGCATATATTGGTTGTGAACTGAGTCTGAGATTTATTTTTGGGATTTGGATGAGTTTAAACTAAATCTAAAACTCCTAATACTTATTTTGATTTGTTGATCTCAGAACATATTCATGATAAGAATGATTCACTTATTTGGATTGCTAATTATGATTAAGTTTAATACTTTACTGCTGAAAAAAACTCTTTGATCGATCCGAGTTGATTGTCTTAGACTGAACGTCGATGATTCCTGTTTGTTTGAACATTATACTAACCACCTTATTGGATTGTGCTGTATGGTGAACATAGGAAGAGATTATTGGATATATTGTTAATATAATCCAAAATAATATGTTCACATACAAGCTCAATAGGTGAAAGCACGGTTATTTGGGTCCATATGGGCTAGAGCCCAATAACTTGCATATAAACTCTCGAGTTCCCCTACCGTGGAGGTAATACTGTTGAGCGTTCCAAACTTGACATCTCTTGGTGTAATACTTCAAGCAACCGCTTCTTCTCTCTCAAACCTATAACCTCCAACACTTAAAACCTTAGACATCTATTGTTTTGGTTTGAATGCGCATTACCTAGATAGAACAAAAAATAGATTTGACTACTTTTCATTTAAAAAAGAAACCTCATCATATATCAATCAGAAAAATTCGAAAGTTAAACGATAGCATTGGTCGTACTTACCTTTTTATGTCGTACCATGTCCAAGGCCTTATCCGGACACCATAATCTGCTTTGATCTCCAATTTTCCTGATAGTCTCTTGATGAACAATTTCCCTCCCAAGAGCTACTAATTGATCATGCATCCATATTCTATCATGATCAACAAGCTTGATCAATGACTTGTTGATGAGGACCTCAATTTTTTCTTTTGGGTAAAAGCCACAATCTTTCCACATATACATTGGATTAGTTACTCTCTTGTTAGCATATAAACATGCGATGTCCAGATAGATTTGTTGTGCCCAACAATCAAGTGCGTCATAACTTATCTTTAACTTCTGTAGGACTTCTTCACGAGGCACTTCCCTCAAGTTCTCCAATGTGCTTCTCCAATCTACTTTCCTTTGGCTACCAACATGTGAACCCATCACCTCAACAACCAATGCAAGTCCTCCTGCCAGTTCAACAACTTCTCTTGAAAGATCATAAGATCACTTGGGGCTGAATCCGTGTTGAAAGCAAGCTTGTTGAAAAGTTCAAAAGCATGATCAAAATGCATTCCCTTCATTTCGTACAAAAAAATTTGTCTAGACCCTATTGAGATATTTTCCTTCAACCCTTCCACCTTGGTCATAGGAAAAACACTCTTATCTTTGGTTGTAATGATGATTCTGCTCCCTGGACAACACAAAGTACAGTGCTTCGCTAGTTGCATAAATTGATCCTTTTTATCCATGCCATCAAAAACAACTAAGACTCTTTTGTTAGGTAATCTTTCTCTGATGATATTGTTCCCATTGTCGAAGTCAAAGGTTTTAGCAAACGAGTAACCAAAAAGATCCGCCACCAATTTCCTTTGCACTTTTTCAATGCCACCATGTGAAGATGATTCTTGGATGTTCGAGAGGAATGAGTGACCTTCAAATTGAGGAGAGATTTCGTTGAAGACTGCGCTGGCAAGAGTTGTCTTTCCAATGCCGCATATTCCATAAATTATGAAGAATCGTACATCACTTGTATCCTGACAATCTAATACTTTCTTTATGTCTTTTATACGATCATCAATACCAACTAAATTGGTGGGTAAAATTCTCTGTGTTGTTGTGATCTTCTGGAAAACCTCTTGAGTGATATCTTTTATGGCATTGCCATGACTGCCACATTCATAAAATCATTGCACATGAGACTATATACAATCAATTAGAATTTCATATAGAAGCAAATAATTATAACTAGCGTGCCGATATATATTTTTCATGGGGTATTCACCGCAGATGTACATAAATCGCTCTTTCCACGTGTATTGACTAGGACTTATCTTACAAGGATGGTGAGTATTGCCCACAGAGATTTTATCTGGACCGTTCGACTAAGAGAATATCGTATTCGGGAGCTCATCAGCATGTAGATAGTCTTAGCCTAGTAGTAGAAAATGATGTACAAAACCTGCGTGCTTGCGTGCGCTCCTCTTCCAGTACACAATCGGAAGTATAGATCTAACAGTAATCGAATAAATAAATAGATAGATAAGCAAACAAGATCATGTCAATACCTTTGATCTTTTAAATGCCATCCCTTATGTTCAGTCACCGTTTTCAAAGCATCCTCCCAAAGCATCACCCGTGCCCGGCCATATTTCTTTTCATGCTTCCTTAGGGCACTTTTATACAGCTCCGTTTCAAGCTTGACATCCGCAGGATCAACATCATAAAAAATGGGTAGTATGTTTTTCCCCTTGGATTGGCGAGTACTTTTCACCATGCATGCTAGCTCTTCAAGACACCATTTACTTGAAGCATAGTCTTTGGAAAAAACTGGAATGAAGATTTGGGAGCTTTTTACTGCTCGCAATATCTCTATGATCTTTTCGCCCGGCCGTAACTCCTCATTGTCCCGATAAACACGAATTCCTCTTTCGCACATGAACACATAGAGGAAATCTGTGAATGTTTTGCGAGTGTCAGGTCCTCGGAAGCTCAAGAATACGTTGTAGTCACCACCAGTTGCAGTCCCTGAGTCGTCCTCTTCGTCCACCATCTGAGAACACAAATTGACGTTATCGTCGGCTTCGTGTTCTGGTCCCGGGCTTGGATCACGTCTCCCAAGCCATCTCGATACGTATAGCACAACACAATTCCACATATCTAGCAATCTCAGAACATATGGCGTAAGGCGATTCCACATATCGACGTCGGAATGGGATCGGGTGTCTTCGCATCACAATCTAGGGCTCGATCTATCTTGAGGAGATCTATATAGACAGAGGGCCGATTAAGATGAGCAGCAACTTCCACTCTCTTTCTTGCCGCGTATGAGGTCAGTGACTGAAGCCCTCTTCAGCTGGTCATTGTGGACACGGTCTCTTTCCGCGAGGGTCACCCCTGGTCATTATTTAACTCTCTTTCCTTTGCCCAAAGCTTGACTCGTCGAAGTCCGTTTCAGCTTGTCATCCTCTTGTCAAAAGTTGTGGGAAATACGCTTAGATTAATTCCCACTCCGACTTGCGGAATCTTCGCGCGGATCGGTGGAGCGGATATTCCAAAGTCTGAATTTTTTTTCAATGTGCTACTTGCTTCAGTTCTGTCGCTTCTCTCGTTGCCTCATGCTCTTTCCTTTTTTTTTTTCCTCCGCGTTCAAGAAAATATGCTACATTCGGCAAGTTAAATGCATATGGATGTACTCTTATATCTGCCTATCACACGAAATCATTAATAAGGTCGCATTTATCTCACAATACTTAACAAAGTTATTATCTCATTATTACAACTTTCAGAACTATCATTAAATCCTTAAAAAATAATTTGGAGCACTTGCAAGTGAAATCATAGTTCACAATATTGTTTGCCTCCTTTCAAAGGGTACAAAAATAATGCTTCCACATTTATCGAGTAAACATTCTTTTACAAGGATGGGGAGTATCAACCCCAAAGACTTTATCTAAACGATTGGAATAAAAGATGTGAGCAAACTCCTTGGATGAGATAGAAATGTATATTTAGAAGCTTTTTAGTGCTCACAAAATATTCCAAATCTTTTCATCCAATTATAAGTCTTTGTTGTCCTTAAAAATGTGGATTCCCACATCACTTATGAACTCATAAAGGCAATCTGCAAATCCATTACAACTGTCCAATCTTTAAAAACTCAAGAACATGTCGTAATCACCGTCGGTTGCAGCTGGCATCTTCTTACCCCTGTCTAATAACATGGACTGATGTTACCAACGACGTATTAAGATTGAGAAGCAACTTCCACTCTCTTTCAACGTAAGGTCCCACTCCTCCGAGTCCTTTCCAGCTTGTCAATATTGAGAACTCTCCCTCCGTGTAAGGTCTGAGAAATTTCATTGGAAAGTCCTTTGCGGCTTTGTCACCATTCAATTCTTTCTTTCAGCAAGGGTCACCCCCCGTCATTATTTCACCTGCCTTCCGCCTAAGTTGACTAGTCCAACTCCTTTCAAGGTTTTCGTTATTAAAATGTCCCATCGACGTGTCATGTCATCACAGTGGGAAATGCTAAATGACCCCCAATAAACATTTTCCAGTACTAGTTTATTTAATAAGAAAAAATAATAAAAAGAAATAATTATGAAAAGTACATAAATAAAAATTGGTGTCCTTCTACTTTTAAATCGATGAAATACCGATAGACCCAGGCTATTCAAGACCTAACGAATTTGTCCATATCCATTGTCCGCCTAGGACAATTTTGTTGTCTCTTCTTATTGCCTTTCCTTCTCTCCTTTTTCTTTTTGATCTCATCCATATGATACGTCAAAGGAAATCTGTTGGATTCTCTTACAAAAAATGGCTCGTGAAGTTAATTTATGGATATCGGTTAATCAAACACATGTAATTAAGTAGCACTTATGTTGTTATAGCTTTCATGACCACAATTGAACCGTTACACCATAACCTGTGGTGTGAGCGACATTGGATGCAAACTTATGCATCAGCGTCCATCAAGATTCTTCTTGGCACTTCGCACACTTGCACGTGAAACCATAATCAGCAAGCAGTGCTTGCCTCTCTTCAAAGGGCAAATCCTCCTCTATGTATGAAATGGTGACCTGCAAGATTTCAGGAATTCTCAAATCTCAGTTACACTTATGCTCATTATAAGAGAGCTGCATTGCTTTTCACCTAAACTGGCATATATTCGTCCGAGCTTATGCTAACTAGCCAGATTAAGCCACATGTAATTTACCTCTTCTCCCTTCGAAATGGGCTTCAATGCTGCTTGACCATCTCTATCCTGAAAGGAGGCAACAATTAAATCACTTCTGCCGCATATCATTTGCATTCCACCCACTAAGGTGTCCATGAAAGGGAATAGGTTCAGCATAGAATGGAACAGATATAGATGATGTTATGTTGAAAAAGGCATGACTTCAATAGTCTAAGTTTCAAAAGCACGAGTGAATCTCATAAATGATTATCATGCAAGTTATGGTTAACAGGCAACATTGTGTGAATCTCTACATTTGTTTGTACAAACTACAAAAGCAGTTGACGTTCAAGGATTATTGACAGGGACACATCAAGTCAATCATATTGAAGGACCATCTAGTAAATATGGACCACGTCAACTTGAAACTCAAAAGATTCAAAATTTCAAACCATTTCAATAATATAAAAAACCATGAAGAATGCTAGAGATGCAAAGACTATTTTAAAGATTAGTGTGCCAAACTCCAATGGGGCACTTATACATTGCCCATTATGCAGTTTGCCACGCTTTGTAAACTGTTTTTAAAATCAGCCTTTGCATCCCCGAGCATTACTAAAAGTTAATAATGTCACCATTTCGAACTCAATGTGCACAGGGTTATTTATACCTCTTCTCTTTTGAAAGCTTTGGCGTGAGGATGGCAGGAATGATTCATGCAGCTCTGCAAGGGGAAAAATGCCGTGCCTGAAAGTACGAATTTAATTATTAGCAATAACACCTGGCATAAATAACTAAACATTACAAATGGCAGATCCAATGAGAAGGGGATTGCTGAGTATATGTGAGGACAATGCAGAATAAAAACAAAAAATTTACTCCACATCATGATAAGCTTACGTCAGGACATAAAACAAAGCAGGACAACATGCAACATTGTCAAACTGGGATAGCCTACTAATTCATAGTCATATTTATTTTCTAAAGTTGCTTCTCAGGTAACTTATCCTATCCTGTCAGCTAAAATGCGGCCAGCAACTATGTGGTCACTTTTTTGTACAGTATGTTATAACCGTATGCTTTCTCAGCATGCATGTCAAAGATCGGATGCCTGCCCATCAATAAATAAGAAGATGAAATGCTGAAGAGTTAGACAGAAACGATGTGATCTAGCTCAGGCCTTGTCGCATGTACCTAACTGGATATACGAACCAGTAATGGCATGATCAGAACAGCAATTGGATTTTATATGAGAAGGGACTTTTCAAGCTCGAAACACAACCATGTTTGTTAATTAATCAAGTCCATCTAGTTAAAGTTTCCCATACCCTCACAACAAACTGCATACTCATCACCAAGGGCATCCAAATATGGTTGAGATACTTTCTTGGCTTCTTCCTGCCAGTAGAGATGATAGCAAATGCATAAACTTCCAAATTCTGTAACAGATGTCAAATACAGAAATGTGCATCATATATACCTTCTCAGGAGATGGAAGATCATTGATATACAAAAAGTAATCCTCCACAGGAGATGCTACGACCAGATCACTGTGACATACCAGAACCAAAATGAAGATTCTTACATGCCCAAAGCAGATTATCAGTAGTAAGGCATTCATATAAACATGCGTCATCGATATCAAGAAGACCAACCGACTGTATTTCCTCATGTAAAGTAGAATGTCATACCTTCTGTTTCTAGGTAATTCGATGCATAAAGAAAATGGAGAAAGAAAGGAGAATTTCAATTTTAGATCTTGTTGTGTGCATAGTCTACGGTTTAAGACTCAGAAAGTAGGAAATACTCAACCCTCGATAAGTCAAAAACTTACAGATTATTCAGCTCAAACATCCCAATGATATGCCCATAAATGTCAAGTGAGAACACTTTGTAGAGTCAAGGAATCGAACCTCACATACGTACCAAGCCAAAAAAAGAAAGATAACTGACAATCAGCAGACCGTAAGGGTTCTTAAAAAGGATACATGGTTCACATTCTTTGTCAAAGATAGCCGCCTTCAGGAGTTGCATTGCAATGACTGGAAAAAGGAAAAAAGGGATTATCAGGAAAGTTACTATAGATGCAGAGATCACTGACATACAAAGTGATAAAAAGAGAAAAGGACAGAATTTCGTCTTCTTCAAAAATTAACGATTTGAATTTCTCTAGGAAAATGGTAGAAGGTATCGAGTGGCAAATTTTTCGAATGAGCAAAACGGGAATGACCACTGATCCCCATTTACAATACACCTGAACTTCCGAAAGATGTTTGACAATGGTGGTGATCTTAGACAGATCAAAACAATCCAAAGACTAAAAAAGGCATCAGTTAGGATGATCAAGCGGTTGAAATTTTTATTTTTTAATTAAGCAAAAAGAAATTCACTAAGAGGCGCCCAAGGGGGTGCCAATCCATTTACAAAAAGATGTTGGGAGTGGTTGGTGATAAGTCTATTTCACCTTGCCACATAACGAATACTATTAGCAACTTAAGCATGGAAAGGTAAAGAAGAATAACTAAAGAGTGGAATGCAACCAACAAAATAATGAGCAAGCATCATGAACGAACACTGCTTCAGGAGCAGACTCATAAGAAGCAAAATGATCATTTATTTAGATACCAAGATTCAATTGCCTAATTACAAACCAGCACGAGACTTTCAAATCTGCAAGCAGTCACAAAATGGAGGTTCCCATTCATAATTTAACTATCATTTTTTGGGTATGCCGTTACAGAAAACTGGAGTGTTTTATCCAGTCCAAATCTTTCTTTCCAATATCAAATCTCCATTCAGTCACAAAATGGAGGTTCACATTTATAATTTAACTATCACACAGCGAACAACTTAAGCAAGATTGGCTAAAATACCCTATATAATCCTCTTAAGATGCAACATCTAGAAGATATCTCATTACCTTAAAGGCAAGCTCTTTAATTTCCATCCTAAATGCAGCTTCATCAGAAGGATCAACATCCTCTGGCTTGTTACAAAGCAACGACAAAAATGCTACGCATTCCCACCACCTGAATGCAATTATTGGTCATACGATAAGTTCACCTCAGCACAACAGTTTGACAAATAACATAGGAAAATTTAATACCTCACTTAGTCTTGAATAGGTAAAACACAATACGACAGAAAAATTACCTTCTCTTGTGACAGCGACACTTCTCATAGGCGTGATCATAGTCAATCTCATAAATGTACCCAATCTTAAGATATGAGTAAGTGTCCAAGAAAAACTGCAGCAAGAAGTTTCTTTGCTAGAAGAACAAATTCACTTGCATCACCAGAAAATGATACAAAAATAGGGTTAGGAAATGAGACGTAGGAAGAGGAGTAAGAAACATGGAAACGGCTTAGAGAAGAAGCATACTTTGGCTGCCAGAATGAAAATATCATTTGTTTCGCAGTGAAAAGAAAAAAATGAAGAAGAAGAATCAATAGAAATAGACAACAAATTAGGGGTAAAAAATGAAACCTATCGACACTAGAGATTAAGAGCTTTACCATTAGCATGTTGTATGAATGGGAGAAGAGCCTTTGTGGAAAACGCTTCTGACTTCTCCCCAGTGCACAGTAAAGAATGAAATGAATTCCAGTCAGCATCTGCACACACTTTGCTAAAGAGGATTGCCGACATTACTAAATGAACTAATCCACAGAAAGTAGCTCCACAAAGAAACATACTTACAGCAAGCTTTACACGCGGCATAAGAAAATAAAACATCAGAATATGTGACTCAAAAACATAATGGCAATACTGCTAATGCACATCAGAACTCAGTTGTTAAATTCAATTTCCAGATTTACAATTCAAAACTTTTGATGCTACGACTAAGAACAGCACCTTCTCCTGTATTTCTCTTTTTTCTTTTTTTTCTTTTTTTGGTTGGACTGTCTTTATATATTGAAAGTAGCCTTTTTGAACATAAATTGAGAAAGACCTAAATCTTGAAAAATGCTTTTGGTCCTTTTCATACAATCTTCTTCCAATTTGAAGTTCTAAAGTCCCAATAAAGCGAAAACAGAAATTACATACTAGACAATCAATCTGCAATAACAAAAGAAAAGGAAGTGTTGGCCTGTGCATGACCAAAGGTCCTGACAAGTGCTTATTGGGATTTCATGCCAGTGAAACCTTATTTGAGGGATGTTGACACCCGAAAAGCATTTGATCCCTTAAGAGAAGCTCCCCTTCTTTAAAATCCACATCAGCATATACACCTGGAAAACAATAATCCAACAGATGCTCAATGGCAGAAAGGAAGACTGCAGAAGCTACTGTGCAAGAGAGCACCTTCATTGCATTAAATATGCAAAAAAAAAATTAATTCTACAGTGCGTGAAATGTTTTAAACTTGAGCTCATTTTGTCTTTTCAGGAACTACATAATTAAAATGGAGAAACAACACGATGTAAAGCAATAGCAAGTGACACCACACAAAGGTTAACATAGAGTAAATTGCGCACCTAGAATGGACACTCCTAATTAGGCTGAACAATGAATATACTTTCTCTCATGACTACAAAAAACAAAACAGTACATGGAGATTCTTCTTTTATTGCCCTCGTCACACGCAAGGAATCATCTTTCATATCTTGGTGTACGCTTTAAGTAAAGTTTGCAGCTTTCAGGTCAATGTCATTCGTTTTTGCACAATTCATCTGTTTCCATTGGCACTCATGCACTGGCAAATTTCACTGGAGAACTATCGATGAAAATGGAAACACATCGCCAACAACACAACCAATTTCACAACAGCAACTCGCCATCCTCAGGAATAGCAACTACCTCTAGACGATTAAAAGTCGCGAAGTGATCCCGCAACAAAACAAGAGACAACAGTCAGATTCGAGAACTCAGCCAGGTAGTAGCACAATGCCAGGCGTATGAAACTCATTTAACAAAAAAAAAAAGAAAACCCAACTTGTCGAGCAGGAGACCGGTCTTACCTTTCCCGAATTCGCCGTCCTGTCTCACCTTGAGGCGGCAGCCCTCCCGCGAGCCCAAAAGCTGGTCAAAGTAATCCTGAACGGACAAGATTTCAGGCAGCCATCGAAACCGAAAAGGCGGGAGAAAAAAAAGCAGAGGGAAAAATGCGAAATCTGCTCGACCCTTTCGCCGTCACACTCGATACTCTCGAGTCTCCACCGAGCATCCCGCCCGCAACGCGAAAAAACACGGCGCGGTCGCATGGCGAAGATGCGAATGCGAAGGGACGCGAAAAGCGGACTCGTTCCTTCTAATCTACGACTGCAACAACTTGCTCGTTCGTAAGAAGGATCGATTGAAGGAGCAGAGGAGCGTCACCTGGATTTCGCGAGGAGGAGGGGGTCGGAGGAGGGCGGCAATTTCTGGGAAAGAGCTGAAGCAGAGAGAGATGAGAACGAGCTGGACTGGAATTTCTACGACCCACTGGTGTTCCGTAACCTCACTTTCTTTTTAGACTGTCTTACATTTGTTTGCGATGGCGGCATTATTTGCTTCCTTGTTAGCACTTTGCTGAACACTTGATGCATGGGACATAAAGGAGCTCGCTTCGTACATCGAGGTTCTGTCATTTCTTTAAGCAATTTATTTAATACTTTGATTATGGATCGTTAGCTTTTTTATTGTACACCCGCATAATCACCCATTGCATGTTAGCAACTTAGCCTCTACAATTAACCAAGATTGCTCGCAATGAAATAAAAAAAAAAAAGAAATGGACCAAAAAGTGCGTTAATTTAATTTAGCGTAACCAAATTTCTCTATTCATCAATCTCTATTTCGCAAAAGTACAATGTTCTCATATGCTTTACTTGGGTTTTCAATAGACCTATAATAGATTAACGGCGACTCTTAATTGAATTGATTTGCATGTTAAATCGAATTAAATTGAAAACCACAAACTTGTGATTGGTAAGTCTTTGGAGAGTTCATGCTAAGTTTTAAGCTTAGTAATCCATTAGCTTTCTTATGTGTGGTTCACCATTGAGATGATCGCAACATTAATTAATACTACATGTTGCATGATGCATGGTATCACTATGAAAATTCATGGAACTACAGTCAACTATTTAAAAGAACTTGAATTATGTAGGCAAAGGCCTAGTTTAATTCAAATACTTTAATATTCTTACTCAAATGCAAGTTGGACTTTACTCTAAGATTAAAATATGGAAATATATTATAGAGAATGCAAATAGGGCTGGAAAAATTGAATTCAGAATCCCTTACTTTGCTGTGATGTGAAATTTTGTGAAATTACATCTAACTGTCTTAAAAATTTAAGCTAATAAATAGAAACGGGGATTAATTCAAGTACTATTACAAACACCATTGATTTAACGCAATAGGAAAGCTATAGTAGAATTAGCAAATACACCAAGGCGAATACATATTTATTTCCCGCAAATCATCGATAATATCAAATGATCAACTGGAACTAGTGATTGGCAAAAAAAAAAAGAAAAAATGAAACCAGTGATTGTGAGGACGTGGCACCTCCCCACATTTGGTTGTCGCAAAGTAATCGGTCATTCGATTCACTATCGAGCAGAAGTCCAGCCACCATTCTCTCCTCTTTGGAGTCATCCAAAAGGTACGTCTCAGTTCCTCCCCCAATTAATATGAGCGAGACCAAGCTAGAAGAAGACGGAAGCGTCCGACAAGGGTCCGAAAGGAATAAGCCAATTCAGGCGACACACTTTCTGAGATTAAGATACGAAGAGGGAGACCGAATAACAAACAAAATATGGCATTGCCAAGCCGAGGGAGTTTACCATCCTCCAAGGCCGTAACACCTAACTGACATATGAAAAGCACTGAGGGTAAAATTATTAGCCGCCCCATTACGCACATTGACATAACTTTTGCCTTGTGGTAGTCCCTTTTCCATGTTAACCTGAGGGAGTATAACTTAGACATGATCACCGAAATGGCCAACAGAAAACACGTGATGAACAAGATGGACTGGCAAAATAAAGGCATCCCTGGGTTTCTGTAACGCATCGTAGCCATGCTCACGTCATCTTTGGAGGATGGGTCCCAGCTGTCAAATTCTCCTGACGCTAGGAGTACGCATTTCAAATTTGTAATGAGCGCTCCGATTGCCGCCAGCATACCGTTTATGGTCTCCTCCTGTACAAAATTGATCCATCTTGCTGAATTTTTTAGATCAGTCCACATAGTTCTAGCATGTCTTGTGAATGAGTGCTAATGAATGGCCAGCATGCAATGTTCAGAGATGTTTGATAAGGAATATCGGTCGAAGAAGGACTAGAAATAGGCTGCGCTGGTGATGGAAATTGAAGCTGAACACACACACACAGCTGAAGACCTAAGGTTTGAGTTCCATTTCGCCTCGTCTATTATTGAGTGCGCTTTATCTCGGGCTTCTGGCCTTTGTACAAAGGATAAAAAGAAGAAATCGTTACCATATCGACAGTGGGAAAGGATTCTGGAGTACTCATTTAAAGTGAAACTTTTACTTCTGAGGATGCAGTGATTTGGGACTGATGAATGTACAATAATAATGATTGTGTTTAATTCCATGGAAATGATTTGGTGCTTAATAATCCGCTTACTCATCAGCGAAATTGTCCTATTCGCTAATGTTGGTAGGATTGAGAAACTTGGCTGTTGTTAATTTTATCAAAGTGTTGATGGATGTATGCATTTTTGCAATTATGATTTTAGCAGTGAGTGATGGAGTTTGAGTTTGGATTCGAGAAATGAGAATTTGGAGGTGTTACCTTTTCACTTAGATATTATTCACATTACCTCAGTAGATTGTTAAAGGAAACGTAACACGACTTATCACATTGAATCAGACTTTTGGAGAGGGAAATCTTTTTATTTTCTTTTGCTTTACCGGACATTACTAATGTAATCTTTTTAAAAGATAATTCTGGAGACTCAACAATTTCATAAAACCTTAGATACCTTTTTTTGTTCATCATATATCAATTAGAAGAATTGCAAAGTTAGAAGATAATTGTATTGGTATGATTATGTAATGGACAAGTTCTTTTTTTTTTTTTTTTTTCGGTCATATGTAATGGACAATTTCAAATGTTCTGCTAAACCCAATTTCTATTGTTTTCAAATGTTTTTATCTTATCTTTAAAAAAAAAACACACACACACAAATCGGAAATGGGTGCAGCACTTGTTAGTGAAAAGAATCAGATAATTAGCAAATTCCTCTTTTAAGAAAAATAGAAGTAATTCACCAGTATTTCCAGTGGCACGGGTTTCTTAGCAAGTAATAATGAAGAAGGGAATGTGCAAGAGAGATGAACTCTTTGACGTGTACTAGGGTAGGAAGGAATAAAATAGGGTTATTCGCACTTACCGTTTCATTGAACTTGAGAAACTGCAATCTGCTTTGATCTCCAGATATCTCGATATTCTCTTGATGAATAATTTCCCTCCCAAAATCTATCACCCAATCATGCATCCACACTTTGCCATGACCAAGAATCTTGATTAAGGACTTACTGACAAGGGCGTCAATTTCAACTTTCGCACAACCTTTCCGTATATACACTACATCAGTTTTTTTCTTGCTTAGAAAGATACTTGCAATGTCCAGGAAAATTTGTTTTGTATTAAGTCCCTCATATATTAACATTAATTTCTGTTGGACTCTTTCGAGAGGCACTTCATTGATTGACTTTTGTCGAACCTTTTCAAGAGGCACTTTCCTCATTGAATTCTCTACTAAATACGCACATTTCCTCATTGAATTTCCTATGAATGACACTTCCCTCATGAACTCCTGTCGGACGTTTTCGAGATGCGCTTCCTTCAAATTCTTTGGTTCACTTTCCCAATTTGCTTCAAGTCTTATAGAGACCAAGCAATCCTCAATACCTTCCAAGAAAGGCAAGTCCCTCACCAGTCGTGCTCTTATCTTACTACTGTTTATCCGTAATATTAGATCCTTGAGATTATAAAGCGAATGAGGTAGTTCCTCGATGGTTGTCCCAGATAGATCCAACTCAGTCAATGACTTCAACTCCCCAAAGCATCCGGCAGCAAATTTAGACTTGTACAATTTGCCAAACTTAAGTACTCAAGATCCGCTAGCCCTTTGATTGTGCTCGGAAGTTCAACTAATCCCGTATCCTCCACTACTAGCCTTGACAAAAGTCTTAGATTGCTGATTGAGTTTGGCAAATAACAAATGCTGAAACCCTGGATCAAGATGACCTGTCTCAGGGCATTTAGATAACCAATTTGCCAGGGCAACCCTCTAAGAAGCGGACACCATTTGATCTTCAAGTAAATCAACTGCTCTAGTTTTCCAATTGAGTGATCAATTTGTACCAAATTTGGAAGATTTTCCAGAACCAATCTCTCCAAACTCATAAATTCTGAAAAACAAGGTGTTTTGATTAAGGACTTCGACCCCGCTATTTTCAAAACTTTCAGTTTACTTGCTACCTGCATGACAGCAACCGACTTAATCCTATCAGGATTTAGTATGCATTGCAAAACAAGTGCATATCATCATATATTCATATAATTATTTGAAAGATTAAATGAATCAGCTGAAATTGTACCATGATTTTGACCCATTCACTCCATTTGTCTATGATGATATCACCTGAAAGCTTAAGAATGACTAAGTGATTCAACACAAACTTTTTCGCTTCAAGTTCCGGAGGACAATTTTGCCAACAAAGCCATCTTAGCTTCGGCAAAATATCCTCAAAGTTGCCAGCAAAGTTCCCTCCATCCAATTTTAGAAAACTCACGTTGGTAAGATCAGCAAAATATTTGCATGTAAAATTGTCTCCCAATCTCCGTGGTGTAAGCGCTATTGCATTCTCTACTCCCTGATAAAAAAAATATAATATTAAAGTGTGTCTCTTTACTTGAGCAATGAGTTGGGATCCATTAATTGTTAATTATAATATTAATTTCGATATTTCTTTATCACTTGAAAATGGGCATATCTGATGATTGTATTTATGCTTTAGCATGGAAATATATACTATTTCTTTGAACTAATATTTCTAATTATATTACATATTCAGACTATAATAAAGTCTGTATTTGATTCTGTGATAGTGATGTTTGATAGCTAGTAATCCACTGAATGACCTATTTTCAGATTTTGCTGATGTTGAGTAGAATCGAGGAATCTTTTAGGTTAATTTTATCAGAGTGCACAGCAAAAGCAGATGATAAACTTTCGTGATCATAAGTTTAGCAGTGAATTTTGATGGAGTTGATGTTTATAGACTTTGGTGCAAAATAATAATTTCCTCATATAATTTGAGGTTAAAATGATTGTGTATTCAATATTTATGGTTTAAGTCATCAACTAGCAATTTCAAGTTTGGATTCGAGAGTTATGAAATTCATGGTGTCACATTAACTCAATAGAGAGTTAAAGAAAATATGACCCCACTTACTAAATTTATAGCAAACTTTTGAAAGAGAATTTATTTAATTTCATCAGACATTACTAATTACTAATGTAACCTTTTCAAAAATGTACTTTTTTTATAATACCCTTGAGTTCCACCTTTTTTTTCCTTGAGTTCCACCTTTTCGACAAAACCTTAGACAGCTTTTTGTTTTATTTGAATGTGAATTATCTAGATAGAACAAGATAGATTTTGCTAACTTATATAAATAAGAAAAAGCATCATCATATATCAATTGAAAAAAATAGTAAAGTGAAAAGATAGATTGGATAGGCTTGATTATCTAATGGTTCAAATGGTCTTTTGAACCCAATTTCTATTATTTTCAGATACTTTTATCTAACATAATTAAGCAAAAATGGGTGCCCTATTTATATCAGATATTTACCAAATTGCTCACTTAACGAAAATCATAGTCGATGCACGGGTTTTTCCTATAGCACGCAATAAATGAAGAAGGCAATCTGCAAGAGAGATGAACTCTTATAGGCGTAGTAATGTAGGAAGGAATAAAATAGGGCTGTTCATACTTACCTTTTCATGGGCCCTCTCAAGAAACCAAAATCTGCTTCGATCTTCAGGTTTCCTCGTATGCTCTTGACGAACAATCTCCCTTCCAAGGGCTTTTAACTGATTGTGCATCCATATTCTATCATGGTCAACAATCTCGATCAAGGACTTGCCAATAAGAACCTCAATTTCAAATCTCGGGCAAAAGCCTGAGTCTTCCCACATATACATTGGAATAGTTATTTTCTTGTTAACAAAGAAACATGCGATGTCCAGAAAGATTTGTTGCTGCCGATATTCAAGTGCATCATAACTAATTTTTAACCTCTGTTGGACCTTTTTGTGAGGCACTTTCTTCAGCTGATCCAGTGTGCTTATCCACTGTGCTTTGCTTTGGCCACGGAGATGTGAACCTATCACCTCAACGGCCAATGGAAGTCCTCCGGTGAATTCAATGACTTCTTTTGAAAGATCATATAGATCAGATGGAGCTGAATATGTGTTGAAAGCAAGCTTGTTGAAAAGTTGAAGAGCATGATCCAAATGCATTTTCTTCATTTCATACGGAATAATTTCTGTAGACCTTGTTGAGATATTTTCCTCAAATCCTTCTACCTTGATCATAGAAAAAACACTCTTACTTGTGGTTGTTATGATGATCCTACTCCCTGGACCGCACAAAGTACAATACTTCGCTAGTTGCATAGAATGATCATTTTCATCCATGCCATCAAAAACAAGCAAGACTTGTTTGTTAGGTAACATTTTTCTGATCAAATTGTTCCCTTCTTGACAGTCAAAGGTTTCAGGAAGTAAGAAATGGAAAAGATCCGCTAGTAATTTTTTCTGAAGTTTTTCAATGCCAAGGTCTTGGATGTTTGAAAGGAAGGAGTGACCTTCAAATTGAGGAGAGAGTTGATTGAAGATTGCATTGGCGAGAGTTGTCTTTCCCATGCCACCTATCCCATGGATTATGACAGACCGCACATCACTGGTATCATAACAGATTAACAGTCTCTTTATGTCTTCTACACGATCATCAATTCCAACTAGATGGGTGGGCAAATCTCTTTTTGTTGTATTAATCTTCTGCAATACATCCTTAACAATATCCTCGATGACCTCACCTTGCCTGCCATGTTCACGAAATCATTGCACACAAGACTATACATAAGCAATTAGAATTTCAAATAGAAGCAAATAATTTATCACAAGCATGCCGACAGGTATAATCCACATGGTACTCACGATGTATGTACATAAATCGCTCTTCCTACATGTACCAAATAAGGCTTCTCTTACAAGGGTGGCAAGTATTGCCCCTAGAGAATTTATCTAAACAGTTTGAATAAGATATGCGTTTTGTTTGAACTAGTCACTAGAGTTTCCATTTGGGAGTTTATCAGCATGTAGATACTCTGAGCCTAATTGTAGAAAATGATGTATACAAACCTGTGCGCTTGTGGTCGCTCCCCTTCCAATACACGACCGGAAGGGCCAACAAATGAATAGATAGATAAATAAACGAAGGAGATGTCAATACCCTTTATCCTTTATATGCCACCCCTTGATTCTAGCCACCGTGGTCAATGCCTCCTTCCATTGCTTCACTTCAGTGCAGCCAAGCTCCTCCTCATGCTTTGTTAGGGCGGTTTTGTACAGCTCCGTTTCAAGCTTAACATCCCCAGGCTCCACATCGTAAAAGATAGGTAGTATCTGTTTCCCCGGGGATCGGCCATGGCTCTCCACCATGCATTTAAGCTCTCGGAGGCACCACCTGCTCCAAGCATAATTTTTGGAGAAAATAGGAATGTATATTTGGGAGCTTTCTACTGCTGGCAAGATCTCTGAGATCTTTTCTCCCGGCCGTAACTCTTCGTCATCCCTAAAAACGCGGATTCCCCTTAATTTCAGGAACACATAGAGGCAATCTGCGAATGTGTTGCGAGAGTCGGGTCCTCGAAAGCTCAAGAACACATCATAGTCACCACCGGTTGCAGTTCCTGAGTTGGCCTCTTCTCTCGCCATGTAGCGACACAGATTGATGCTACGGGTGACTTCTTTTTTGGGGTGGTGCTTGAGGAGATTTCTACAGCCAGAGAGACACGATCAAGATGAGCAGCGACTTACACTCTCTTCCTTTCCGCTTAGGTCGCTCATCGAAGCCTCACCCGACCCTAATACCCGTGCACTTCACCCACGTCGAGGATCCGAACCCGGCGACGGCAAGGGATCCGATCGCAGGAGGACGCTTCCCAGGAACTCTCCAGGAGCGTGGTGGTCCTCGCGATGCGCGTCCACGGCCGAGGGCGGCACGTGCCACATGAACCCTGGTCGGGAGGAAAGTCTCAGGTGAGTGTTCTCAGGGAGAGGGAGAGAGAGAGAGAGAGAGAGAGAGAGGAGCGAGAGAACCGAGAGGGTTCTTCCAGGGTTTCTGATACTGAAATGACCAAGGCAGACTAGGCTTTAAGCCTTCCAGAGGCCAATGGAGCCAGGGGCCTTCTTTCCCAATTGCAGCCTAAGATTAATAGTGAGAGCGAATTATCATTGTAAAAACAGTAATAGCTAGTAAATATCGAGACACCAGAGGTGGTAAGTTCTATCAAACTCTTTCGAATGTCCTAACAATCATAACTTTCCATAAGTAATTGTAAATAATCCACTTTATTATAAATTTCTCTTTTCCTTTTTATTTTGCAACTTATTTCAGCACTCCCAATAATCCTTAACAGTTTGCAAGTTTAAGGATTCCATTAAAAAGTAACTATTCTTGTATACTGTAATTTTCCTTAATAAACGATAGATCGATAATTTTATAATTATTTTTCCTCTTCTTCCATAAAAGCTGATCGACATTTCAATAATTTTGCTCTCCTAACTAATGTCTCTAATTGCTCGAAACAATAATATATTTTCCCACACGAGACTAGAGAATTTTCTTGTTAAGAAAATTAGCTTCTTCCAATCACTCATGCTCAACTACATTGGTCCGATTGCGCCTGCACTTGACGGTTCAAATGTAATCCAATATGCTGATGCTGATCTTGTGGAAGAGCAACATGGAGAGATGGGCTATTGCCCAAAGTTCAGGAGAGCTTGAAGTTCGATTTCAGTCCATTATGTGTCTGTTATGTTAGGATTAGCTTTCTACTCCGCGTGGATCAATGTTTTCCCCTCTTCATTCTCGTCCGACCAAAAAATGTCACCTCCCTTTATGCATGAGAGAGAACAAGAAAGCTCTTTTGTTTTGAACCAAATTCTCGGTTTGCTCCGATTTCTAGTTGGAGCGGCCTAGATGCTCACTACTATTATATTTATGTGGAAAAAATGTCCTAGATATCAGAACAAATTGGTATGCAATATACATTACTCTTTTTCTCAATGGGACTGGGATAACAAATTCAAATTTTTTCGACCCTCCGATAAGATTGATTTTTACTGGTTCCTATGACGGCTTGGATTAACAACTTAATATCGAAAACCTCCTGTTAAGCGTGCTAGTTGAGGCCTAACCGCAAAGCTGCGTCTCGGAAAAAGCCCTAGCTTAATAAAACCGTGAGATGCGATTAAAACTGATAAAAAAAGAAAAACTGTAATGGAGTACTTGGAAAAGTACACCGCATTCGAAAATCACTACAAAGAATCTGTCACCTCATAAAATTTTTGGCGTGCAATTGAGGAACCGCACACCGGAAAAAGAAAGGAGCTGGTCCATGCATCCATGCGGGGCTCCAGATCCCCATCCACAAATCAAAATCAAAAGGACAGAAAAAAAAAAGGAGGAAATTTTACATGATGAAAACTCGTCGAAGATAGAAGATCATCATCATCGTCATCCATCAAATGAAAAGAAAAAGCCATAGAAAAGCCCATAAGCAACGACCCCTGATAACCAGACACTCCCACCATCTTGCACATCGCACCGTAGATATAGAAACACAGCACACCAATATCGAAACACTTGATGAAGAACCGAAATCGAAACCGAGAGAGATTACCTAAGAGTGAGCTGATTTATGGCAGACCGACAAAGGTGAGGCCGCAACCCGTGAGACCGAAAGAGAGGCTTCAAGCGATAATTGTGAGAGAGAAAGATCGAGTGGCGCTGCTGGAGAAAATCGAGAGAGAGGCCAGATCTGAGAAAGCGCCGCTCAATAGACTTTATAGAGAGAGAGAGAGGCCAGACCTGAGAGATTGATGGAGAAATGAGAAAGAACTGAGAAAGTATTGGAGAGACTTGGCTTAAAAGAGTTGAGGTTTCATTTTGAACTGGTTTTGAGCCAGTTGTGGCTGTTGGCTATCACAATAAACAAGCAAATCTTTCACCTAATCAAAGTCTCTAAGACAAATATACATTACTAAGCACGGAATCTTCGTTGAAAGTAATCTGTACTATTTCTCACCTAAATATGTATTACAACTCACAAATGTTGATATTGTAAAAGGGTCGTTGAACAACATAAACTTTAAAAATTGTTGTCTATGAAATGATTGCAACATTAATTGCAAATAGTGATTCCAAAAATACATCACAGTCGGCTAAGCTTAATAATGAGTAAAGGCCTTGCACAAATTTTTATTGGAACACTAGAGATATGTAGTTCACATTGGATCTTTTGCATGCCCTATCTCTTCATTTACCCCTACACATGTCTGATAGAAGCATTTGCATCTAACATGATCAAATATGTACCAAAACTTTGACTTAAATTATTTTATGTTGTATTATTAGCCTCAACACATTGTAATTTGATTTCGACCCTTCTGTTCCTTTCTTTTGTGGCAATATCTCCTGAAAACCTGAGAACGACTAGGTGATTCGGCAAGAAGTTGTTTGCTAGAAGTTCCAGAGGAAAATTTCAACAGCAAAGCCATCTTATCTTCAGCCAAATTTCCTCAAAGTTGCTAGCAAAGTTCCCTATATCCAATTCAAGAAAACCTTGCGTTAATGAGATATCCAAAATCTTTAGTTGTAAAATTGTGTCTCGATCTCTATAGTGTACATTTCTTTTTCCTCAATGAAAAATAAAATATTGAATTGTGTCTTTTGACTAGAGCTAGAGGTAAAATCTGTTAACGATTGAATACAACATTGATGTATTTGAAATTAATATTTCTATATTGGGATAAGTGCACTGTAAATTTTAAACTTGTCACTAAAGTGTAATTGAGTATTAAAATTTTCTTAAAGTATAATCAAATTCTAAAACTTATCGAATTGGTGCAGTCATCCATTTTGTTAACTCCATCCAATTTGGCTAATGGATAATACTTACATGGTTTTTTTCTATTATCTTCTCTCTCCTATGTGGGATTAACGTCACTAAAACATGAAACATAAGTCTAAAATGATGTCGTCTTGATCCATTTATTATTTTTAAGCCAAATCTTTATCAAACTAGAGTAACAAATAAAAAGGGCTAAATTTTAAAAAATAAATACACAAAAAAGGCAAGGCCCTTTAGGCTCTCTTTGGCTGGTTCTCGGGTGATAGGCGACGACCCTCATTCTGAAAGAATTATGTGCATCACCTACTATCCTTTATTTGTCTCATTTTATATCTGATAGAAGCATATTGGACTTAATATTCTTGCATATATTAAATTATCTCTGCATATATCAGACTTGACTTATCCCCAAAAATTGTTATTTTTCAAAAATCAACATATTTATCCTCTCTAGATCACATTGTTAGCTATAATAAGTGCTATCTAAGCACGTTGCTCATTCCTTTGAAGTGTTATATTTTAAGAATATAAAGATCTTTCGTTACCCACAATATTGGTCTCGGTATTTTTTATGGTCAATCAACAACAAGGTCTTTATAGACCAAAAAAAAAAAGGTCGTTGAGGAGATTTACAACTAGAAGCATGATTAAGATGCGTAGCAACTTCCACTCTCTTTCATTCCGCCTAAGTTGACTCTTAATTGATATTAAATGAATAGCAAGCTCATTTGATGAGAGCACAATTTCCATGAAGGCCACTAATTGACTCTCTTTCCTTCCGCGTAAGTTGGCTCTCTTAATTGATATTAAATTAATAGCAAGCTCATTTGATGAGAGCACAATTTGGTTAAAACATAAATCATCAATGAAACAAAACAATCAGTGAGCGCACTTATTGATACAAGAAGATCGTGAGATTAGTACAAAGGTTATCAATGAAATCCTTCATCAATAAACAATTTGAGTTATCAATGGAAAAAAAAAAATTAACAGTTGACTACTCGAAAGAAATTGATAAATAATCGACATTCACCGAGGGGAAGCTTATAGATTTTACTAAATGCTGGAGCAAATATCAATTGCGAAAAATATAGAGATTTGCTAATACATCAGTCGAAGATATAGATTGACAAGAACATGTGATTGCCGAGCGACCATGTCTATAGTCTCACTGCGTGTATCTTTTTGTGTTGCGCGAAGAGAATTCTCCAGCAAGGGGAGGCACGATCCAGCTTCCACCCTCCTTTCCCCGTAAGGTCACTCATCGAAGCCCTGTCCAACTTTACAACTATTGAACTCTCTTTCTTTCCGCTTAACGGCTGCCGTAAGGTCCGTGTAATTTCACTCATGGAAGTCCTTTTATTCAACTCTTTCTTTTGGCGTAGGGTCACTCATCATCAATATCAACCAGCTTTCCGCCAAAGATGACTAATCCAATTCCTTTCAAGCTTGTCATTTATTAATTGTCAGGTGAAGGCGATTTTCACATGTCATGTCGTCTGTCGAAAAATACTAAATAATCATCCCCTCCGACGTTCTTTCGGCCATTTAATATTGATAATGCCTACCCTCAATAAATATTCTATTACTATTTTAATCTTCAAGATTAAAAAAGAGAATATCAATAAAAAAAGTGGTGTGAACATTTACATTAAAATTAATGAAATGCAAATATACCTATGCTATTCAATTATTTGACCTAATGAATTTGTTCATGGCCATTGTCCATCTAGGTTCAGTTTTGTTGCTTTTCTTGTTGCCTTTTTTCTTTTGCTTTTTAATCTCATCTATATAAATACGTTAAAAGGAATATGTTAGATTCCCAATATAACTCACAAAAAATGGCTCATGAAGTTAATGTATGGATATCGGTTGATCCAACATAACCTTTAACTAAGTCATACTCATGTTGTTACTGATCCAACATAACCTTTAAATTAAGTCATACTTATATCGTTACTGCTTTCACGACCACAATTGAACCCTAAAACTATAATTTATGGCGCAAATGAACATTGGTGCAAACTTTTGCATTAATGTCCATTGTAGACACCTAAATTTTGGATAAGTACTTAGTTATTAGCATAGAAAATGATAGACTAATTTGGCCCTAACAAAAAGGAATTTCACGTCACATAGGCATTGAGTTTTACTTTTGTTTAATTGTCCCTTGTTTTACCTTATTTTGGATAAATAGAAAATTAAAAAGAATTAAGACTCCGTTCGTTTTCACGAAAAATGTGGCGTTTTGGAAAATGTGGTGGAAAAGTTATCAAGTTTTGATTTTGACCCTTCCGCTCCTTTCTTCTGTGGTGATATCACCTAAAAGCCTAAGAACGACTAGGTGATTCAGCAGAAAGTTGTTTGCTAGAAGTTCTAGAGGAAAATTTCACTAGCAAGGTCATTTTATCTTCAGCAAAATGTCCTCAAAGTTGCCAGCAAAGTTTTCTCTATGCAATTCAAGAAAACCGCATGTTAATGAGATTTCCAAAATCTTCAGCTGTAAAATTGTGTCTCAACCTCTATAGTGTACAATTCTTGTTCCTCGATGAAAAATAAAATATCAAATTGTGTCTTTTGACTAGAGCTAGAGGTCGAATCTTCTAATAATTGAATACAACGTTGATGTATTTGAAATTGATATTTCTATATTGGAATAAGTACACTATAAGTTCTAAGCTTGTTACTAAAGTGTAATTGAGTATTAAAAATTTTCAAAAAGTATAATCAAGTCTTAAAAATTATCAAATTAGTCAATCAATTCATTTCGTTGACTCCATCTAATTTGGCTAACTGATAATGTTTACTAGTTTTTTCTATTATCTTCTCTCTCTTATGTGGCATTAATGTCACTAAAACATGAAACATAAGCCTAAAACAATGTATCCATATATTATTTTTAAGCCAAATTTTTATCAAACTAGATTAACAAATAATAAGGGCTAAATTTAAAAAAAAAAAAAACACACACACACACACAAATAAAAAGCCAAGCGAGGGCCTTTTAGCCTTTTAGGCTCTCCTTGGCTAAGATTCGGGTGATGGGCGGCGACCCTTGTTATGAAAGTAATCTTCCACAGGAGATGCTAAAACAAAATCACTGTGACAAACCAAAACCAAAAAGAATTCTTAAATGCCCCAAGCAGATTATCATGAGTAAGGCCTTCATACAATACGTGTCATCAATATCAAGGAGACCCAATCGACCGTATTTTCTTATATGAAGTAGACTTGTCATATAATTGAAATCTCATATTTCTGTGTACTTTGATGCAAAGAGGAAATGGAGCAAGAAAGGAAAATTGCAATTATAATCATGTTGCGTGCATATCTACAGTTTGACTCGGAAAGTAGGAAATATTCAATCCTTGATTAAAAAATTTACAGATTATTCAGCTCAAATATTGATGCCCGCAAATGTCAAGTGAGAATACTTTGAACAATCAAGGAACCGGGCCTCATATACTAATACTACCATTTGAAAGCCAAATGGATTGAACCAAAAAAAAGAAGAAGAAAGCCAAACGGATTATCAGGAAATATAAAATACAGAAGATCACTGAAATGCGAAGAGATTGAAAAAGAGAAGGATAGACTTTCGTCCTTTTCTTCCGCACGAGAATAGACATTTCTCTAGAAAAGAGGTAGAAGGTACCTAGCGGCTACTTTTCAGAATGAACAACTGGGTCTGACCACTGTTAACCATTGTCAATACCCCCGAACTTCCTAAAGCTGCTTGAGAATGCTGGTGATCTTACAAAGAAAAAGATCAGAACCAACCACAAGTCAAAAAAGGCAGCACCTAGGATGATGAAGCAGTTGAGATTTTCCCCTTTTTTAAGAGCAAAGAGAGATTCACCATGACGCACCCAAGGGGGTGACAATCTATTTACAAAAAGATGTTGGCGAGGAGTTGTCTCTGGGTCCATTTCACCTTGCCAAATAAGAAGAAGAACTAAAGAGTGGGATGCAACCAACGAAATAATGACCAAGCATCGCAAGCGAACACTGCTAGAGGAGCAGCTTCATAAGAAGCAGCTCGATCCATTATTGAGATACCAAGATTCGTTTATCTAATCACGGACCAGAATGGGAACTTTCAAAATCCCACGCTATCATTTTTCATATCGTCACAGAAAACAGAGTCTTTTGTCTAGACCAATTCTTCTCTTCCTAATGTCAAATCTCCTACCAGTCACAAAAAGGACGTTCATATTCATAATTTAACTACCGCATAGTGGACAACCAGAAGCAAGATTGGCTAAAATTACACAATTTAATCCTCTTAATATGCAACATCTCAAAGATGGTTCAGGCAAGCTCTTCAATATCTGAGTGATACTGGCTTCCATGCTTCTAAAATTAAGGACACATGAAAGTTGTCCATAACATGAGCCATGTCCTTCATACAACTATTCAGAAAAATTGCCTTTGACTTCCTACACCATTAAATTGTGTATGCAATTGCCTGAAAAATAAGAACCAATGTAATAGCTGTCCGCACCAGTTTTATAAAAACGGGAAGTAGGGATTCTCTGTGAATGAAAAATTGAGCCATATCTCTAACCCTGTTATAAAGAAACGAAACAAATTTTGCTTGTGCACAGTATACCAACTACCAACCAAGAATTCAAACAATTTGACTACATGGTAATATTTTATGATCCAGTTGCTTTGTCATATTAAAGTATGACAATATAGTAATATATTGCTACAACAACCATATAGCATTTTCTCATCAAGTGGGTCACCCAGATATACTCTCCTTTTCGCGGAAGATATTCCTTTCCGCAAAGGTCACTAATTGACTCTCTTTCCTCTTGCATAAGTCGACTCTTTTAATTGATATTAAATGAATAGTAAGCTCATTTGATGAGAGCGCAATTTGGTTAAAACATAAATCATCAATGAAAAGAAACAATTAGCGAGCTTGCTTATTAAGAGTGCAAGATTTCGATACAACAAGATCGTGAGATTTGCGCAAAGGTTATCAATGAAATCTTTCACTAGTAAACAACTTGATTTATTGATGGAAAAATCTTTTAGCAGTTGAAATGTCAAAAGAAATCGATAAATAATCGACGGTCATCAATAGGAAGCTGTTATGTCTATAGTCTCACTGCGAGTATCTTTTTGTGTTGTGCGAGGAGAAATCTCCAGCAAGAGGAGGCACGATGCAACTTCCACCCTCCTTTCCCCGCAAGGTCACTCATCGAAGTCCTTTTCAGCTTTGCAACGATTGAAGTCCCTTTCGGCGTAAGGTCCGTGTAATTTCACTCATGGAAGACCTTTTTATCTTATCATTATTCAACTCTTTCTTTTGGCGTAGGGTCACTCGTCATCATTATTAACGTGCTTTCCACCAAAGTTGACTAACCCAATTCCTTTTGAGTTTGTTATTTATTAATTATCATGTGAAGGCCAACTTCACAAGTCATGTCATCCGTCGAAGGGTACTGAATAATTATCCCCTCCAACATTCTTTCGGCCATTTAATATTTATAATGCCCGCCCTCAATAAATATTTTCTATTACAATTTTAGTCTTAAAGATTCAAAAAAAGCATATTAATAAATAAATGGTGTGAACATTTACATTTAAATCAATGAAATGCAAATATACCTATATTATTCAATTATTTGACCTAACGAATTTGTTCATGGCCATTGTCCACCTAGGTTCAGTCTTAATGCTTTTCTTGTTGCCCCTTTTTTTCCTTTGCTTTTTTTTTAAAATCTGATCTATATAAATAGTTGAAAGGAATATGTTCGATTTCCAATATAACTCACGAAAAAATGGCTCATCAGGTTAATGTATGGATATTGGTTGATCCAACATAACTTTTAAGTGAGTTATGTTGCTACTACTTTCATGGGCACAGTTGAACCCTAAAACCATAATTTGCGGTGCAAATGAACATTGGTGCAAACTTATGCATAAGTGTCCATCAAGATTCTTCTTGGCACTTCGCGCACTTGCGCAAGAAACCATAGTCTACAAGCAGTGCCTATCTCCCTTCAAAGGGTAAATCCTCATCTATGTAAACATCTCATCATTCTCCACCAACTCAGGTGTCCATGAAAAGGAATAGGTTCAACATAGCATAGCATATATAAATATGATGTTTATGTTGAAGAAGGCACGACTTCAATGGTCTGAAGTTTCACAAGCATGAGTGAATCTCATAACTGATTATCCAGCCCAGAACATGCAAGTTATGGATAACAGGCAAAATTGTGTGAATCTCTACATCTGTATCTACGAGCTACAAAAGCAGTTGTTCTTCAAGGATAATTGATAGGGATGCATCGGGTCAATCATATTGAAGGGCCATCTCAGTAAATATAAAATAGCATCAACTTGAATTTCAAAAGATTCAAAATTTCAAACCATTTCAATGATATAAAAAAATGTGAAGAATGCTAGATATGCTCCGATGGGGCGCTTATACATTGCCCATTATGCAGTTTGCCACAGCTTTGGAAACCATTTCTAAAATCAGCCTTTACATCCCCAAGCGTTGCTAAAAGTTAATGACTGTCACCATCACAAGCAAAATGTGCACAGGGTTACTTGTACCTCCTCTCTTTTGAAAGCTTTGGCGTAAGGATGGCAGGAGTGATTTATGCAGCTCTGCAAGGGGAAAAATGACATGCCTAAAGTATGATTTTAATTATTAGCAATAACACCTGGCATAATTAACTAAACATTACAAATGGCAGATCCAATGAAAAGGGAATTGCTGAGTAAATGTGAGGACAATGCAGAATAAAAACAAAAAATTTACTCCCCATTATGATAAGCTTACGTCAGGACACAAAACAAAGCAGGACTGCTTAACCTACTAATTCATGTTCATATTCATATTCTAAAGTTGCTTCTCAAGTAACTTATCCTATCCTGTCAGCTAAAATGTGGTCAGCAACTATGTGGTGTCACGTTTTTGTACAGTATGTTATAACTGTATGCTTTCTCTAGTCCCACGGCATGCATGTCAAGGATAGGATGCCAGCCCATCAATTAATAAGAAGATCAAATGCTGAAGAGTTAGATGTGATCTAGCTCAGGCCTTGTCACATGTACCTAATTGAGTACACAACCATTAATGGCATGATTAGAACAGCAATTGGATTTAGTATGACTAAGGGATTTTTCAAGCTAGAAACACAACCATGTTTGTTGATTAATCAAGTCCATCCAGTTAAAGTTTTGCATACCCTCACAACAAACTGCATACCCATCACCAATGGCATCCAAATATGGTTGAGATACTTTCTTGGCTCCTTCTTGCCAATAGAGACGATCGCGAATGCATAAACTTCCAAATTCTGTAACAGATGTCAAGTACAGAAATGTGCATCATATATACCTTCTCAGGAGGTGGTAGATCATTGATATTCAATATACAAAAAGTAATCTTCCACAGGAGATGCTACAAACAGATCACTGTGACATACCAAAACCGAAAAGATCTTAAATGCCCAAAGCAGATTATCAATAGTAAGGCATTCATACAACATGTGTCATCAATATCAAGGAGACCCAACCGACTGTATCTCCTCATGTAAAGTAGAAACGTCATACCTTCTATTTCCATGTAGTTCGATGGCAAAAGAAAATAGAGAAAGAAAGGAGGATTTTAATTATAGATCTTGTTGTCTGCATACTCTACAGTTTGAGACTCAGAAAGTAGGAAATATTCAAACCTTGATAAGTCCAAAACTTACAGATTATTGAGCTCAAATTCCAATGATATATATGCCCATAAATGTCAAGTGAGAATACTTTATAGAGTCAAGGAATCAAACCTCACATACTATAGTACCAAGCCAAGAATGAAAGATAACTGATAATCAGCAGACCGTGAGGGTTCTTACAAGGACAGATGATTCACATTCTTTGTCAAAGATAGCCGCCTTCAAGAGTTGGAATGACTGAAAAAAGAAAAAAAGAATTATCAGGGAAGTGACTGTAGTTGCGGAAGATCATTGACATGCAAAGTGATAAAGAGAGAAAAAGACAATTTCAAAAATGGACTATTTGAATTTTTCCAGGAATAGGTAGAAGGTATCTAGTGGCAACTTTTTAGAATGAGCAATCAGAAATGACCACTGATCCCCCTTTACAATACACCTGAACTTCCAAAAGATGCTTGAGGATGGTGGTGATCTTACACGGATCAAAACAACCCAAAAACCAAATAAGGCATCACTTAGGATGATCAAAAGGTTGAAATTATCATTTCTTAAATAAGCAAAGAGAAATTCCCTAAGAGGCACCCAACGGGGTGCCAATCCATTCACAAAAAGATGTTGGGGGCTGTTGGCCCTGAGTCCATTTCACCTTGCCACATAGCAAATACTATTAGCAACTAAGCATGGAAAGGTAAAGAAGATAAACTAAAGAGTGGAATGCAACCAACAAAATAATGAGCAAGCATCACCAAAGAACACCATTTCAGGAGCAGATTCTTAAGAAGCAGAATGATAATCTATTTAGTTTCCAAGATTCAATTACCTAATTACAAACCAGCATAAGACTTTCAAATCTGCAATCAGTCACAAAATGGAGGTTCACATTCATAAGTTAACTATCATTTTTTATATTGTCACAGAAAACTGAAGTATTTTATCCAGTCCAAATCTTTTCTTTCCAATATCAAATCTCCAATCAGTCACTAAATGGAGGTTCACATTCATAATTTAACTATCGCACAGCCAACAACTAAAAGTACGGTTGGCTAAAATACCTAATATAATCCTCTTAAGATGCAAATCTAGAAGAAGTTTCTTTACCTTAAAGGCAAGCTCTTTAATTTCCATCCTATATATAGCTTCCTCAGAAGGATCAACATCCTCTGGCAATGCTATGCATTCCCACCACCTAAATGCAATTATTGGTTATGAGTATGCCCATGCTTGACAAATAAATCTTGAATCGGTCAAACATGACAGAAAAATTACCTTCTCTTGTGACCAACTGATATTGGCTTCCATGCTTCTAAAGTTAAGGGCATATGAAAGTTGTCCTAACATGAGCCGTGTCCTTCATATAACTACTGATAAAAATTGCTTTTGACTTCCTATACCTTAATAAAGAGTATGCAATTGCCTGAAAAATGACAACCAATGTATCAGCTATCCACACCAGCTTTATCAAACCTGTCCAGTAGAGATCAGCAGATGACAATTGAGGTACATCTACAACCTAGTTGTAAAGCAACGGCATAAAATTTGCTTTGTGCATGGTATGCTGACTAACAACTGAGAACTTCACAGTTTAAGTACATGGTAATATTCTATAATCCACTTGTTCTGTGATAATAAAGCATGACAATATAATAATTTACGCATACAACAACAACCACCTAGCATTTTCTCACCAGGTGGGTCACCTAGAGAGACATACGAGTTGACCATGCCGAACTAAATTAGGCCAATGTAACAAAAAGTACATTTCCCCTCAGCACAACAATCTTAGAACAAGATCTAAGATAAAGCATAACATAGGAAATTCAATGCCTTAATTAGTTGCCTACATTTCCGAACCAGGAAGGGCAATTTGACAAGATGGAACATAAGGAATGGTTAAAGTCAATAGTCAATATCATTGTTTTGCTAGTTTGGATAATTCAACCATGAATATCCACCCAATTCCTCCTTTACCAATCCCTAACAGATATAACAAGTAGTTGAGTGACCCACTATTTCATTAGATGAAAGCACAGTCAATCTCGAAAATGTGCCCACCCTTAAGATATGAGTAAGTGTGAAAGCAAAAACCACAGCAAAACCCTTTTTTTGCTAGAAGAACAAATTTATTTTGCATCACAAGATAAAAAATACAAGAAATAGGGTTGGGAAATGAAACATAGGAAAAGGAATAAGAAACATGGAAAATATTTATGGAAGAGACGTGCTTTGGCTGCCAGACTGAAAATATCATTTGTTTCTGCAGTCAAAAGAACCAATGAAGAAGAAGGATCAATAGAAATAGACAACAAATTAAAAAAAAAAAAAAAAAAAAAAAAAAAATGAAACCAATCGACAATACAAATTAAGAGCTTTACCGTTAGCAAGAATTGGAGAAGAGCCTTTGTGGAAAAGGCTTCTGACTTCTCTCCAGTGCACAGTAAAGAATGAAATGAAATCCGGTCAGCATCTACACACACTTTGTTAAAGGGGATTGTTAAGATTACTAATTGAACTATTCCACTGAGTAGCACCATATAAAAAAAAAAAAGCTTACGGCAAGCTTTATACACATCATAACTCAGTAGTTGAATTCAATTTCCAGATTTGCAATCCAAAACTTTTGGTGCCAGGACTAAGCAGAAAGCACCTCCTCCTGTATTTATCTCCTGGAAAGTATCCCCTTTGAGCATAGATGATCAAAGTACCATCGAAATTAAAATGAACATCAAGAAGGTTTCCTTCCATACCCATGCCTTTGGTCGGTCCTTTACATACTATTTTAACCCGCTTCCAAGCAGGAAAATTAGCGAGAGACCGGAAATCTCAGGGGGGGAAAAGCAGTATATCAAAGCCCACCGTACCTTCACAACACTCACCTACCTACCCAAGACATATGCCCCGTCCCCACCGGGTGTCTTGGGCCGAGAACTCGCACATAACGAGCACCACGCCCTTGGAGCGTTGCCGCTCCCGCAACCGGATCCCTTGCCGTCACCGTCGTCCTCCCTTCCGTCATCGACGCCAGCGGAGCGCGATCTCTCCACGTTGGGGGTTCGGATCCTCGACGTGGGTGAAGTCCTCCGCCGCATTAGGGTCGGAAGCAGGCGCACGAGAGCACGAGGCGGTCCCGGAGCTGGAGCGTGGTTATAGAGTGAGGATGACGGCGACGATCCGGTTGCAGGTGGACACTTGCGGACGACATGGTCTTCGCTATGTGCGAGTACTCAGGCCGACGTTAGGGCCTGCAACTGGTACATCAAAAATCCCGCCGCTCATTTTGGCCCGAGAAAGGAAAAAGCGAGAGCAGAGGGATGAGAAGGAGCTGGACTGGGAATTTACAAGATACGCCGGTGTCCCATACCCTACTTATTTTTTTTTTTCTTTTTTTTAACTTTTTTCACTTATGTCTGACGATTGATTACTATGATTTTTCATAATATAGCAAATCAATTCGACATTGATAGGACTCGTATGATCAATAGTCTATATAATCTATTGATCATGCAATATTTTATCACACTAAATAAGTCTATTGAAATTTGTTAAGTTATTTCATTTTACTCATTAAATCATCTCATATTACTTGACTATTGAATTTATATGTTGTGTGTGTGTGTGTGTGTGGGGTTTCCCTCTATTTGTTAAGTTTTTCAATTGGATTTCTGAACTTAATATTTAAAGTCAAGTTCTACCTCAATTCGACAGAGGTGAGCAAGGTAAAAGCTTGATGGTTGAAGCTCTTGATGTGACACAAGCCACGTTGCAACGAGAGCAAGAGCAAAGAGAGATGAGAGCAATGCCGGAAAGAAGCCAAAATAGAGAGGGAAATAGGTGCTCGTGTGGGACATACAGTGAGCGAGAGGAAGAGAAGAAAGTGAGGACAGCCGTGTTCGTCAAAATGTCAGACATCGATTTCAATTTCGATTCACATGGAATTCTACCGTATTGTTCGTGGCGGTGCTTGTTATGTGTTAAACTAGTGCCAAGTGTTGAAAGGCCTCTTCCATTCTTGTGTTTTGGAGATTCTAGTTCGGTGAGATCCGGCTGCATCTGTATGATGATTATTTAGGCTTGTAGTCAGGACTAGTCCACCAAATATTACTATGGTTGTGCAATATTTATATGCTATATTACGTTTAAAAAGAAAGCATCAGCACATAAGCGAGGGTAACGTCTCCAAATTATGTAGAGTGCAGCTATCAAAATTGAATGGTATGTCCCTCACTATTTGGTTAGTCTTAGAAATCTGCTATCAAGGTCTCGCACGAATCAACCGTCAATTATCAGTTAGCCTCTCAGTTTACTATTGAAGCAATCAACGCTGTAACAGAGGCAAGGTGAATCACCTGCGTTCAGTATCCATGGTGGATACTACTTTTTTTGCCGATGGGTAGAGAATCAGTGGAAAGCCAGAGACAACAAGAAAAGAAGGGCTCACTTATGATGATGACCTTTCCTCCGATCACAGCGGTACCTAGGGAGCAAGAGAATGTCGATATCTTCAAAGAACTGAGGGTATTTACCTCCAGAGATATTTCTACATCGATGATCCCACCCAACCAGTTCGCAACCTAGGTATTTGACATCGAGTGCGCTGTCAAGGAGCGGGCAACCCTCTTCCAACATGTAGTTACAGTAATCCAGCTTTGTCTTCATAAACGGGCTCAAAATGCAGCAGCAAGGACAGACGTAAACCGTATGCATCAGCAAACGCTCATCTAAGTAGTTATGCAAAAAAATGACCAAGATGGATGTCTTTTCCTCTTGACTTGCGATCTATCCCTGCGTGTTTTTCTCAGCTGGCGACTCATGCAGTTCTTGAAGCTTCTTCTAGATGCCAAAACCTGAACTTGAGTAGCCTCGGCATGCCAAGAGTTCCACATTTTAATGTAGTCTAGAAGTTCTCTCAACCAGGGATTTTCCAGCAGCAAATTGGTAGAACCCAAGATTGGGAATGAAAATTCGATTAAGAAATCTAGACTCCTTACCCGACAACCAATCTGATCACTATGCCCAGGCTCATATAAAGTCACTGAATATACAACGGAAAGCTGTGGAAACCGATCAAAACTTTCCAAACAAGGCGGACTGGGACTAACCCTCTGATCCTACACATACAACGATCGCAGAAATCTAAAGAGAGCAGTGCCTTGTCTTTTCTTTGAAAGTCATGCATCCGCTTGGACACCACTTTCCTTCCAACCAGGACACAAGTATTAACATCAAATTTTTGTAGTACATAATTGGTTGAGATGAGCTCATTATCCCGGTGTCCCAAAGTGGGACTTCCACGGCAATATTTATCGACAAATTATCACCGTGCAAAAAGATTACCCTCGCTAGAGCACCTTCCAGAAAGGTGATGTTCATGAAATCCTGACGCTTCAGATGTCCACCACTCCTGAATAAGTATTTCCATTGGATAGCCTGGGAGACTAACAGAGAACATTGCACTCTTGAATGGACCTTCTGGCCCCAAGCTTCTTCCAGGGTCGAAAGCAATACAAGAGATCCTGCATGGGTCCAAAGCAATACAAGAGATCCTGCATGAGAGACCTATAGACCTCGTTGGTTTCTACCTTACTACCATTCAATTCCTAACGTCAGAACTTCTAGGTTCCAATGCGGAGGAGGTAATTCCCCGATTGTTGAGGAGGTAATTCCCCGATTGTTGTCCCAGATAGATCCAAGTGAGTTACTACCTTACCGCCATTCAATCCATAATGCCAGAACTTCTAGGTTCCAAAGCGGAAGAGGTAATTCCCTGATTGTTGTCCCAGATAGATTCAAGTGAGTTTCTACCTTACTACCATTCAATCCATAATGTCAGAACTTCTAGGTTCCAAAGCGGAAGAGGTAATTCCCTGATTGTTGTCCCAGATAGATCCAAGTGGGTCAAGGACTTTAGACTCCTACAATTCGCAAGACAATTGCTCAAGATCCGCTAGCCCTTTGATGGGGTCCTGAAGTTCAACTAATCCTGTATCCGTCTTAGACTAAAACTGTGTTTGGTAAATTGTACTTTGAAAGTCCATTGTAAAGTACATTTGAGTAAAATAGTGTTTGCAAAGATTACATTTACAAAGGACTTTGGTGATTAATAAAAAAAAATTATCAAAAAAAAAAATAAAAGAGTTCGCCGGCGAGGCAGGCGGCCTCAGGTAGCTCCCGAAGACGACCGATGAGGGCCACCTAGGGTCAGGCGACCTCCGGCAAGGGTTGCCTGGGGTCGGACGATGCCCAGCGGCCCTTCACCAGAGGTCACGCAACCTCGCGACGACCGAATCTGGGTTGCGCCTAAGGTCGCACGACCTCCAACGACCCAAATCTAGGTCGCGCCGGTCGCCGTGAGGTCGCGCGACCTCTCGGTGACCCAGATCCGGGTCGCACTTGAGGTCGCGTGACCTCGCGGCAACCAAATCCGAGTCGCGTTGGTCGCCACGAGGTTGCGCGACCTCCAGTGACACAACTCGGGAGCGGTGCGACTCGCCGGGGTCGCGCGACTGGCCAGTGACGGTCACCGTGACCTCGCCAACCTCAGCTGTGACCTCGTCGGCCTCTCGAGCTCGTCTCTAATCAGCCACACTGTCGGAGAAGAAGATGAACAATAGACATGAACAATAACATAAGGCATTCCGGAATGCCGAAAACCACAGGCGCAACCTAGGACCGCTGGGCTTTCACCTTGCAAATGCCAACTTTGCCTCAATGACCCTTGGAAAGTAGTTCCCAAACACCTTTATTTTGGCTCAAAAGCCTTTAGCCCTCCAAAGCCTATTGGAAAGTAGTTCCCAAATGCACCCTAAGTCTGCTAGCTCCATATGTTTGAAGTTTTGTCTAGCGATATTTGTTGGTCCTCTTCGACTAATTTGTTAAACATCTTACAACTATAGAGGCAAAATATTGACAAGAATGAGTTTTCATGAGGAAAAAAAGATCTTTTAGCAAATGTTTGTACTCTTAAAAAGCTTAGACACATTTTTCTTGTTTAATTAAAATAAATGATTAATCATTTTGAAATTATATTAGCCAAATTGTCGAAAGAAACTCAATTAGCCCTGGTTTGTTAAAAAAGATTTAAGGGTATATTAAAATGTTACCTTATTTTTGCATTGAAATTGTCTTCCATGGAGTTAGCCGCCACCAAAGAATGAATCTCCACCACCAAATCATTGGAAAAATTGTCAAAGGGTTGAATCTCCATGACTTTGATGTAATCGTTATCTAATTCAAACAAATAAATGAAGAATTTCAGCTTAAATAAAAGGGATATGACAAAATTGATAGACACTAAGAACTAATTGTCTTCGTATGAAAACTAACAAAATTTTGAATTCAAAAACCTTGAAATTAGAAAGAATAAGAGCTCCGAGGGAAGCTAGGCTCTAGCCAAAATGAGCCTTTCTCGCCCATCTTCCTAATGCCATCTTCCTAATGCGACCTTAAAATGAGGGCTAGATGCTTATGTATTTAAGAATTTCTTAGGTCAGGTAAATATATGCTTATTCCGGGGATAGGAAAATTCAAGACTCTTCCTTAAATTTTATCTTCACTAATGGATCCACAAGAGGCAGGACTCCAACCTTCTCCTTTCTCTCCTCTGTCTTTTTGTTCATTTATGGAAAATCATGAAATTCTAATAAAAAAGAAACTTCAAAATCATTTTCGTTTTTATTTTTTTCCTATATTTTTTTGCCATATTTAAATTTCTAGATATTATATATATAGCTGGGCTAGTGGTTGAGTTAATGAGACCGACCAGAGGATTGTAATTTATGTGTAGTGTATTTCCAATGTGAACTAAGTTCATGCTAAATTAATTGGTCAAAATTTAGGTATTAATAACAATCTCAAAATTTAGGCATGAATAGTATTTGTTAGTAAAAATTTATATTAAATAAAAATTAAAATACAAACTTCTAAAGAAGGAAATTCATACGCTAAATCAAATTTTCCAGGTAAGAAAATCATTCCAGCACAAAATATGAACCTATTAAAAAACGTATGGGGTCATTTATACGAATTTATTAATTGAAAAAAAGGATTTATACGAATTTATTAATTGAAAAAGGATTTTTAAAACTCTTGCAACAGGATAAAGAGTGAGAGAAGCTTCAGGACTTCTTTTTTTCGGGAATTTTCTAAGACAAAAACTCGAATTTCCTTTTCCCTCCTTGTTTGATTGCGTTTAATTATTCTAACTCAACCCATGGAATAAAATAAAAATCTATAATAATTTACTTAGTCACTTAAAAAAAAGAAAAACTCGAGGAAAGTAAGGAATGAGGACTCGGGATGAAAATTACAAATTATTTATTTGTTTTAACCAAATTAAAGGAGTTATAAAACTAATCCTGTTCCTGTTTCCGGACTAATAGTCCCTCAGCACATCCTCTCAGAACACACACACACAGACTACCAGACAACAACACCCGCTGGCTCCTCCCTCCCCCGACCACCGCTAAACCCTCCCGCTACTCACATTTTTTAAAAAGCAAAGTAAAAGCGGTATTACCGATTTGATAGTTGTGAGGGGGAGAGGGAGGCCGCCGGTGGCTTGCGCTCGCCAGACCGACGAATCACCCGACCCCACCAATGAACCACCGCACCGGACCAATGAACGCAGCGCGGCGTGCGAGAGGAGGCGGCGAAGAGAGAGAGTCGGGTGAGACGGAGCGTGAGAGGAGAGAGAGCGTGAAGGGGAGGCAGAAGAGAGAGAAAAGAGCGTATGGAAAAAGCGCGGGAGGGGTGAACAGAGAGAGAAGAGAGAGTGAGGGCATGCAGAGATCAACGGTGACGGGTGACGGGTGACGGGTGTTGATGAATAATTACGCTAGCCGGCTTTTTCTTTTTCTGCACATTTATAGTACAAGTCTACGTTCTAGCAAAATAAGGAAAATAAGGAAAACGGACGAAAATTAGAAAATATTTGTTTTTTCAAAACGAGGGAGTTATAAATTAATCTCAATTTAATATCTGGCATAAAATTTAATTTTTAATCGGCTGAATAAACCTTAAACCTAAGTTAAACAATGATTTTTCTTCTTCATTTCAATTAATTAAATTAACCAACAAAAGAAAAAAGAAATAATCGAAGCCTTAACCATATATTTATTTGCACCGTGTAATAAATAATGAACTATATGGTATGAAAAGAATTCTTGATGTATAATAAAAAAAAAAATCTCTAGATAATTTACTTTGAGAAAAAAAGTTTGATTGGACAAGGTTGAAACTTTATCATTTACAGTCTCCGATGAAAGGGAATTTATTGAAAATTGGTTTAATATTTGATGGTTGGTTTAATATTTGATGGGTGTGACCATCTTCATAATTCAACTTCAACTTCATTGCCGAATAAAAAATAAGTGTTTGCATAGAGTTTGGACACTACTTAACAAAAAGCCCTGTGTAAATACCTAACCATTTGAATGCTAATTCCATTTTTTCAATCAATTCCAAGGTTTCTTGGGGGGACATGGACATTTTTAAACTTTTGTCTGTAATAGCCCAATTTCAAATTTGTCACCCTAACCCTATTATCCTCTTTTTTAACTCTTTTTTAACTACCTAGACGGCATATATTCTTTTTTTAAAAATATATATTTGGGTAATATGACACTACATGTAAATATTACAACCCCAGTTTTAAATCTTGAAAAAGAAAATTGCAATGCAACATTCTTACCCTTAGTTTCTTCAAGAGCTTCTCCCAAGATCTCCTTCAAGATGATTAAAGTGAGGTTATTCTCGGTGGCTTGGGTTAAGACTGAAGCGTGGGGATTTAAGGATATTAACTTATTAAATAATTGAAGAAAAGAGTGATTCACTCTCTTTGGTTAGTGGACCGGAGTAAAATGATTTTCTGGGAACAATATTTTCTCAGGCGTTAGAGTTAGAGTGACCATTTTACTCTGCCCGTGGCATTATATATTTAATTTGAATATGTGTCTGGCAGGGTTTTGTAAATAACAAAAACCTTAAATTATACCTTATCTTAGACACATTTATCCCAAAAAAAAATTTACTCTCAAACTTTTTTCTACAACAAAAATCTTAAACTTATCAAAGGCGATTTTTGGCATATAAGTATAAATTTGGACTTTTGGGTGTCCGCGTCCAGGCCTCTTTAAGGTCGCTCCCTCCCTGCCTCCTTCCTCCTTCCTCCTTCCTGGAGAGGTGAGATGGTGAAGTATAGGATTTTTAATATGCAAATCACTATTTTGAATAAGTGAAGAAAATAGCTTACAATATTAACAAGCTCCTCCCCCATGTCCCAGCTTGTCCCCATGGGATGATCGTCCCCATGGGATGATCGAAGTCACAAGTCACAAGGACTCCAAGAAGACGCCAATCCAACAAATATATCGTCCACAATCAATAGATCCTCAGTTGCGAGTTTGTGGACCAATAGAGATCCTCAGTTGCGAGTTGGGAGAGAGAATAGACATGAACTCCAAACTATTATAATGTTATCAAATTCTAATGATATTCATATTTTGTTTTTCACAATCACATCCACAATTTACAACCGAAAGAGAGAGTGGATCCCATTAGATAAACCGGCATCCCTCATCCTCAGAATTAGCATCCCCACTAAACTCAAAGGATTTGCTCCTCTTCCATTAGAAATAGAAAGTGGGCAATGGGCAAATATTATTTGGAAGAAAATTTACTGCTAAAATAAAATAATAAGTATGAAAGTATCATCGCTTAAAAATATTCCTAATGTTAATGCAAATATTTATTAACCTTTTCAAAGTAAAAAAAAGAAACATGGAAAATGTTGTTCTTAAATAATTTCCCGCTAGTGATTTGAAAAAAAAAGGAGGAGGAGGAATTGTTATTAAGAAAACTCAAAAAATAAACATTTTCATTTGCACTTTAAAAAAAAAAAAAATGAATTATTTAATAATTTTTTAAAGACTTTTACCTCTACAGGCTTTTCTCACGCGGCATGAGACGAAGCCGCCGCCACAAGGTGGGGTCCACGACGGTCACCGTCTCCCCTTTCTCCCCCCTTGCCTCTCTTTCTTTCATCGGGGGTGGAGTTGCCTCTCTCTATGTCCTAAAATAAGTATCAATTTAAAGAATCAGTAAATACTAATTTAAACACAATCCTAGCTTAGACACTTCATCGTCCTTCCCCCTCTCCCACATTTGCTCCTCTCCGCGATCTGCTCTCCTACATTTCCTCCTTTCTTTCTTTCTTTCTGCCCACCTTATTACCTTATTCATATTCATATATTCGTGCACCTTATTACCTTATTCTACCTTCTTATTCATATTCATCCACTGGCGGTGAGCCCATCCAAAGCACAACTTACATATCCCCTCCCCGCAAAAATTTTAGAAAAAAAGAAAACATGTTGTGGGACACAGTCTGAGGCGTCGCTCGCTCTTACGGCGAGATACTTCTGGCTTTTTTTTACTTTCGTACAAGGGACGCACAGAGCCGCACAGAGCCCGCACAGTCTGATCTTGGTTGCTGCAAAAGACTAGCGTGAGAGTAGGAGGGCTGGGAGCGTTTGGGAGACGCTTTTTTTTTTGTCTCTAAGCTCCTTTTTGCCAATTTTGCCTATCCCCTAGCTCATATCATCTCATCTGTGCTTGGTGCTTGATGGTCCTAGGTATATTTAGGTGGTATATTTAGGTACTAGAGGGATAAATATCATCTCATCCGTGCTTGGTGCTTGATGGTCTTAGGTATATTTAGGTACTAGAGGGAGAGAACTGCTCTCGGGCACTAGTCCCCTTGTTAAATTCATCCAAAAAATTTAATTCAAACTTCTAACACTAGTTTAATCAAAATGAGAAACTATCATTGAACTAGTTAGTAGTTAGTGCTGGTCTCATTTACTTTTAAAAAAAAAAAACTATGCTCCAAAGAAAACAAAATAATTATGGGATTTCAAAATCCAATGCTCTACTTAACGCTCTACACATACACACACATACACACGGGAGAAATAAATTCTTGATATGTACCTCAAAAATAAAAAAGTTACTGCTACAGAAATTTTGAATAATCAAAGAAGATAATTATGATGATCAAAATAAACATCTCTATCTAGTTTAGTCTCTTCTTTTTCCCTTTACTTGTTTAATCAAAATAGTTTGTTTACTTGAGTTTTAATTCAAAATAGTTTAGTTCTTCCCTCATTTACTTTTTGTCCACTTATTAATCAAAATAAATTCATCAACTAAGAAATAAAATAATTAATCACGGAGAGAAGTATAATGGCCAAAATAAAGAGAAAGTATCAATTGAAACAAAACAAAATGATTAAGATTTCCGAACCTTGACCGGCCCCAAGCAAGCCCCGCATAAAGCTAACCAACCTTACCTAAGCTAAAGTGGGAGAAATAAGTGGATTAAGTTCCTAAAAAAGAAAAAAAAAAGTTAATGATCATCCAAGAATAGATGAAACATCTATTTTTAGATTGTATTTCCCAAGAAAAACTTGAATTTAAACATTACGGCCACCAACACCACTTTGGCCACCACTACCGCCTCAAGGTTGGGAGGTTGAGTTATGACCTGTGGAGAATGCATCCTTAGCTGGTTCACGTCAGACCTCAAGACTCTAAATAAGTCTCCGTCTCATGATATCTGGAAGAGATATTTGAATGTTCAAACCAGGAGGCTTCTCGGGCATGACCGTCGATGGGGCAATTCCAGATATTTGGAACAGATTTAGATTTTGAATAGGTCTTTGAGTCTTAATAGACTGCGTCCTCAATAAGATGATACTATCTAAGTCTAAATACTCCCTAAGTCTGGATTACCCCCGTTTTCCTTCTCTTTTCTTTGACTTTTCAACCTTTCTCTTTTATTTTCTTTTCTTTTATGTTCTTTTCTTTCTCTCTCTCTCTTCTTCTTTTTCTTCCTCTCTCTCTCCCGGGCATGGGAATGGGAATGGGAATGGGAATGGGCATGGGCTTTAGTCTCCTTGTTAAATTTACCCAAAAAATTGAATCAAAATAGTTACTCCCTTTTTTGTTCTTATTAATCAAAATAAATTCATCAAATTAAAAATAAAATAATTAATTAGGAGATTCATCATATAAAAATACTAAACTGTTCATTACTCTTCTTTACTAACAAAAACTATGCATAATGTTTAAACTATAATAGATTTATACTAAGAGACTAAACTAATAGACCGCTTTCATCCTTGTTTCTATCCTTGTTTCTCGATCATCATCTTGGATTATTATAGTTTTTGTTAGTAAAGAATAGTAATGCCTAGCGTTTTCTCTTTATTTTGATTACTTCTCTCCCTAATTAGTTATTTTAGTTATTCTATCTTTTTATTTGATGAATTTATTTTACTTCTCTCCTAATTAATTTTTTATGGTAAATTTAAGGAGATGCACCCAATGTTCTAAGTAGAGCATTGGGATTTCCTTCCAATAAAACTCAAGTAAAGATTTATTTTGATTAAACAATAGACCAAACTAAAGGTTTTTCATCCTTTTTTCATCCTTTGTTTGATCATCATTATCTTCTTTGCATTATTCATAATTTGTATCGTTAACTTTTTTATTTTTTATTTTGAGGAACTTATTCTCCTGAGGGTTAGCTATGTGGGGCTTGCTCGTTGGTCAAGGTAAGTTACATAGACCATTGCGATTATGAAAATCCTATAATTATTTTGTTTTGTTTGAAGAATTCATTTGATTTTGATCGAATTATATGCATAGTTTTTGTAAGTGTAAGTAAAGAAGAGTAATGGTCTTTATTTTGATTACTTCTATCCCTAATTACTTTTTTATTTTTTTATTTGATGAATTTATTTTTCTCTCCTAATTAATTTTTTTTATTTGATTATTTGATGAATTTATTTTGATTAATAAGTGGACAAATGTAAACCAAAAGTAAAGGGGACCAAACAAGAGTAAACTATTTTGAATTAATTTTTTGGGTAAATTTAACAAGGAGACTAAACATAACATGCCATGCCCATTCCCATGCTTGTGCCCATGTTTAAACTCAAGTTTTCTAATTTGTTTGTTTAGAATGGATAGATTTATTTTGATTAAAGAAGAGGTGTTGACACCTGAATTTTACTATTTTACTTAAAAAATAAATGGCATTAAATGTTAGGAATTAGTCACAAAAAAAAAAAAATAAAAATAAAAAAAAAAAAAAAAAACGATCGAAAATGGTCGGGTCGGGTTGGATCCGGCTTTGGCCCGACCCATCCCTTTTCTTTTCTCTTCCTCCCCCGCGCTGGGCCGGCCCAAGCCTCCTTTCTCCTTCAGCCCGGCCCGCGCTCGTTTTTCCTCCCTCCAGCCAGTCTTCGCTGCAGGACCTGTAAGGAAGAGCAGAAAACAGATCAGCAGCAGAGAGCAGAAGGAGCAACGATGGAGGAGCAGGGAGATCGAGATGGCAGCGTGATCCGCGGGTCGGGGAATGCCTGGCCGGCAACTGGCACGGCCGTGGTCTTCGCGCGAGGTCCTGCAGAAGAAAAAGAGAGCAAAAAAGGGAAAGAAAGGGGAAGAAAAAGGAGGGGGCCGAAGACCAGCAGAGGGAGAGGAGAATCGGCACCACATAAACACCAAGAGGAGAGCGAGCGAGAGAGAGAGAATACACAAAAATAGAGGGAGAAACAGAGAGAGAAGGGGACCTCCTTGTGCCGTCAATCGCTGCCGGAGTCGCCAACCACCTCCAACTCCAACCGGAGCCCACAGCACAGCAACACAGGGGGAGTCGAACCCTCTTCTTCCTCAACAGCTCTTGGTCGCTCGACCCCCCTGCACGGCGCGGCCGCACCAGCCACCGCGCCGGCCATCGCGCCTCCACCCAATGCCGGCAGCTGAACCGCCGGCCACCGCCACTCCGCTTGCAACCCAACGCCGTCACAGCAACCCGCAGCAACCTGCGAGCCCTCTCACCGAGCTTCCGTCGCGTCTCCGCCATTGATCGTCCCCCTGCGTCGGCCACCGCCGCTCCGTGCTCGCCTGCTGACCCACGAGGACCACCAGGCGTTGTTCGCCAGCCCCGACGAGCTACTGCTGTTTGTTGCCTCTACCCACCTGTCGCCGCGCTACCGTTACCCGACGCAAGCAGATCTGAGCTGGTCGCCACGCCGCTGCCGCCCTACAGCCGTCTGAAGCTCCGCCCCACTGTCGTTGCTTCCGCGCCCTCCGCTTGAGCCTCCGTTCCGCCTTCTTCACCTCTGTTCTGCTGCGTCTCCGCGAGCACCCTCGCCCTCTGCCGGTCTCTGCCGCTCCTACAGCTAGCTGCGACACCAACAACCCGCGAAGCCGCCGCTGCCCCGCTGCTCCACCCGAGCTCCGAACGCCGACCCCCTGCGCTCGCCGCCGCTGCCGTTCGACCAACCGCCTCGAGCCGTGCCGCCGTTCCCCTGACGCCGTCGCCGCATTAGATCTCCGCTGCGGCCCTAGGCCGGCCGTGGCCGCCATTCGACCAGCCGCCTCAAGCCGTTCCGTCGTTCCACCTGACGCCGTCCCTGCGCCCGCCGCCAACGACACCGTCTGCTCACAACGCCGCCGCCGTGCGGTCATCCGCCGCCGCCGCGGAAGAGCAGGAGAATGAGGAGGTACGAGCCGGGCATACTTGAGTTGGGTTTGGGCTGTGTTAGTACATTAGGCTTGTGGGCTTTATTTTTAAAATGAAAAAGCTTAGACCAGATTGGGCCCGCTGGTTGGGCCTAATCCGAACCAAAGAAAGGCCCGACCAACCTTGGTCGGGCCTTATATTTCGGATAGGCCGATCGGCCCGACCCCGAACCGAACCGAACCCGGACCCGACCCGCACCGACTGGGCTGAACCCAGGTCGGGTCTGACCGAACCCGACCCGGTTGGCCCATTTTTTTAAAAATTAAAAAATTAATTAAATTCAAAAAATTCAAAAAAAAATTAAAAAATTGAAAAATTTCGAAAATTAAAAAATGTAGAATTTGGTTGGAAATTGCCATGTTTTGCCTTTTTAGTATAATTAGGTCTTTATTTGCTTGTACATTGATTATACCGCGTGCTTAATTTGCATATCTAATTATGTTTAATTGTACGTGTTTAATTTTATTGTAATTAGGATCTTGGTAGCTATAATTGTTACTTTAATGATTGTGCACCTGCATGATCACCTTATATATTAGTGGATAGGCATAAAATCAATCTAGACTGTCTGCCAAACATTATTTTGTTAAAATGAACAAGATTATGTATCGAAAGGGCACTAATTGGTCAATTAGTGTAATCAAGTCCCCGACTCTGGATTCTCTGGTTATGTAGGAAGTGAGGTACACTCTCATGCCTCACTTGGTTTCTAGCCGACCCCAATAGGCTAGTGCCTACTCCTTTTGTGTAAAATTTCTAAAAAATATCCCAATATCACGCAGGGTATGGGTTTGGGAGAGCCCGCACCTAATCATGGGCCTTAGGCCCGTCCTTTAGGCGATACCCCTAAACCTACTCCCTCCCCCCGATGGTAGGTTGCAACAAGAGGGAAAAACAAACTAAACTAAGAGACTAGACTAAATAGACCATTTCATCTTAATAGACCATAGATCACCATCATTATCTTGTTTGGATTATTAAAGATCATTATTATTATTATTTTTGGAACTTATCATGAATCCACTTATTTCTCCCATAATCATTTTGTTTTGTTTCAATAATTATGATAGTTTCTCTTTATTTTTATTTTGATTAATCTAGTTTTGTCTCTCCCTAATTTGATTATTTGATTATTTTATTTGATGAATTTATTTTGATTAATAAGTAGACCAAAAGTAAACGAAAGTAAACTATTTTGAATTAATTTTTTTGAATTAATTTTTTTGGATAAATTTAAGGAGACTAAACATGCTCATTGCTATGCCCAAATAAAACTCAAGTTTTTCTAAGTAAACATATTTATTTTGATTAAAACTAAACTAAGAGACTAAACTATATACACCATAGGTTTTTCATCCTTTTTCAAGCTTCAATCATCATTATCTTTGCATTATTCAGGTATCATTAACTTTTTAATTTTTATTTAGAGGAAGAATCAACTTATTTCTCCGTGGGGTTTGCTTGGCGTTGGTCAAGCTAAGGCTGCGTTTGTTTTCATTCTTTTTTTCTGTTTTTGAACAACTTCTCTGCTTTTTTTTGTTCCTAGGAACAAAAAAAGGAACATAAACGCGTTTGGGTGCGTTTTTGTTCCAAAATTGTTTTTTGTTAAACACACGAAATGAAAACAAAAAAAAAAAATTGTTTCTTGTTTCTTGAACATAATTCCGAAACACTTCTCTTTTTTCTTCTTCTTTTTCTTTGGCGGGTCCGGCCTCGGCCATGGCCGGCGACCGGCCATTGAGGGTCGGTGACGCCGTCGAGGGCCGGTGACCTCGCGGGAGCGTCGCCGGCCCTCGGCGAGGCCGAGCTCGCCCGGCCGGCCGGCCGAGGCTCGGCCTCGCGGATCCGGGCGAGCTCGAGCTTGCCCGGCCCAAGGCGAGGCCGCCGGCCCTCGTCGGCCGATCGCCGACCATGGCCAAGGCCGGCGACCGACCAAAGAAAAAAAAAAAAAAAAGAAAAAGAAAAAAAAAAAAAGGAAAAATAAATAAGAAAAATAAGAAAGAAAATAGAAAAATTAAAATTAAAAATTAAAAAATTAAAAGAAAAAAAAAATTATACAAATTTACCAAACGTGTTTCGTTCATTTTTTATTCCCGGAACAAGTTTACTAAACGCGTTTTTGTTCAAAAATTATTCCGGAACGAAACATTTTTTCTATTTCGTTTTCCTGGAACAATTTTAAACGAAATGTTACCAAACGCACCCTAAGTTACTTAAGTGTAGAGCATTGGAGCATTGGGATTTTCCCATAATTATTTTGTTTTGCATAGTTTTTGTTAGTAAAGAATAGTAATGCTTAGTGTTCATAGTTTCTCTCTCTTTTTTTTTTTTTTATTACTTCTCTCCCTAATTAGTTATTTTATTTTTTTATTTGATGAATTTATTTTACTCCTAATTAATTTTTTTATTTTTTTATTTGATGAATTAATTTTCATTAATAAGTGGACAAAAGTAAACCAAAAGTAAAGGGGACTAAGGCTGCGTTTGGTTCTTAGGAAAATTCAAAGGATTTGCAAAAGCCGTTTGGTAAGGAGAAAAATAAATTTTGTGATTAATATTAGTTTTTTTTTTTAAAAAATTTGTTTAAAATTGAAAAAAATAATGTATGCAAATTTGTAAATATAAATTTTGACAATAATACTAAAAAAATCAAATACATATATATATATATATATATATATATATATATTAAAATATTTTTTAATTTTTATTTGCTTAAAATTGAAAAAAAAATTATGTATGCAACTTTTTAAATATAAATATAAATTTTGACAATGCTAAAAAAAAAATCAAATACATATATATATAATTTAAAAAAAAAAAGACATTTTAGTTTTTATTTGTTTAAAATTGAAAAAAAAAAAACATATGCACATTTTTAAATATAAATTTTAAATAAATTTAAAAATAATGCTAAAAATCAAATACATACATATATATAATTTTTTATAGAAAAAAGACTAAACCTGAAATTTTTTAATTTTTATTTGTTTAAAATTGAAAAAAAAAAAAAATGTATGCAACTTTTTAAATATAAAATTTGATCAAATACACACACACACACACACACACACACACACACACACATATATAATTTTTAAAAAAATCAAATGTATATGCTAAAAAAATCAAATATGTAAATATTTTGTTTAAAAAAGACCAAACTATATTTAATTTTTTTAGCATTTACATATATTTAATTTTTTTTAGCATCATTTTGGCATCTAAATAAATAATAAGGAGGGAAAAATCAAAGTTAGTCCCTAGGCCTCTACTTCAAAATGATTGGTTGCCGGTAGCATTTTCCCAAGTTAAGCATTTTCGACTTTGGGCGAGAGCGCCTAAACTAAACGCACCACCACCAAAGGTCCCTAAAGTGTAAACTATTTTGAATTAATTTTTTGGGTAAATATAAACATGCCATGCCCATGCCCATTCCTGTGCCATGTCCAATATTTAAACTTGATTGATTAAACAAGAGGGAAAAACAAACTAAACTAAGAGCAAACTAAATAGACCATTTCAATCTTAAATATACCATAGGTTTTCAAGCTTCAATTATTGGATTATTAAAGATCGATAATGGATTTAAAAAAAAAGAATCCGATTTAAAAAAAATTAAATTAAATTAGATTATAAATTCTTTTGTTCCAAGCCTCTTTTGTCTCTTGCTCTGCTCAGAAATCCTCTTGCTCATCCTGTTGCTCAAGAAACTCTCTTCCTCAGGAATCCCCTTAAAAAATGTCTTTCTTCTTCTGCAGAATGAATGGGAGAATGACTTTGAGGACTCCGAGCCTGATTAGCTATCCCTTTCCTCCTCATCCTTCTTCGCTACTCTCTCCGAGATCTCCCACCTTTCCTCCTCGACCTCATTTCACAAAGGCGACCCCCTACACCCACATTACGAATAAAATTAATTAACGAGTAAAATTTAATTAATTTCACATTATAATTTATAATGTGAAATTAATATTAATTAGTAAAATATATTAATTTATATGTTAATTAAGTTCCATTATAAAATATAATTAATATTTTATAATGGAACTTAATTAATTATTAATAAATATATTAATTATATAATTAATTAAATTATATAATTAATATTAATTTACTCAATAATTAATTTATTATTGAGTAAATGTCTATGTTAATTATATAAAAATTTTAATTATATAATTAATTAAAATATTTTATATAATTACTATAAAATATTTTATTATTTTCGGTTACTCTCCCACCTTTTCTCCTCGACCTCATTTCACAAAACTGACCCCCACACCCACATCAACATCAAATGGGGGTGAGGCAAATGTGATACCTCGTTCTTCAGTCGGAAGCCTATATTTAACATTTGGATATTATCGCTCACTGGAATGGGAATGAGAATGAGAATATGATGACGACGTGCAATATGGGTATCTTAGGAGCAAGACATGACACTCAGGTAAGGCTAAATCAAAATTAAGAGAGAAGTGAATCTAGCTAACATCATATATTCAAATTTTTTGAATTTTTTTTTTTTCAGAGATCAAGGGAAGAGGTGCAAGAGCTTATTGCTGCTATGAAACTTACTGGTGTATTCATTGAGTTGTCAAAGGATCGAGAGCATATAATTAAGGAACCCTCTAGTGAATTTCATGTGGCCGTGGAGGCCAAAAAGTGTAAGGCCGAGGTTATATGAGGAGATATGGAACAAGGAGTAATAAAACTTGTTTTATTATTTGCCCTTAAATCTTGTTAAATGTTATTATTAAATGTTGTTATGAAGAATGATTTTGTGACATTTTGTTCTTTCGGGAAATGTTGAAACTTATAGACCGGGATATGCTATCCCAAGAGATGCACGTGTTGAGCAAGGTGGAGGTGTGAACCCACGAGGAGCGAGTTGATCTTATCTTTAACAATTTTCACTTAATCCTTCGCAATCTTGATTCTTTTCCTTCGGTCATGAAGGTTATACAGGACAAAAGAGGCAAGTGAGTTCCTTTTTCCTATTATGGTTGAAAATCTCAAGTTATTATCTTTAAAAATCTCAATTGTTGATACACATGTTCGACCATTTGCTTGCTAAAAGCTGCCCAACGTCATCATTCACTAGTTGCATCCTTCACTAGTTGCGGTGGTTGGCAAAGTCCACATTCCTGGGCTCTCAAGGTATCTTATAATGGAGCCTCTATAATGGAGGCGGCTGAGAACTCATAGAGGTTCATGGTGCCTATTTGGAAGGCTTATAGGATCATGTTTGGAAGGCTAATTTGGAAGGCTAATTGTGCTTTTGATCCTAATCCTTAGGCCTGGTTTTGTGCAACAACCTTTTTTGCTAATGGCTTCCTTTCCTCCTCTCTATCTCTCTCTAAGCCTTTTTTAATCACAAGAAAACATGTTATTTCCTATTTCTCCTCCCTCATCCCTTGGCATGACAGCTCTCGTAATATGAACAACAAGTTGAATTGGTGAACTTGAGAATGTCGAGTTCTTGTTGTTGTTCATATTGGCTGAAATTCATTTTCAACCCTTGGGAATACGGGAGCTGTCATGCTAAGGGAGGAGGGAGGAGGAATAGGAAATAACAGGTTTTCTTGTGATTGAAAAAGGTTTTCTTGTTATTAAAAAAAGGCGTAAAAAGAGATAGAGACGAGGAAATGAAGCCATTAGCAAAAAATGTTGTTGCACAATACCAGGCCTAAGGATTAGGATCAAAAGCACAATTAACCTTCCAAATTAGCCTTCCAAACATGATCCCATAAGACTTCCAAACAGGCACCATGATCATTTATGAGTTTTCAGCCGCCTCCATTATAAAGCCTCCATTATGAGATACCTTGAGAGTCTAGGGATGTGGGTTTTGCCAACCACCGCAACTAATGAAGGATGACGTTGGGCAGCTTTTAGCAAATGGTCGAACATGAATCTGTATCAACAATTGAGATTTTTAAGAATAATAACTTGAGATTTTCAACCATAATAGGAAAAAGGAACTCACTTGTCTCTTTCGTCCCGTATAACCTTTATGACCGAGGGAAATAAGTCAAGATTGCGAAGGATTAAGTAAAAATTGTTAAAGATAAGATTAACTCGCTCCTCATGGGTTCATACCTCCACTTTGCTCAACATGTGCATCTCTTGGGATGGCATATCTCGGTCTATAAGTTTCAGCATTTCCTGAAAGAACAAAATGTCACAAAATCATTCTTCATAACAACATTTAATAACAACATTTAACAAGATTTAAGGGCAAACAATAAAACAAGTTTTATTATTTCTTGTTCCATATCTCCACATATAACCTCGGCCCCACACTTTTTGGCCTCCACGGCCACATGAAATTCACTAGAGGGTTCCTTAATTATATACTCTCGATCCCTTAACAACTCAATGAATACACCAGTAGGTTTCATAGCAGCAATAAGCTCTTGCACCTTTTCCCTTGATCTCTCAAAAAAACTTTCAAAAAATTTGAATATATGATGTTAGCTAGACTTACTTCTCTCTTGATTTAGCCTTACCTGAGTGTTATGTCTTGCTCTTAAGATACCCGTATTGCACGTCGTCATCCTATTCCCATTCCTAGTGAGCGATAATATCCAGATCTTAAATATAGGCTTCCGACTGAAGAATGGGGGTATCCCATTGGCTTCACCCCCATTTGATGTTGATGTGGGCGTGTGGGTCAACTTCGTGAAATGAGGTCGAGGAGAAAAGGTGGGAGATCTGGGAGAGAGCAGCGAAGAAGGATGAGGAGGAAAGGGATGGCTGATTGAACTCGGAGTAGTCATTTTGCAAAAGAAGAAAAACATTTTTTAGGGGGTTCTTGAGGAAGAAAGTTTCTTGAGCAAGAGGATTTCTGAGTAGAGTAAGAAACAAGAGGGGCTTGGAACGGGTGAATTTATAATCTAATTTATTTTTTTTTAAATCGGATTCTTTTTTTTTCTAAATCCATTATTAATTTTCTTCTTTTTTTTTTTTTTAAAATAAAAATAATTAAACTTTCGAATTCTTTTAGAAATAATTAAAGTTCGAATTTTTCTAGAAATAATTAAAGATTCGTTTTTAATAATAAAAATAATTAAAAATTAAAAATATTATTAAAATGAGTAAAAAATAGTTTGTAGGTAATAGTTTGATTTTGAAAAGATTTTTTAAGAAAATTTTCCAAAAACCAAAAAAAAAACTCTTTTTCTTATAAAATTAATTTTTCTTTTTAAAAAAATCTATTTTTTTTTTATCTTTATTTTGAAAATATCAAATTTTTTATGTTTTTTGTCATAGCTTGAGCTCGGGCGGCCCAGCTCATGCCTCGCCCGATTAGAGGCTCTAGCGAGACTCCGGCCGAGCAAGAAAGAAAAAAAAGGAAGAAAGGGAAAAAAGACTGATTTTAGCATTTTGTTCTTTGTAGGAGATAATTCCGTTTTTACTTTTGTACGAAGTACGGAGAGAGAGAGAGGCCATAGAGGAAGGGACACAGTCTGGTGAGGTGAGGCGTTGCTCGCTCGTGCTCGTACTCGTACGGAGAGATACTCCCGACTAGGAGAGAGAGAGAACGAGGTAGTGAGAGGCGAGTAGAGAGAGGGAGAGGGAGAGGGAGAGGGGGACGGTAGTTATAGTGGTAGGACATGTAGTTATGGTTTGTATTAGAAAGCTTTTTGCTTTGCTCGCCCTAACTCCTTTTTGCCGCCTAGCTCATAATCATAGTAATTAGGTATAATTAGATAGCAATTAAGTATAACTCGACATTGGGCACGTCACTAGTCCCTTGTTAAATTTACCCAAAAAGAATTAATTCAAACTTCTCTTCCTGGTTTACCTTGGTTTACCTTTGGTCCAGTTGTTTTTCTTTTTCTTTTTGGTGACCCACCTAATTTACCCTTGCCACCGCCCCACGGCAAGGCAAGGCACCGCTTAAATCCCCACCCCAAGCCACCACGCGATAGCAAGCATAATTAATTAGAATTGAGAATTATCATTGAACTAGTTTACTAACTAGGCATTACCCCCAATCCCAAAGCTCACCATGACCAACTAGCTAACCCTCCACCTCATACAAATTTTTTTAATAATCCAAATAAGATAATGATGATCAAAATAAATGGTCTCAAGAACTATCTAATTTAGTCTCTTCTTTTTTCCCTTTACTTGTTTAATCAAAATAAATTGTTTACTTGAGTTTTTCGAAGGAAATCCCAATCCTCTACTTAGAACATTGGCACTTACAACATTGGCATGGCATGGGCATGGGCATGTTTACTCTCCTTAAATTTACCCAAAAAAAAAAATTAATTCAAAATAGTTTACTTCTTCTTCCCTCATTTACATTCTTACTTTCCTCCCTTTATTAATCAAAATAAATTCATCAAATAAAAAAAATTAAATAATTAATTAGGGAGAGAAGTATAATGGCCTACTTACAAGATTAATCAACACTAGATTAATCAAAATAAAGAGAAACTATCAATGATAAGTTACCAATTTTTTTTTTTACTGATCTTTAATAATCCAATAATGGAAGCTTGAAAACCTATGGTCTATTTAAGATTGAAATGGTCTAGGTCTTAGTTTAGTTTGTTTTTCCCTCTTGTTTAATCAATCCAGTTTAAACATTGGGCCCGCATGGCACGGAATGGGCATGGGCATGGCATGTTTATATTTAAACAAAAAATTAATTCAAAATAGTTTACTCTTTAGGGGCCTTTGGTGGTGGTGCGTTCGGTTTAGGCGCTCTCTACCTCCAAAGTCGAAAATGCTGAACTTGGGAAAATGCTACCGGCAACCAACCATTTTGAAGTAGAGCCCTAGGGACTAACTTTGATTTTTCCCTCATTATTTATTTAAATGCCAAAATAATGCTAAAAAAAAATCAAATATATGTAAATGCTAAAAAATTAAATATATTTTGGTCTTTTTAAAAATAAGACAATTATGATGATCAAAATAAACATCTCTATCTAGCTTTTCAAACAAAATAAAACAGGAAAGGCAAAGAAGGGCAAAGTTTAGTATTAAAACAAATAAAATTGTCACACCACGGTCTTGAGACCATGTAAGGTTCATTCCATCTATAATATGAATTGCTTTCGGCAACCCTTGAATCAATTTTTAACACGGAGACTAAATGTCCATGCCCATTCCCATGCCCCTGACCAATGTTCTATTTCTAAGTAGTAGAGCATTGGGATTTCTTAAACTCAAGTTTTTCTAAGTAAACAAACTCCAGAGATTTGTTTTATTTTGATTAAACAAGAGAAAACAAGAGACTAAACTAAGAGACTAAACTAAACCTTTAGTTTATTTAAGAATAGACCATAGCTTCTTCATCCTTTATTTCAAGATTTCAAGCTTGGATCATATTATCTTTTTTGAATTATTCAAAGTTTCATTAACCTTTTCTCTTTTTTCCTTTTTTTTTTCTGAGGAACTTATTATGAGCAAAGACATAGAATATTCTATTCAAGACTTAATTCTCACCTAGTGGAGGAATCGCCTCATTTACATTGCATTTATAATCTTTTTTTTTTAATTTAAATTCAATAGCGGTACGCTGTAAATATGGAGTCCTACTACCAACCTTCCAATACCTCCAAGCCCATAGAGGGTAGCCAAGCCCATAGGTCCACGGGCGTAGAGCCTCTTTATCCGAAATTTGATTTACGGATGCTGGTTAGTTAAGTAAATCTCAACATAATGTAAAACAGACCTAAGGCTAAATCTCAACACAATGTTGATCGCTACATTTGGGAAAAATTGAAACTTTAATAAGACAAGTGGTGGCCAGACAAGCGGAGGTAAGAGAGCGGAAGAAGAAGAAGAAGACAGGCTAGAGAGACGGAGAGGGAGACCGACCAGAGAGGTTGGGGGGGGGAGAATGGCTTCTCTCTCGCTCTCTCTTTTCTTCCCCTCCTCCCTTGTTCTCTCTTTTCTTTGTTTTGGATGTTGTTTACCAAGAATGTGGAAAACGAGGATCGTTTTCTTGCCCGTGATCAACAATAAGAAAGAGAGGAAAGAGAGAGAGCTCCGGTCAAGAAAGACGAAAGGAAATCAAGATGAAAAAATGGTCTTTCGCGGATCAACACGCTCTCCCCCCTTTTTTCTTTCAATTTTTGGTTTTTTTTCCTTTTTTTTCCGTATGATATTTAATTCAAATAATTGAATTCTACAGGTTTTTGTAATCAGGATCGGAGTTGGGGCTACTTTTTTCACTATTGATGTGAGAACAAACGTGGGTAGATAAAATGAGGTAAAAACTCAGAAGTATGCCACTGTACTTGCCCCCACATAGAAAGAAAGAGGAAAACCGCAGAAAGAACGAACGATCTAACAAAACCGGCCTGCGGATTGCAGCATTCTTCCAATGACATTGTTTTTTAGAAACAAATACCATAAGAGGTAAACCATATATCCATTTAGCTGTTGGTTATTATTCTCCATTCAGTTGCCAAATTGATCATACAATAATCACGAAACTGTGTTGGTGCATTTGCGATTTCATTAGCAATGGATCATAAGAGTCTTATCATATTTATACTCATATTTATACTGATATACCATATGAAAATTTTGTCATATCCTCATTAAAAATCCCCGTGATAAGTTAGGTGATAAGTTAGAAGTAGACTTGAAGTATTATGATTAAATGGGTCTATTACGAGAAAGCAGATCACAAGCAGGCGCAATCGATGGCATCTTCTAAGCTTACCAAAACAACTTGGCATTCCGAAGAAAAAGAGAATATACCCTTGAAAAAGAGAGAGATCGCAAGAGACGCCAAGAGAGAAATTTGATGACGGCGGTCGAAGAAATCGACCTCGATCGGGGGTTGAGGGTCCTATTTATAGGGCTTTAGATGCTACCTTGAAGGTAAGTGCCGAGACGGAGACGGAACAGCGCCTCGTTTTCGAGAAATTTGATGACATCGCAAGCAAGCACGATGGCATCTTCCAAGCAAAAAGCTTCGACCAAAACAACTTGGCATTTCGAAGAAGAGAATCCAGAGAAATACCCTGCATGGTATATTCACTACCAACTGAGAACTTAACAGTTTAAGTACATGGTAATATTCTATGATCCACATGTTCTGTGATAATAAAGCATGACAATATAAGAATTTAAGCATACCACAACAACCACCTAGCATTTTCTCACCAGGTGGGTCACCCAGATAGACACACAAGTTGACCATGCCGAACTAAATTAGGCCAATGTAACAAAAAGTATATTTCCCCTCCGCACAACAGTCTTAGAACAAGATCTAAGATAAAGCATAACATAGGAAATTCAATGCCTCACTTAGCCGCCTACATTTCTCGACCAGGAAGGGCAATCTGACAAGATGGTACAGAATCAATCGTTAACGTCAATAGTCAATATAATTGTTTTCGGCAGTTCATATAGTTCAAGCATGATCATCCACCCAATTCCTCCTTTACCGATCCCTAACAGAAATAACAAGTAGTTGAGTGACACACTTTTCAGTGTAATCATAGTCAATCTCGAAAATGTGCCTAACATTAAGATATGAATAAGTATCAAGGAAAAAACTGCAACGACAAGTTCCTTTGCTAGAAGAACGAATTCATTTTGCATCACCAGTAAAAATTACAAGAAATAGGGTTGGGAAATGAAACGTAGGAAGAGGAATAAGGAAAATGGAAATTACTCAGAGAAGAAACGTACTTTTTCTGCCAGAATGAAAATATCATTTGTTTCTGCAGTGAAAAGAACCAACGAAGAAGAAGGATCAATAGAAATAGACAAAAAATTAAAAAGACAAAAAATGAAACCAATCGACAATACAAATTAAGAGCTTTACCCTTGGCAAGAATTGGAGAAGAGCCTTTGTGGAAAACGCTTCTGACTTCTCTCCAGTGCACGGTAAAGAATGAAATGAATTCCATTCCAGTCAGCATCTGCACACACTTTGCTAAAAAGGGTTGCTAAGATTACTAATTGAACTATTCCACAGAGTATCCCCATAAAAAAAATACTTACGGCAAGCTTTATACACATCAGAACTCAGTTGTTGAATTCAATTTCCAGATTTGCAATTCAAAACTTTTGATGTTAGGACTAAGCAAAAAGCACCTTCTCCTGTATTTATCTCTTGGAAAGTAGCCTCTTTGAGCATAGATTATCCAAGTACCATCCAAATCAAAAAAGCAATGTAAACATCAAGAAGGTTTCTTTCCATACTTACGCTTTTGGTCCTTTTCATACTATTACAACTCGCTCCCAAGCAGGAAAATAGCGAGAGACCGGAAATCTCAGGGGAAAAAAGAATCATATCAAAGCCCACCGTGTCTTCACAGCACTCACCTACCTACCCGAGACATACGCCCCGTCCCGACCAGGTGCCTTCGGCCGAGAACTCGCACATGACGATCACCACGCCCCTGGAGAGTTGCTGCTCCCGCAACCAGATCCCTCGTCGTCACCGTCGTCCTCCCTCCCGTCATCGGCTCCAACGGAGCGCGCTCTCTCTCTCTCTCAGGGCTCTCCACGTTGGGGATTCGGATCCTCGACGTGGGTGAAGTCCTGGGCGGCATTAGGGGACTGCGAATTTACAAGATACACCGGCGTACATACCCTACTTTTTTTTTTTCTTTTTTTACTTATGTCTAACACTTGATTACTACGATTTCTCATGATATAGTACATCAATTCGACATTGATTAATCAATAGTCTACATAATCTAAAGATCATGCAATATTTTATCATACTAAATAGGTCTATTGAAGTTTGTTAAGTTATTTCATTTTTACTTGTTAAATCATCTCATATTACTTGACTATTAAATTAATGTGTTGTTTATATATATGTGTGTGTGATTTCCCTCTATCTATTATGTTAATCATCTTAATTGGACTTTCAAACGTCATATTTGTTAGGACTAGGTAGATCAACTAGAGAGGGGTGAATAGGTGATTAAGTGGAATAAAATAAATTTAAACAATTTGCAACAGAACAACTATTATATCCAAGTGGATCATTAGACATTTCCTTAGAAGATCACTAGGCCAATCTACCCATTAAACTTGAACGTTGTTTGAAGATCTTAAAACTTCAACGTTGTCGAGATAGAAGTCTCTCGTGAATTCTGCCGCCCATACACTGAATAGAGCTTCCATAAGAAGAGTGTTTCACTTGGAAAGAATATTTCACCTCTTGTAAATTGAATTATCCAAGACTTGTTAAATTCAATTTTGAGAGATTAGATCTGATATCCTTTCCTTCTTGGATAAATCTATTAATTACAGCAAAAAATCCACCAATTTTATGACCGTTGCACGGGGATTGTCTTCTAGAACAATATCTCGATAATCAAATATCAAAGATATGAATTACTTCATGACTTTGAGTCTAATTCTTTGAATCTAATGAATAACGTCTGAAGGTGTTTATGAGAGTTTTCACCTGGAAAATCTTATCATCAGAGTCATAGAAAATTTTGTTAATCATCAAAACTAAAAAGGAAATTTTCCTCAACAGTATTAAAGTTAAGTTCTACCTCAATTCGACAGTTGATGGTTGAAGCTCTTGATGTGACAGAAGCCACGTTGCAAATGGGAGCAAGAGCAAAGAGAGATGAGAGCAACGCCGGACAGAAGCCAAAATAGAGAGGGAAATAAGTGCTCGTGTGGGAGATACAGTGAGCGAGAGGAAGAGAAGAAAATGAGGCCAGCTGTGTTCGTCAAAACGTCAGACATCGATTTCAATTTCAATTCACATGGAATTCTATTATGTTGTTGTGGCGGTGCTTGTTACGTGTTAAATTGGTGCCAAGTGTTGAAAAGCCTCTTCCATCCATGTGTTTTGGAGATTCTAGTTCGGTGAGATCCGGCTGCATTTGTATGATGACTATTTAGGCTTGTAGTCAGGACTACTCGACCCAAATATTAATAGGGTTTTGCAATATTTGTATGCTATTTTACGTTTAGAAAGAAAAGCATCAACACATAACCGAGGGTCACATTTCCAAGATATATAGAGTGCAGCTATCAAAATTAAATGGGATGTCCCTCACAATTTGGTAAGTCTTAGAAATCTGCTACCAAAGTCCTGCACGAATCACCGCCAATTTATTAATTAGCCTCTTAGTTCACTATTTGAAGCAATCTCTGCTATATCAAAGGTAAGGTGAATCACCTGCGTTCAGAATCCATATACTGCTTTTTTTGGATGGGTAGAGAATCAGTGAAAAGCCAGAGACAACAAGAAAAGAAGGGCTCACTTATGATGATGACCTTTCTTCCGATCACGGCAGTACCTAGGGATCAAGAGTATGCCCATGTCTTCAAAGAACTAAGGGTATTTGCCTCCAGAAGTATTTCTATATGGATGATCCCACCCAACCAATTTGCGACCTCGGTGAATTCCCTTGCAAGCCTCTTCCAACACGTACTTACTGTTGGGAAAAAAGAAAGATAATATTTGCGGATAATGCCCAGATAATTTTTCCCGCTACTATTTCTGTGAAATTAAATAGGATATTCAATGAAAGCAGTAAAGATGAATAGTAAATAACACCAGAACTTTTAACGTGGAAAACCCTCCAAGGTGAAGGGAAAAACCACGGGACCGTAGTCCACTTCAAACTTCCACTATGATAAATAATGGGATACAACTTCACCCAAAGGTGGATCTCTCACTGTCTTCAATTTGTGGATCCGAACCTCTCACAAATTGGATAACTCTCAAAGATAACTCTCTTTCTTGGAAGAAGAAAACTGTTTCTTCCGCTACGCTGCTATGATATTCTTGCTCTGTGTGTCACATCTTCTCCGTTGAGGAGGACTCCTATTTATAGGAGCAAAAAGCAATCCCAATTGGAATTGTACGATATAAAAAAATCACGTAGATATATCCCCTAATCTCTCGTGATTTTGTAGATCCGAGAATATCACTTTTCCAATCTCCCTTGATTTTCTGGATGTAGAATATCACGTTGATATATCTCCCAACCTCTTTCTTTTTCTCCTTTTTTTTTTCTTTTTACTTTTACACACTCACCACTATATATTCTACTACAGATATACGTAATTGCGTTGGCCTCTCCAATTGGGAGTGACCTACTCAACACTTACGGTAATCCAACTTTGTCTTCATAAATGGGCACAAAATGCAGCAGCAAGAACAGACTTAAACCGTATGCATCAGCGAACGCTCATCCAAGTATTTATGCAAAAATATAATCGAGATAGACTTCGCTTCCACATGGCTCGTGATATATACCTGCGTGTATTTCTCAGTCTTTGACTCATGCGGTTCTCGAAGCTTCTTCTAGACGCCGAATGCTGAACTTGAATGGCCTCCTCATGCCGAACTTGAATGTCATGCCAAACTTGATTGGCCACCTCATGCATAGCTTGAATGACCTTAGAAGCCTCATGCTGAACTTGAATGGCCTCCTTATGTCAAGAGTCCCACCTTTCAATGTAGTATAGAAGTTTTTCTCTCCAACGAGGCAGCGTCCAAACGGAAGGACCCAAGATTGGATGTGACGATTTGGTTACCAATTCCAGATGCTTTACCCGACGACCAAACTGGGGACTATGCCCAGGCTCATATAAGGTCATTGAAAATCTAAGGAAAAGCTGTGGAAATCGATCAAAATCTTCCAAACAAGGCGGACTGGGACTGAACCCTCTGTTCTCCGAGGTTATACACATACAATGACTGCAAAATTCTAAAGAGAGCAGCACATCTTGTGCTCCCTGAAGGTCATGCATCCACTTGGATACCCACTTTCTTTCCAACCAAGACACAAGCATTAAAATCAGATTTTTGAGGTACAGGATTGGTTGAGATGAGCTCATTAACCCGGTGTCCCGAAGTGGGACTTCCACATCAATATATATCGAAGAAACATCATGACGATAGAATATGCTCGCTAAAATCTTAGATGGGCACCTTCCTGAAAGGTGATGCTCATGAAATCCTGGTGCTGTAGTTGTCCTTTGCCCCTGAATAAGTATTTCTATCGGATAGCCTGGGAGACGAACAGAGAACCTTGCAGTCTTGAATGGGCCACGTCGTCGCAGGCTTTTTTTCCGGTCCAAGCAATGCTCGAGTTCTTCCATGAGATACCTATACGTAATCACTCGGGTTTCTACCTTACTCCTATCCATCAATAATGTTAGAACTTCTAGGTCCCAAAGCGAAGGAGGTAATTCCTCGATAGTTGTCCCAGATATATCTAAGTGAGTCAAAGACTTTAATTCTCCAACGGCATCCGACAACGAATTTAGACTCCTACAATCCGCCAAACACAAGTGCTCAAGATCCACTAGCCCTTTGATTGTGTCCGGAAGTTTGACTAATCCTGTATCCTCCACAATTAGCCTTGACAAACGTCTTAGATTACCAATTGAGTCTGGCAAATAACAAACACTACAACTCTGGATCAAGATGAGCTCTCTCAAGGCAGTTAGATAACCAATTTCCTCAGGCAACTCCCTAAGACATGGACACCATTTGATTTTCAAGTAAATCAACTGCTTTAGTTTACCAATTGAGCGATCAATTTCAGCCAAGCTTGGGATATCTTTCAGAATCAATCTCTCCAAACTCATAAACTCAGACAAGCAAGGTGTTTTGATTAAGGAGTTGGATTGCGAAAGATTCAAAACTTTCAGTTTACTTGCTACCTGCAAAATAGCAACCAACTTAATACTGTTAGGACTCGGTATGCATTGGAAAATAGGTGCATGTCATCATATATTCAGACTATTAGTTGAAAGAGTAAATAAATTGAGTGAAATTGTACCATGATTTTGACCCATCCGCTCCATCCTTCTGTAGTGATATGGCCTGAAAGCTTGAGAACAACAAGGTGATTCAGCACAAAGTTGTTTGCTTGAAGTTTCGGTGGACAATTTCGCCAACAAAGCCATTTTAGCTGCGGCAAAATATCCTCAAAGTTGCCAGCAAAGTTTCCTCCATCCGATTCAAGAAACCTCACATTCTTGAGATTTGCAAAATCTTCACTTGTAAAATTGCGTCTCGATGTGCACATTGTGAGTGCTACCACATTTTCTATTCCCTGACAGTAGGAAAACAAAGTTAATAGCCACTATTTCATTCACCCGCACATGTGCATGAGCTCTTTCTTTCTTTTCTTGTAACCACCCGGCCCCTTCTACATGGGCCAAGCCTCGGATGAGAGTAGAGTTGAGTGTGAAGTCTTTATTTGAGATGAATGATTACTAAGTTACGAATAATAATGAAGATTCAATCTTTTATAAGGTTCTAGATATCTTGTAAATTATTTGAGGAATCAATTGTTTATAGTACCTTTGAGATGGATTGTATGAAGGGCGCATTTAAGTTTGCGATTAGATGTTATTGGAAATTTGAAATTGAAGTAGAAGCATCCTTGGGTGATAATGGAAGTAAGAAAGAGGAGAAGTTCTCGTAAGGAGACAAGATCTTTCGTTGTTTTGTGGGATGCTTATATTGTAGATTATGGGAGGTTTCTATATCTTGATGGATGTGAATGTCTCGTGATTCAAGAAGATTAATGTAAGATTGGAAAATCAATTTCTTGCAAAGTCGAGGTTATGGGTGGACATAAGGATATTAGGGCGCGCATGATAAAATTTATGTTTCTCAATTTCTCTGTTTCTCTGTTCCCGAACAGGTTTGGAACATAAATCCGTTTGGTAACGCAATTTGATTTCTCTATTTCGAAACAGATTTCTATTCCGAAATAGAGAAATAAAAAATCAGAAGCTGAAATTTTTAACTTCTTAGTTTCTGAAATAGAAATAGAAATAAAAAAATCTCAAATTTTCAATTTAGTCCAAAATATTTTAGATCACTAATATTGAAATAGAAATAGAAATAGTTAATTTAGTCCAAAATATTTTAATGATTTTTTAATATAATTATTTCAATCAATATTGATTGAAAATCTTAACCATTGGGCCAGATGGTGAGAATTGAATGAACAAGGCTTCATTTGTTGCACGCAATAGATTTCACGCATGGTATTAGTCAACTTATCATATTCATATCTAACGAGTCTTTTTTTACCTACTCTTCCATCGTACGTCAGGACAATGGCTCTATCTAGCTACCTATTTTTAAATCATAAACTTCATATTGAGGCAGTAAAAATATGTCAAATCATTAGGGTTTCATCTGATTTTTCTTTTATAAGGAAATGAGATCTAATAAGGAATTTATTGTTCTTGTAAGAGTGTTGATGAAAATACAGATTTTGATAATAAATTTTTAAATAATACTAATGTTGATAATTTTGAAAAAAATTGGTGACGATTTTGAACATGATGAGAATTTTTTTAACAAAACTTGAAAAGAAATTGGAATTAGACTTGAAGTTAGGATTTTTTTTAGGAGATTAGACTATTACAATCATGGCTATCATTAGACTTATTTGATTAATGTGAAATCAATTTCAGCAAAAACATAACGACATATTCACTACAATTGAATTTCAATTGATTTTTTTTTTTTGCCACGTTGTTTATTTTTCGAAAGAAAACATTACGTAATAGGAAACGTAAGTACATGTAATAGGAAATTCCATGAAATTATATTTTCAACTTATTATTTCGACTATTATTTTGTATTTGAGGATTTCCTATGTTGTTATCTAATCAATTTTTATTCCTAGAAATAGAAATTTTATTCTGTTATCAAACGGATTTCTGTTACAGAAATAGAAATTTTCAGTCGTTATCAAACAGGTTTCTTTGTTCAAAAACTTGTCCAGGGAATAGAAATTGAGAAATTTTGTCATGCGCGCCCTTATTGAATGTGACGGTTGGAGTTTTACAAGATGAGATAGAGTTTGTAGTTGATTTGATTTTGCATCCTACCTCTTCTAGATGTAAAGTTTTCTTAGAGGTGCCAACATAGAGAGTTGAAGGCTGTGGCTTCTCGTTAAAGAAAAAAGGAGAAAAGAGGAATGGTTTGGGGATACGGAGAAGAATGATTTTTTTTGTTCCACTTCTTGGTTAAGTTGATTTGGTAAGGTAGGTCACCCTCTATCACTTCTATGTATTTCTTGTGCATCATTCATAAAGTAACAATGAAATTATTTTGTCCATCTATAAATATTACAGATTATTAGCGAGAAACATGTTATTTGAATTGTTGTGTTCTTTTTAACTATGCTCACGATCAACTTATGCGATAATCACACATTGAAATTGCCAAGTGTGAACACTAAGTTCTATTTTGTGGCTTAATCTCTGCCTATGTGATTTTGGGGCCTAGCTGTCGTTGTTATGGTTTTTGGACATACTCTTGACTTGGGCAATGAGTTCGGATCCATTAATCATTAAATACCGATAGTTTCTTTATTATATTTAATACGTGTACAATAATAATGATTATATTTGATTTTATGGAAGTGTTGTTTGTCACTTAGTTGGAAATCCGTTTAATCATCAGTGAAACTGACGTTTTTAGAGTTTTTGCTAAAGTTGGGTAAGATCGAGAAACTTGAGGGTTCATGATTTTTTTAACAGAGTGCTTAGTGGAGGTGTAGATAATTTTCTTATATTATTTTGATGGATGTATGTACTTCCGTGACTATAATATTAGCGGTGAAATTTGGTGGTGTTGATTTTTTAGACTTTGGTGTTAAATAATAACTTTTCAATATTATTTGAAGTTTAAAGGATTGGATATTCAGTATTTGTGAAAGTTAAATGAAACATGATGCCATTTACTACATTTGAATCAAACTTTTGAAGAGATAATTCTTTTAGCTTTACCAGTGATTACTAATGTGACATTATCCAAAAAAAAACACTCTTTTATAGTACTCGAGTTCATAAAACCTTAGATATTATTTTTGCGTGTGCAGTATCTAGAAATAACAAGATAACGTTTTGCTACTTTATATGAAAAACCTCGACATATATCAATAAGAAAAATTGTAAAGGTAAAAGATAAATTGCACACATATAATTATGTAATGGAAAAGTTTAGTTAGTCTTTAAAAAAAAAAAAATTCTATTGTGTTTAGATATTTTTATCTTATTTAAATACTTTGGAAAATTGGTGTGCTACATATTGGTGAAAAAAATCATATAGTTAGCAAATTTCTCTTTAAGAAAACATAATTAATTCACAAGTTTTTTCTATTGTATAGGCTTCTTAGCTAGTCAAGGGAATGTGCAAGTGAGATGAACTTTTGGATGCATAGAATAGTGTTGCTCATACTTACCTTTTTAGCTTCTACTACGTCCGGGGCCATCTCAAAAAAGCACAATCTGCTTCGATCTCCTGATTTGTCAGTACTCTCTTGACAAAAAATTTTCCTTCCAAAATCTCTCAACTCATCATTTATCCAAATTCTATTACGATCCACCATGATGATCAAGGATTTATTGATAAGGACGTCAATTTGGATTTCCGGAAGAAATTCACAAGCTTTCCACATATACATTGCATTAGTTATTTTCTTGTCAACAAAGAAACTTGCAATGTCCAGAAAAATTTGTTTTGCCTCATATTTAAGTGCATCATATCTTAACATTATCCGCCGTGGGATGCACACCTCTTCATCTTCAAGTCTTTGTGGTGTTCTTATGTTACAACTGTTCGTTTGTACTGTCAAATCTTCACGATTCCAAATCGAATTAGGCAATTCCTTGATAGCAGTCCCAGATAGATCCAACTCAGTCAAACATCCTAACTTCCCAACAGCATCTGGCAACCCATTTAGACTCGTACAATTCACCAAAGACATGTACTCAAGAGCCACTAGCTTTTCGATTGCCTCCGGAAGTTGAACTAATCTTGTATTTTCCATTACTAGCCTTGACAAATGTTTTAGATAACGGATCGATTTTGGCAAATCACGAACACTAAAACAGTGGACCAAGATTAGCTCTCTCAGTGCAGTTAGACAACCAATTTCCTTGGGCAACCCTCCAAGATGCGGACACCATTTGATTTTCAAGTAAATCAACCGCTCTAGTTTGCCAACCGAGGGATCAATTTCAACCAACTTTGGGAAATCTTTTAGAATCAATCTCTCCAAGCTAATTAATTCATAGACGGGAGGTGTTTTGATTAAGGATTTAGATCCCGCGAGATGCAAAACTTTCAGTTTACTTGGCACCTACAAAACAACAACCAACTTTATGCATTGCAAAATATGTGCATGTCATCATATATTCACACAATTAGTTGAAAGAGTAAATGAGGTGCAATTCTACCATCATTTGGACCCATCCACTCCATTCTTCTATGATGATATTCCCGAAAGCTTGAGAACAACTAAGTGATTCACACAAAATTGTTTGCTTGAAGTTTTAGAGGACAATTTTGCCAACAAAGCCATCTTAGCTCGGCAAAATATCTTCAAAGTTGCCAGTGAAGTTTCCTCCATCCAATTCAAGAAATCTTGCGTTTATGAGATTCGCAAAATCTTCCCGTGTAAAATTGTGTCTCGATCTCCATAGTGTGAGTGCTACCACATTTTCTGTCCCCTGACCATACCAAAATGAAGTTAATAACCACTACCCATCATAGGAATCCCTATTTCATTCCCTGTGAAATTACATACTATGCAAATTGAAGTTGAAATTCATAATTGTAGGCAGAGTAATTCTGTTTTATGGCTTAATCATAGCCTATGTTATTTTTGGGGCTTAGCCATGGCCATTGTAGTTTTCAGCTTTATAACCTAGTGAGTTTGACCATAGCTTTTGGTAATTCGGCTTTATAATTATTGAATATAATTTAATATTTCTTTATTTTTTGAAATCACGTTTACTTGATGATGGTATTCATGCTTTTATGTGAATAAATATAGAACTTCCGTTTCTCCATCCCCACAAGGACATAGAACCTATTTCTTGGAACTACTATTCCAAATCATATAAGATATTCATATTATAATAATGATTGTATTTGATTCCATGGAAGTGATGTTTGCAACTTCTGAGTTAGTAATCAGCTTACTTGGCTGTGAACTGATCTCTCCACCAAATTTGTTAATGCTAAGTAGGTATATTCACAATAACCGAGTAGTTACTCAATTTGAGTCAAATTTTTTAAGTGAGGATTCTTTTAGCTTTATCAGACATTACTAAGGTAATATTTTCAAAAAATACTTTTTCATAATACTCTCGTGACCAAGCAATTTTCCTTCTGTTCAAACGTGCATTATCCAAATTCAGCAGGATAGATTTTGCTACTATACACACACACACACCCCTCATCGTATATCAATAAAAAAAAATTACAAAGTTAAAATATGAATTATATGATTATGTAGTGGAAAAGTTCAAGTTATTTAAACCCAATAATTATGCTATTTGAATAATTTTGAAGATGGATGCACTATTTATTGGTGAAAAAGAATAAAATAATTAGCAACTTCTCTTTCAAGGAAACGCATAGTAAATTCCCAAGTTTTTTCTACAACACGAACTTCTTAGCTAGAGAGATGAACTCTTAGATGCGTAGTTGTGCAGGAAGGAATGAAATAGCATTGTTCTTACTTACCTTTTAGCTTGTACTATGTCTAGGGCCATCTGAGAAACCACAATCTACTTCGATCTCCAGGTTTGCCGATGCTTTCTTGACGAACAATTTCCCTTCCAAGATCTCTCAATTGATCATGAATCCATATTCTATCACGATCAACAATCTTGATCAAGGACTTATTAATAAGGACATCAATTTCGACTTCAGGGAATAAGTCACAAGCTTCCCACATATACATTGCATCGGTTATCTTCTTGTTAACAAAGAAACATGCAATGTCCAGAAAAATTTGTTTTGTCTCATGTCCAAGTGCATCATAACTTATCTTTAACTTATGTTGGACTTCTTCGTGAGGTATTTCCTTCAACTTCTTCAGTGTGCTTTTCCACTTTGTTTTACTTATGGTACGAAGATGTGAACCTATCACCTCAACAGCCAATGGAAGTCCTCCAGTGAGGGCAACAACTTCTGTTGAGAGATCATAAAGATCAAACAGAGCCGAATCTGTGTTGATAGCAAGCTTCTTGAAAAGTTGAAGAGCATGATCAAAATGCATTTCCTTCATTTCGTATAGAAAAATTTTTCTATACCCGGTTAAGATATTTTCCTCCAATCCTTCCGCCTTGATCTTAGGAAAAACACATTTATCTCTAGTTGTAATGATGATCCTACTCCCTGGACCACATGAAGTACAATGGCTCGCTAGTTGCATAAATTGGTCATTTTCATCCATTCCATCGAAAACAAGCAAGACTCGTTTGTTAGGTAATCTATTTCTGATCATATTGTTCACATCCTCAAAATCAAAGGTTTCAGGAAGCGAGAAATTGAAAAGATCTGCTACCAGTTTCCTTTGCATTTTTACAATGCCATGGCATGGAGATGACTCCAGGATGTTTGAAAGGAAGGAGTGACCTTCAAATCCAGAAAATAGTTCATTGAAGATTGCCTTGGCAAGAGTTGTCTTTCCAATGCCACCCATCCCATGGATTATGACAAATCGTACATCACCAGTATCAGCATGATTCAACAATTTCTCTATATCTTCAATACGATCATCAATTCCAACTAGATAGGTGGGCAAATCTCTTTTTCTTATTATGATCATCTGTGATACCTTTTTAATGACATCGTCAATGACCTCGCCTTGCCTGCCATATTCACGAAATCATTGCACATGAGACTATACATAAGCAATTAGAATTTCAAATAGAAGCCAATAATTTATATCTAGCATGCCAACATGTATTTTCCATTTGGTACTCGCACTATATGTACATAAATCGCTTATTCCACAAATACTGATATGGCTTCTCATACGGCCCCAAAGAGTTTATCTAAACAGTTTGAATGACATATATATCGCATTTGAACCAATCACTAGCATTTTACTCTAGGAGTTTATCGGCATGTAGATGGTCTTAGCCTAACAATAGAAAATGATGTATACAAACCTGTGTGCTTGTGGGTGCTCCTCTTCTAAGACTCAACCGTAAGGGCCAATAAATGAATAGATAGATAAACAAACAAAGATGGTGTCAATACCTTTGATCTTTCATATGCCACCCTTTGATTCTAGCCACCGTGGTCAAAGCCTCCTTCCAAGGCTTCACTTCAATGCAGCCAAGGTCCTCCTCATGCTTCGTTAGGGCGCTTCTGTACAGCTCCGTTTCAAGCTTAACATCCCAGGGGTCCACATCATAAAAGATGGGTAGTATCTCTTTCTCCGGGGATTGGCCATAGCTCTCCACCATGTGTGTCAGCTCTCGGAGGCACCATCTACTCGAAGCGTAATTTTTGGAAAAAATAGGAATGTATATGTGGGAGTTTTCTACTGCTCGCAAGATCTCTAAGATCTTTTCGCCTGGTCGTAACTCTTCATCGTCCCTAAAAATGCGGATTCCTGCCTTTCTCATGAACACATAGAGGCAATCTATGAATGTGTTGCGAGTGTCGGGTCCTCGAAAGCTCAAGAACACGTCGTAGTCACCACCTGTTGCAGTTCCTGAGTTGGCCTCTTCTCTCGCCATGTAGCGACACAGATCAATGCTACTTCTTTTTTGAGGTGGTGCTTGAGGAGATTTCTACGGCCAGCGGCGTACGATCAAGATGAGTAGTGGCTTACACTCTCTTTTTTTCGCTTATGGTCCCTCATTGAAGCGTCGCCCGACCCTAATACCTGAGCACTTGACCCACGTCGAGGATCCGAACCCAGCGAATCGCAGGAGGACGCTTCAGAGGAACTCTCCAAAAGAGTGGTGGTCCTCGTGTGCGCGTCCTCAGCCGAGGGCGGCACGTGCGACGTGAACCCTGGTCGGGAGGAAAGTCTCTGGTGAGTGTTGCGACTCGAAGAGGAGCGAAACCGCAGGGGAGAGAGAGAGAGAAGGAATTTAGAGAGGAGCCAGAGAACCGAGAACTTTGCTGGTTCTTCCACGGTTCCTGATGCTGAAATGACCAAGGCAGACTAGGCTTTGAGCCTTCCAAAAGGCCAGCTTTCTCTTAAGGAGGTTTACGAAAAAAATTCCTAAACGCCCAATTTCAGCCCAAGGGGCTTCGGCTTGGGAAAGCCCGTCCCAATTGCAGCCTAAGATTAATAGTGAGTCAAGGCCTCGGCCTCCCACGAATTATCATTGTAAAAACAGCAATAGCTAGTGAATATCGGGACACCAGAGATGGTAAATTCTACCAAACTTTTTCGAATGTCCTAATAATCATAACTTTCCTTAAGTAATTGTAAATAATTCGAGTTATTATAAATTTCTTTTTTCCTTTTTATTTTGTAACTTATTTCAATATTCGCGATAATTCTTAACAGTTCGCAAGTTTAAGGAATCCATTGGAAAGTAACTATCTTTGTATACTGTAATTTTCCTTGATAAATTATAGATCGATAATTTTATAATTATTTTTCCTCTTCTTCTGTAAAATCCAATCTACATTTCAATAATTTTGCTCTCCTAACTAATGTCTCTAATTGCTTGAAAACGGTTCTGTATTTTCCCACATGAGACTAGAGAATTTTCCTGTTAAGAAAATTAGCTTCTTCCAATCACTCATGCTCAACAACATTGGTCCGATAGCGCCTGCAAACCGCACACCGGAAAAAGAAAGGAGCTGGTCCATGCATCCATGCGGGGCTCCAGATCCCCATCCACAAATCAAAATCAAAAGGACAGGAAAAATAAAATAAAAAAGAGGAAATTTTACAAGATGAAAACTCGTTGAAGATAGAAGATCATCATCGTCATCCATCAAATGAAAAGAAAGAGCCATAGAAAAGCCCATAGCCAACAACCCCTGATAACCAGACACTACCACCATTTTGCACATCGCACCGAACATATAGAAATCACAGCACACCAAAATCGAAACATTGGATGAAGAACCGAAATCGAAACCGAGAGAGTGAGAGAGAGAGAGAGAGAGAGAGAGAGAGAGAGAGAGAGTACCTAAGAGAGAGCTGATCGATGGCAGACCGACAAAGGTGAGGCCACAACCCGTCAGACCGAGAGAGAGGCTTCGAGCGATAATTGAGAGAGAGAGAGAAAGAGACCGAGTGGCGCTGCTGAAGAGACTTGACAAAGAGGCCAGATCTGAGAAAGCCCCGCTCAATAGACTTTATATATATAGAGAGAGAGAGGCCAGATCTGAGAAATTGAGTGAGAAATGAGAAAGAACTGAGAAAGTGTTGGAGAGACTTGACTTAAAAGAGTTGTGTATATATATATAGAAAAGAGAGAGGCCAGATCTGAGAAATTAAGAGAGAAATGAGAAAGAACTGAGAAAGTGTTGGAGAGACTTGACTTAAAAGAGTTGTATATATATATATATATATATATATATATATATATATATATATATATATATATAAAAGAGAGGCCAGATCTGAGAAATTAAGAGAGAAATGAGAAAGAACTGAGAAAGTGTTGGAGAGACTTGACTTAAAAGAGTTATATATATATATATATATATATATATATAAGAGAGGCCAGATCTGAGAAATTAAGAGAGAAATGAGAAAGAACTGAGAAAGTGTTGGAGAGACTTGACTTAAAAGAGTTGTATATATATATATATATAAAAGAGAGGCCAGATCTGAGAAATTAAGAGAGAAATGAGAAAGAACTGAGAAAGTGTTGGAGAGACTTGACTTAAAAGAGTTATATATATATATAAGAGAGGCCAGATCTGAGAAATTAAGAGAGAAATGAGAAAGAACTGAGAAAGTGTTGGAGAGACTTGACTTAAAAGAGTTGAGGTTTCATTTTGAACTGGTTTTGAGCCGGTTGTGGTTGTTGGCTATCACAATAAACACAAGCAAATCTTGCACCTAATCAAAGTCTCTGAGAAAAATATATATTGCTTAGTTCAGAATCTTCCTTGAAAGTAATCTGTACTATTTCTCACCTATATATGTATTACATTGCTAACAAATGAGAATAATGACTAATCTCAAAACACGCGGAATATCATGCCAAAACAAATATGTGGTGTCTAACTCTATAGCTTGCAAAACGTTGATAATGAAAAGGGTCGTTGAACAACATAAACTTTAAAACTGTTGTCTATGAAATGAATGCAACATGAATTGCAAATAGCAATTCCAAAAATATGTCACGGTTGGCTAAGCTTAATAGTGAGCAAAGGCATTGCACAAATTTTTATTGGAACACTAGAGATAGGTAGTTCACATCGGATCTTTGCATCTCCTATCTCTTCGTTTACCCCGTATATGTTTGATAGAAGCATTTGCATCTAATATGATCAAATTGTTTCTGCATGTACCAAAACTTTGACTTCAATTATTTTGCCAAAAATTATCAAGCTTTGTAAATTTTATGTTGTATTATTAGTCTCAACAAAATTGCAATTTGATTTCGACCCTTCTACTCCTTTCTTCTGTGGCGACATCGCCTGAAAGCTTGAGAACGACTAGGTGATTCAGCAAAAAGTCGTTTGCTAGAAGTTCCAGAGGAAAATTTCACCAGCAAAGCCATCTTATCTTCAGCAAAATTTCCTCAAAGTTGCCAGCAAAGTTCCCTCTATCCAATTCAAGAAAACCTCGCATTAATGAGATATCCAAAAATCTTGAGCTGTAAAATTGTGTCTCGATCTCTCGTAGATTACATTTCTTTTTCCCCGATGAAAAATAAAATATCGAATTGTGTCTTTCGACTAGAGCTAGAGGTCAAATCTATTAACAATTGAATACAACATTGATTTATTTGAAATTGATATTTCTATATAGGGATAAGTGCACTATAAGTTCTAAATTTGTCACTAAAGTGTAATCGAGTATTAAAATTTTCAAAAAGTATAATCAAATCCTAAAATTTGTCGAATTGGTGCAATCAATTCATTTCGCTAATTCCATCCAATTTGGCTAACGAATAATGCTTACATGGTTTTTTTTTGTATCATCTTCTCTCTCCTATGTGGCATTAACGTCACTAAAACATGAAACATAAGTCTAAAACGATGTCGTCTTAATCCATATATTATTTTTAAGCCAATTTTTTTTTTATCAAACTAGATTAACAAATAAAAATGACTAAAATTTTAAAAAAAATACACAAAGAAAAAGCAGGCAAGGGCCCTTAGGCTCTCCTTGGCTGTGACTCAGGTGATGAACGGTGACCCTCATTCTGAAAGAATTGTGTGCATCACCTTCTATCTTTACTTGTCTCATTTTATATCGATAGAAGCATGTTGGACTTAATATTCCTACATATATCAAACTTGACTTATCTCTAAAAATTGTTATGTTTTCATAAATCAACATATTTATCCCCTTCTAGATCACATTGTTAGCTATAATAAATGCTATCTGAGCACGTTGCTCATTCCTTTGAAGTGTCATATTTTAAGAATATAAAGATCTTTCGTAACTCACAATATTGGTCTGGGTATTTTTTAGGGAAAAAGCCACCAAAAACCCCAAACTTTGCCCAAAGTGACAAATTTACTCCAAACTTTTTTTTGTGACATGAAAAACCCCCAACTTTGCAAATTGTGACACATTTACCCAATTAAGGGCATTTTCGTCTTATTTTTTCTGTTTTTTATTTTTTATTTTTATTTTTTAATTTTTTTTTCTACTCTCTTCCCTCCCCAGCCATGGTAGAGGGAAGAAAAACAAAAAGAAAAAAATAAAAATAAAAAAAAAAAAAAAAAAAAAAATTAAAAAGTTTTTAAAAGTAAAAAGACCAAAATGCCCCTATGATTTGGGGTAAATATGTCACACAAATGAAAGTTCAGAGTTTTTGTGTCACAAATAAAAGTTTGGGGTAAATGTGTCACGGTTAGCAAACTTCGGGGTTTTTCATGTCACAAAAAAGTTTGGCAGTAAATTTGTCGGGCGAAAGTTTGGGATTTTGGTTTTCCCTATTTTTTATGGTCAATCAACAACAAGGTCTTTATCGACCAAAAAAAAAAAAAAAAAAAACAAGGTCATTGAGGAGATTTGTATGGCTAGAAGCACGATTAAGATGCGTAGCAACTTCCACTCTCTTTCCTCCCACCTAAGTTGACTCTCTTAATTGATATTAAATTAATAGCAAGCTCATTTGATGAGAGCACAATTTCTGCGAAGGTCACTAAAATTTCTTGTTGGGGAAGAGTTTTTAAATAGTTCTTTTCTATTTATTAGGGGGCAGTTTCGAAGAAAAGAACCCGTTTGATAAGCGTACAAAATTTCTACTCTTGGAATAGAAAAAGAATAGAAATGTGTTTGGTAACGCAACGATTTTTTTTGTATTTATTTTTTTTTTGTATTTATTTATTTTTTATTTGTTCTTTTTATTTTTTTATTCTTTTTGTATTTATTTGTTTTTTGCATTTGTTTTTAATTCTTTTATTTGTTTTTTTATTATTTTTTGTATTTATTTGTATTTATTTGTATTTTATTCTTTTATTTGTATTTATTTTTTTATTTGTTTTTTTATTTGTTTTTGTATTTATTTGTATTTTATTTTTGTATTTGTTTTTTTTGTATTTATTTGTTTTTTTTTGTATTTTTAAATTTTCTTGCGTTTGTTTTTTATTTGTATTTATTTATTTTATTTGTTTTTGTATTTATTTGTTTTTTTTATTTGTTTTTTTTTTGTATTTATTTGTTTTTTTTTTTGTTTTTTGTATTTATTTGCTTTATTTTTATTTATTTTTGTTTTTTTAATTTTCTTGCGTTTGTTTTTTATTTGTATTTATTTGTTTTTTTATTTATTTTTTTTTTTTTTTGTATTTATTTTTGTATTTTATTCTTTTTTTGTATTTATTTTTGTATTTTGTATTATTTGTTTTTGTATTTTTTTGTATTTATTTTTTTGTATTTATTTGTTTTTTATTTTTTATTTGTTTTATTTGTTTTATTTGTATTTTTTTTTTTATTTTTTAAATTTTCTTGCGTTTGTTTTTTATTTGTATTTATTTGTTTATTATTTGTTTTTGTATTTATTTGTTTTTTTATTTTTATTTTTGTATTTATTTTTGTATTTATTTTTGTATTTGTTTTGTTGTATTTATTTGCTTTATTTTTTTTTTTTTTTTTTATTTTTTTAATTTTCTTGCATTTTTTTATTTGTATTTATTTATTTTTGTATTTATTTTTGTATTTTTTGTATTTTTATTTGTTTTTTTTTATTTATTTGTTTTTTTATTCTTGCTCACGGTCGGCGATGGCCGGCGGCGGCGACGGGTGACGGCGGCGGTGGCTCCGAGACGGTTGGAGGTGGCCACGGCAAAGAGAGAAATAAAACAAAAAAAAAAAAATTGCTTATTTCTAGAAATTGTTCCCGAGCATAAAGCAAGTTAACTTTTTTTGTTTCGTTTCTATTCCCGGCTAACTTTTCTATTTAGGGAATAGAAATCAACTTGCCGTTATCAAACAAGGTTTATTTTTTTTGTTAGGGGAACAAAAGAATAGAAATTTTGAAGTGCAGGGAAGGTTACCATGCAAAGACCTAATTGACTCTCTTTCCTTCCGCCTAAGTTGACTCTTTTAATTGATATTAAATGAATATCAAGCTCATTTGATGAGAGCACAATTTGGTTAAAACATAAATCATCAATTAAACAAAAAAATTAGCGAGCTCACTATGATAATGCAAGATGTCAATAAAACAAGATCGAGAGCTTAGTGCAAGGTTATCAATGAAATCCTTCATCATTAAACAATTTTCAGTTATCGATGGAAAAATCTTTTAGCCATTGACTACTTGAAAGAAATCGATAAATAATCGATAGTCACCGATAGAAAACTTACAGATTTTACTGAATGCTGGAGCAATTATCAATTGAGAAAAATATAGAGATTTGCTAATGCATTATTCGAAGATGTAGATTGACAAGAACGTGTGATTGCCGAGCGGTTATGTCTATAGTCTCACTGCGTGTTATCTTTTTGCGTTGCGCGAGGAGAATTCTCCGGCAAGAGGAGGCACGATGCAACTTCCACCCTCCTTTCCCCGTAAGGTCTCTCAACAAAGTCGTTTCCAACTTTGCGACCATTGAACTCTCTTTCTTTCTGCGTAAGTTCCGCCACAAGTTCCGTGTAATTTCTCTCATGGAAGTCCTTTTCATCTTATCATTATTCAACTCTTTCTTTTGGCGTAGGGTCACTCGTCATCATTATTAACCTACTCTCCACCTAAGTTGATTAATCTGTTGAAAAATGCTAAATAATCATCTCCCCCGACATTCTTTCGGCCATTTAATATTTATAATGCCCACTATCAATAAATATCTGCTGTTACTATTCTAATCTTAAAGATTAAAAAAAAGCATATTAATAAAAAAAAAAATGCCGTGAACATATCATTTAAATCAATGAAATGCAAATATGCCTATGCTATTCAATTATTTGACCTAACAAATTTGTTCATGGCCATTGTCCATCTAGCTTCAGTTTTGTTGCCTCTCTTGTTGCCTTCTTTTTTTTTGCTTTTTTCTTCTTTTTAATCTCATCTATATACGTACATGGAAAGGAATATGTTAGATTCCCAATATAACTCACGGAAAATAGCTCATGAAGTTAATGTATGGATATCGCTTGATCCAACATAACCTTTAATTAAGTCATACTTATGTTGTTACCACTTTTACGACCACAGTTGAACCATAAAACCATAATTTGTGGCGCAAATGAACATTGGTGCAAACCTATGCATTAGTGTCCATCAAGATTCTCCTTGGCACTTCGCATACTTGCACAAGAAACCACAGTCCGCAAGCAGCGCCGTCTCCCTTCAAAGGGTAAATCCTCATCTATGTATGAAATGATGACTCGCAAGACTCCATGATTTCTCACATCTCATCATTCTCCACCAACTCAGGTGTCCATGAAAAGGAATAGATTCAACGTAGCATAGTCTACATATATATGATGTTATGTGAAGAAGGCACGACTTCAAATGTTCAAAGTTTCACAAGCACTAGTGAATCTCATAAATGATTATCCAGCCCATAACATGCAAGTTACAGGCAACATAGTGTGAATCTCTACATTTGTATCTACAAACTACAAAAGCAGTTGATCTTCAAGGATTATTGATAGGGATACATCGGGCCAATCATATTGAAGGGCCATCTAAGTAAATATAAATAACCTCAACTTGAAACTCAAAAGATTCAATATTTCAAACCATTTCAATGATATAAAAAAACGTGAAGAATGCTAGAAATGCAAAGACTATTTTAAAGATTAGTGCGCCAAACTCCGATGGGGTGCTTATACATTGCCCATTACGCAGTTTGCCACACCTTTGTAAACCATTTCTGAAATCAGCCTTTGCATCTCCGAGCGTTACATAAAGTTAATGACGTCACCATCACGAACAAAATGTGCACAGGGTTACTTATACCTCCTCTCTTTTGAAAGTTTTGGCGTTAGGATGGCAGGAGTGGTTCATGCAGCTCTGCAAGGGGAAAAATGACGTGCCTGAAAGTATGAATTTAATTATTAGCAATAACACCTGGCATAAATAACTAAACATTACAAATGGCAGATCCAATGAACAGGGAATTGCTGAGTATATGTGAGGACAATGCAGAATAAAAACAAAAAATTTACTCCACATCATGATAAGCTTACGTCAGGACATCAAACAAAGCAGGACTGCTTGCAACATTGTCAAACTGGGAAAGCCTACTAGTTCATATTCATATTCATATTGCAAAGTTGCTTCTCAAGTAACTTATCCTATCCCGTCAGCTAAAATGCGGTCAGCAACTATGTGGTGTAACATTTGTGTACAGTGTGTTATAGCTGTATGCTTTCTCTAGTCCCACAGCATGCATGTCAAAGATCGCATGCCAGCCCATCAATAAATAAGAAGATCAAATACTGAAGGGTCAGATGTGATCTAGCTCAGGCCTTGTCACATGTACCTAATTGAATACACAAACCAGTAATGGCATGATTAGAACAGCAATTGAATTTAGTATGACAATGGATTTTTCAAGCTAGAAACACAACCATGTTTGTTGATTAGTCAAGTCCATCCAGTTAAAGTTTCGCATACCCTCACAACAAACTGCATACTCATCACCAAGGGCATCCAAATATGGTTGAGATACTTTCTTGGCTCCTTCTTGCCAATAGAGACAATTGCAAATGCATGAACTTCCAAATTCTGTAACAGATGTAAGTACAGAAATGTGCATCATATATACCTTCCCAGGAGGTGGTAGATCATTGATATTTGATATACAAAAAGTAATCTTCCACAGGAGATGCTACAACCAGATCACTGTGACACACCAAAACCGAAAAGATCTTAAATGCCCAAAGCAGATTGTCAATAGTAAGGCATTCATACAACATGTGTCATCAATATCAAGGAGACCCAACCGATTGTATCTCCATGTAAAGTAGAAACGTCATACCTTCTATTTCTATGTACTTATGGCAAAAAAAAGTAGAGAAAGAAAGGAGAATTTTAATTATAGATCTTGTTGTCTGCATACTCTACGGTTTAAGACTCAGAAAGTAGGAAATATTCAAACCTCCATAAGTCCAAAACTTACAGATTATTCAGCTCAAACATTCCAATGATATGCCCATAAATGTCAATTGAGAATACTTTGTCGAGTCAAGGAATTGAACCTCACATACTGTAGTACCAAGCCAAGAAAGAAAGATAACTGATAATCAGCAGACTGTGAGGGTTCTTACGAGGACAGATGGTTCACATTCTTTGTCAAAGATAGCCGCCTTCAGGAGTTGCAATGAACGAAGAAAGGATTATCAGGGAAGTGACTGTAGATGCAGAAGATCATTGACATGCAAAGTGATAAAAGAGAAAAAGACAGAACTTCAAAAATGGACTATTTGAATTTTTCCAGGAATGAGGTAGAAGGTATCTAGTGGCAACTTTTTAGAATGAGCAATCGGGAATGATCACTGATCCCCCTTTACAATACACCTGAACTTCCAAAAGATGCTTGAGGATGGTGGTGATCTTACACGGATCAAAACAACCCAAAAACCAAATAAGGCATCACTTAGGATGATCAAAAGGTTGAAATTATTATTTCTTAAATAAGCAAAGAGAAATTCACTAAGAGGCACCCAAGGGGGTGCTAATAATCCATTCACAAAAAGATGTTGGGTGTTGTTGGCCCTGAGTCCATTTCACCTTGCCACATAACAAATACTATTAGCAACTAAGCATGGAAAGGTAAAGAAGATAAACTAAAGAGTGGAATGCAACCAACTAAATAATGAGCAAGAATCACCAAAGAACACCGTTTCAGGAGCAGATTCTTAAGAAGCAGAATGATAATCTATTTAGTTTCCAAGATTAAGTTACCTAATTACAAACCAGCACAAGACTTTCAAATCTGCAATCAGTCACAAAATGGAGGTTCACATTCATAAGTTAACTATCATTTTTTATATTGTCACAGAAAACTGAAGTATTTTATCCAGTCCAAATCTTTTCTTTCCACTATCAAATCTCCAATCAGTCACTAAATGGAGGATCACATTCATAATTTAACTATCACACAGCGATCAACTAAAAGCAAGGTTGGCTAAAATACCTAATATAATCCTCTTAAGATGCAAATCTAGAAGAAGTTTCTTTACCTTACATCCTATATACAGCTTCCCTTAGAAGGATCAACATCCTCTGGCAATGCTATGCATTCCCACCACCTAAATGCAATTATTGATCATGAGTATGCTCATGCTTGACAAATAAATCTTGAATCGGTCAAACATGACAGAAAAATTACCTTCTCTTGTGACCAACTGATATTGGCTTCCACGCTTCTAAAAGTAAGGGCATATGAAAGTTGTCCATAACATTAGCTGTGTCCTTCAAATAACTACTCGGAAAAATTGCTTTTGACTTCCTATACCTTAATAAAGTGTATGCAATTGCCTGAAAAATTACAACCAATGTATTAGCTATCCACACCAGCTTTATTAAACCTGTGCAGTAGAGATCTGCGGATGACAATCGAGGTGTATCTACAACCTTAACCTTGTTATAAAGCAACGGCATAAAATTTCCTTTGTGCATGGTATGCTGACTACCAACCAAGAAACTAACATTTTAAGTATGGTAATATTCTATGATCCACTTGTTCTGTGATAATAAAGCATGACTATATAATAATTTAAGCATACAACAACAAACACCTGGCATTTTCTCACCGGGTGGGTCACCCAGATAGACATATGGGTCACCGAACTAAATTAGGCCAATGTAACAAAAAGTATATTTCCCCTCTGCACAACAGTCTTAGAACAAGATCTAAGATAAAGCATAACATAGGAAATTCAATGCCTCACTTAGCCACCTACATTTCCCGACCAGGAAGGGCAATTTGACAAGATGGTACAGAATCAATCGTTAATGTCAACAGTCAATATAATTGTTTTCGGCAGTTCATCTAGTTCAAGCATGATCATCCACGCAATTCCTCCTTTACCAATCCCTAACAGAAATAACAAGTAGTTAAGTGACACACTTTTCTGTGTAATCATAGTCAATCTTGAAAATGTGCCTAACATTAAGATTACAAGAAAAAGGATTGGGACTTGAAACGTAGGAAGAGGAATAAGAAACATGGAAATTACTCAGAGAAGAAACGTACTTTGGCTGCCAGAATGAAAATATCATTTGTTTCTGCAGTGAAAAGAAACAATGAAGAAGAAGATCAATAGAAATAGACAACAAATTTATAAATAAAAAAAATGAAACCAATCGACAATACAAATTAAGAGCTTTACCATTAGCAAGAATTGGAGAAGAGCCTTTGTGGAAAACGCTTCTGCCTTCTCTCCAGTGCACAGTAAAGAATGAAATGAATTCCATTCCCGTCAGCATCTTCACACACTTTGCTAAAGGGGGTTGCTAAGATTACCAATTGAACTATTCCACAGAGTAGCCCCATAAAAAAAAAAATTAAAAAAAAAAAATACTTACGGTAAGCTTTATACACATCAGAACTCAGTTGTCGAATTCAATTTCCAAATTTGCAATTCAAAACTTTTGGTGCCGGGACTAAGTAAAAGCACCTTCTCCTGTATTTCTCTTGGAAAGTAGCCTCTTTGAGCATAGATTATCCAAGTACCATGGAAATAAAAAAGGCAGGGTAAACATCAAGAAGGTTTCTTACCATACTCATGCTTTTGGTCCTTTTCATACTATTTGAACTTGCTTCCAAGCAGGAAAATAGTGAGAGACCGGAAATCTCAGGGGAAAAAAGCATCATATCGAAGCCCGCCGAACCTTCACAACACTCACTCACCTACCCGAGACATATGCCCCGTCCCCGACCAGGTGCCTTCGGCCGAGAACTCGCACTTTACAAGCACTACGCCCTTGGAGAGTTGCTGCTCCCGCAACCCGATCCCCGATCCCTTGACATCACCGTCGTCCTCCCTCCCGTCATCGACTCCAACGGAGCTCGGGCGCACGAGAGCACGAGGCGGTCCTGGAGCTGGAGCGCGGTCGAAGAGTGAGGACGATGGCAAACGATCCGGTTGCAGGAGGAAGCTTGCCGACGACATGGTCTTCGCTATGTGCGAGTACTCAGGCCGACATTCGAGCTTGGAACTGGGACATCAAAGAAATGAAAAGGGGAACGCGAGAGCGGGGAGCGATGAGAACGAGCCGGACTGGGAATATATAAGGTATTTGAGCTTTATTACGACAACGCTAATACTGTATGCCTGAGGAATCATGAAAGTGCCAGATTCAGTAAAAGCAGAATTAGAGAGGAAAGTGAGTACTCGTGTCGGAGATACGACGAGTGAGAGGAAGAGAAGAAAGCGAGGCGGAGTGGCGTTTATCGAAAAATCAGAGACGATTTCAAAATTCTCGATTTTCATAAAATTCTAGTATGTCATGCCAATAGTTGGAAAGCCTCCTCTGTCCTAGTGATTTCAGCATCCTCGCTCTCCTTAAGATCCGACCACACTTTTTCTCTACTTTATTATAATCTATGTATATGGTGATAAGCTTGTTGTTGTTGTTGTCATCCAAAATAGTTTATCTGGATACACTAGAGAAGGCCTGAAGTAACCCTACTCTGCATAGGGGAAGTTTTTGGTGAGCTTGCTCTGTAGTTTTCTCCGGATTGGGGTTTCCATTTTAAGATCTTATGTGTGGTCTAATGAGGAGGCACTCATTCTCTCGAATTTATGGGGTTATTTTTCTGAGTTCCTTAAAGAGAGTTGTCTGCCTAGGAGAATTTATTGTGCCCATTTATTTGCAAAGAGGGGAGACAAAAATTTCCTTGGGTTAGATAATTTCTGCAGTGCATAGTGTGAGGTGGTCGCAGTGCAGTCTTATCCTAATAAAGTGGCATCAGAGCAGTGGTTTCTGTGTGTTGGTTGAGTTCTTGAGTGACAACGGAAAGCTTGAACAAAAGGACTTGTTTGAATAGCACAATTATCATTCATGGAATAGTAAATGGGAAGAGCTATTGTTTGTGGGGTCATTGCATCTTCTGGTGTTTGCTGCCCATAAACCTAGCTCTAAAAGTGGTGAGGATTGTGCATTTCAGGTATGTGGATTTATTCGGCAATTTGTAGATGATATTGTATATGATCCCCTTATTGTGATAAAATGTACCAACTTTGTGGTCAAAAGTAGAATAGTTGTTTGATTCAAAAACGGGGAATAATAAGTATCTGCTTAAGATGATGCATTAAAATACAGAGAGAGAACCATCGTTGCCGATTACTTGGGTGAATTTCAGGGAAAATTAGACATTTGTCTAGTACAGCCTTCATACTTGATTGTAAAGTTCTTGGGTTGTGGTTACTTTATGCTCTCCAGGAGTCTAGGGGAGCTATTAAAGTCTAGCTTGCAAGTTCTGGTGGTGTTGTTTCCGTGAAACAAGCAAAGAGTGGTGTCTTAATTGAGGAGTTAATTGTTTCAACAAAATCTCAGGGCTCATCGTCCCAATCCGAGGAACTGGGGACGAAGATACTTCGAAACCCCCAATATAAAGCTGGTTGTAGCAAATCGAGGGGTTGGTCCAAGTTGGGAAAAGGGTTTTCGACTGTGGCAAGCCAGGTCGCATGAAAAGAGAGTGCAGATTGCTTGTGAGGGAGCAGAAGCAGGGCGGAGAGGAAAAGACAGAACCAAAAGACACCACAGCAGGGTGAGGAAGTTAAAAATGTGTTCATGAAGATAACGGTGGTGACTGGTGAATGCCAAGGTCCCTTTGGGAAGTACTTCAGAGATCATGGCATTAGGTTAGAGAAAACCGTTCCGAAGACCCCATGGCTGTTGTAGAGCCAAGAACTGCACCATTTTCAACAAAATTCGGTGCACAACTTTGCATGCTAAACTCCCTAGATCCTTTGGGGTGAGGCAATGAGAACTGCAGTGATTTTGATCGACCTTTCTCCTTCAACTCATTTGGATGGTGAAGCGCCAGAAAGAGTTTGGACAGGGAGAGATGTCTCTAACAAGCACTTGAGTGTGTTTAGCTGCAGAGTATTCGTGTGCATCCTGTGCGATGAGAGGTCAAAGCTTGATGTGAAGTCCAAACAGTGCATCCTACTGGGTTGTGGGATGCCGCAGGAAGGGGGAGGGGGGTAGTGGGGTTTATCCAAGGTGATGGTCCTCCTACACAGAAGAACCTACACGTCAATATGATGTGGCAGAAGAGAAGATTCATGAAGTCCCTCCAATTTGGTAAGTTACAGAAATCTGCATCCAATGTCCTGCTCAAATGACCGTCAATTGTTGTACAATATTTTGGTGAGACTACTTTTTTCGGGTGGGAATGTATAAGTAGGCTTCTTGTGATGATAACCTATCTAGGGGTTCAATTAGAACAAGTGAATGTATATATCTTCGAAGAATTGATAGGCTTGTTGCACTGTTAGCGTTCCTACATCAATGAACTCTTGCAACCGCTTCACGACCAAGGCGGATTCCCTCATCAGACGAGTTTTTTGCTTTCATCAGGTGGGCCGTCAAGGAATGCAAAAGCCTGTTTTGACACTTTGTGGCGATAATCCAGCTAATGATTTTAGGAAGCGGGCATAAACTGTACCAGGAATAATAAGTAGCCCATATACCGATCTGCTAAGTTTCGCTGCCTCTTGTCTCTCAGTCTACCCCCAGCGTGCTTTTCTCTGTTGGGGAAGCATGCACTTCTTGAAGCTTCTTCTAGACGTGGTACCCTGGACTTGAGTGGCCTTCTCATGCCAAAAGTAGAACATTCTAATGGAGTCTTGGAAGTTTTTTCTTTTTTCTCTGAGCAAGGACCTTTTAGCAGAATAGAGGGATTGAACTTGGGAGTGAGAATTTGGTTAAGATATTCAGATTCTCCACCGACAACCAATCTGCACTAGGACAACGCTCATTTAAGGTCATTGAAATCGTAATGGAAAGCTGTGGAAGCAGATCAAAACTTTCCAAAGAAGGCGGACTATGACTGTAAGCCTCTGATCTCCGAGACTTATAGAGAGGCGTCCGAGGATTGCCAAACTCTAAAGAGAGCATTGCTTCGATCCACTAGCCTTTTGGTTCTTTCCGGAAGTTCCCTTGATCCTGTATCCACCGTTACTAGCATTGACAAAAGTCTTAGATTACCAATTGAGTATGGCAAATACCGAACACTAAAGCATTGTATCAAGATGAGCTCTCTTGGGGCAGTTAGACAACCAATTTAGACAACCAATGTCCTCAGGCAACTCTTTAAGAAGTGGACACCATTTGATTTTCAAGGAAATCAACTGCTCTAGTTTACCAATCGAGGGATTAATTTCAGCCAACCCTAGGAAATCTTTTAAAACCAATCTCTCCAAACTTGTAAATTCAAAAAAGCGATGTGTTTTGACTAGAGGATTTAGATCTTGTGAGATGCAAAACTTTCAATTTACTTGGCGCTTGCAAAACAACAACCAACTTAATATTGTTAGGACTCAGAATGCATTGCAAAATAGGTGCTCGTCATCATATATACAAGAGTAAATGATTTGGGTGAAATAGTACCATAATGGCAACCGATCCACTCCATTCTTCTATGATGATATTGCTTGAAAGTTTGAGAACAACTAGATGATTAGTACAAAGTTATTTGCTTAAAGTTTTGGGGAACAATTTCTCCAACAAAGCCATCTAAACTCCGCCAAAATATACTCAAAGTTGACAACAAACTTCCCTCCTATCAATTCAAGAAACCTCACTTCACAAGATTCAAAAATCACCCCATGTAAAAATTGTGTCTCATTTTCTAAGCTGTGAGTGTCGTTACATTTTATGTTCCCTAACAAGTAGGAATATGAAGTTAGAGGCAAATGATAACTATTTTAGCCAGAAATTGATTTCTGGAAGAGAAATGGATTCTTCTATTTCTATTCTTGGAGGAGTTTCTAAGTTAAAATACGCGTTTAATAACGACACAAAATTTCTCCTTTCTGCAGTAGTGGCGGCAACCGATGACAACGGATGAACAACCGACTAATAGCAAGGACAAATAATGAGAAGAGTTTTGATTTCTCATTTATGTTCTAGAAATAGAAAAGTAAATTACTTATAATTTCTATTCCAAATCTATTTCTAGAGTAGAAATCTATTCCAGAAATAGAAAAATGAAAAATTTAACCAAACGGATTTATGTTCCAAAAACAAGTCTGGAATAAAATAAAAAAAATAGTTCTGGAATAGAAATAGAATGGTTATCATGTGCGCTCTTAATAATCAATTGGGATATCACAAGTATATGCAATTTCCTTCATCCATAAATTTGTATATGCTTCTTTTTCATTTCTTGTAATGACCTAGCTCATTTAACATGAGTCAAGGCTCTAAAAAAACATTATTCTCGTTGACCACACAAGGTGATGACCATTTGCGGTAGATGTTGGCATATGAATGACTTTACTTATATTTGCTTGCAAATTATTCTATCTCTTTATCTCATTTACTTATATTCTTGACACACGCACCAATATTAATTTAACTATCTCTACATCTATTAAAGTTTTCTTGCAAGCATGTGAAAAGTTTCAGATCTATTTAAAATAATATATTCACCCTCTCAAGGTTGATGCCTTAGCCCTAACAACTTCCATGGAATCACATGCATTCATTAGTATAGTACATATATTTAATATGGTTCGAACTAGCAGCTCGAAAAAATAGTATTTATATTCACATAAAAGCATAAATATAGTCATCAATTATGCACGGTTTCAAATAATAAAGAAATATCAAGTTTCATGGAAAATAATAATATATCTATTGATTGTGGATCCGAACTGATTGCTCAAGTCAAACACTAAAGTCACGCTTCGCTAGCTGATAAAGCCCAAAACCTAAATCAGCCATGGTTGAGCCCCAAATATCACATAGACCGTGATTAAGCCACCAATCAGAATTGGTTTGTTCATAATTTTAATTCTGTAGTGTGTAATTATCACGTAAGTCGATCATTAGCATAAATGATAAAACACGATTACTCAAATAACATTTTTTTTTCTCAAAAATGATAAATAAAAAATCTATCGATGGGCAAAATAATTACGCTTCCACATTATGAATACTGCAATGGAAGGTACAGAAGTGATTGAGAGCCACTTACCTCCCCGAATAAACCCGAATAAACACCATTCGATCCCGTAACCCCGGACCATGCCTCTTGTACAGCAATTAAACCTGTTCTCTTTTGGCAAAAAAAAGAAAACCTGTTCTCCTCTTTTTGTTTTTCTTTTTAACTCAAAACCATAGCACATATGTATGCACCTCTAAGAGAACCCTACGTCTAGGAATGGCACGATACAAAAATCAGAACAACCACAAACTTTATATGTACATGTATAATTCCGATAGTATTTTTTGACTTTGCGAGAAGTTAAATTCCTATAGTATTATATTAGTCTCCTTAAATCACACACATTCACATCTAAAGAAAACTACAGATAATCTGTCTTTTCCCTCCACAAATATCAAATTAGAAACCTTGCTTAATCTCCAATATGAGATGATTATATTGAAGAGAAAGAATCGAGCAGCATACAAAACTCTAAAGCCCAAATCACCTTCAGCCAATCAGCCAGCAAAAGGGTTTCGAACAAGCTTCTTGAGAGAGAGAATCGAGCACATACTAATCTGAAACCCCCGAATCGATTTATGTTGATTAGTGTGGACAAATTGCGCTCGAGCATGGAGCAATGGAGCTTTGAACGTGGAGCAAGTGAGAGAGAGACAAAGCATGGAGCCTCAGCACAGAGAACTCGACCATGGAGAGTTTTGAATGGGGAGTTCGATAGTCGGAGAGATAGAGCCCCAGTGAACGGTGCCGTTCACTAATACTTCAGCCACCTCAGATAAAAAAAAGTCATCGTTCGTGGGTTTTTCCCTTTCCCCATAGACTGGATCGAAAATTTGAAAGGCAGCACGCATAAGATCTCCAAACTGGGTGCCATCTGGTTCCAGTCTTCTTTCAGAGTACGAGCAATCCTCGATATCTTCCGAGCGAAGCAAATCCCCCATCCGCCGTGCTCTTATCAAACTCTTATTTATCCGTAATTTCAGATCTTTGAGGTTACAAAGCGATCGAGGTAGTTTCTCGATACTTGTCCCAGATAAATCCAACTCAGTCAACGACTTTAACTCCCCAACAGCATCAGGCAGCGAATTTAGACTCATACAATAGGCCAAGCACAAGTATTGAAGATCCCCTAGCCCATTGATTGTGTCCGGAAGTTTAACTACTCCTGTGTCCTCCATTACCAACCTTGACAAAAGGGTTATATTACCGATTGAGTCGGCAAATAATGAACACAAAAACCCTGTATCAAGATGAGCTCTCTCAGGGCAGTTAGGCAACCAATTTCCTTGGGCAACTCTCTAAGACTCGGACACCATTTGATTTTCAAGTAAGTTAGCTGCTCTAGTTGACCAATCGAGTGATCAATTTCAGCCAAGTTTAGGAAATCTTTCAGAACCAATCTCTCCAAACTCACAAGTTCAGAGAAGCGAGGAGTTTTGATTAAGGATTTAGATCCCGCAATTTTCAAAACTTTCAAATTACTTGCCACCTGCAAAACAGCAACCGACTAGATACTGTCAGGAGTCAAGACTAGATGAGTGCATGTAATCATAAAATCGGATGACTAGTTGAAAGAGTAGATGAATTGGGTGCAATTATACCATGATTTCAACCCATCCGCTCCAATGTTCTATGGTGATATTGCCGGAAAGCTTGAGAACAACTAGGTGATTCAGCACAAAGTTGTTTGCTTGAAGTTTTAGAGGACAATTTCGCCAATAAAGCCATCTTAACTCTGACAAAGTATCTTCGAAGTTGCCAGCAAAGTTCCCTCCATCCAATTCAAGAAACCTCACATTCATGAGATTCGCAAAATCTTTGCAGGTAAAATTGTGTCTTGACCTCCGTAGTTTGAGTGCTACCACATTATTTGTTCCCTGAGGGAAGATATAATGTTTTATTCGTGATAGATAGTCACAAAGTTATATGAAAAATGATAAAGATTCCAACTTTTTATAAGGTTACAAATATTTTGTGTTTACAATAAAAGTTGTTTATAATTCCTTTTTTGATTATGGGTTGTAGGAAGGGCATACTTAAGTTTGCGATTAAATGATATCGGATATTCAAAATTGAAGTAGAGGCATCATCCTTGGGTAATTATGGAAGTAAGAAAGAGGAGTTAAGATTCATAAGGAGAAAATCTCTTTGGTTGTTGTGTTAAGATGCTTATATTGGCGATTAAGCGAGCTTTTTAATTTGATATTAGTGGACCAAGAAAGGGGAGATAAAAAGGATTATCTCTAGTTTCTTTTGAATGGGATTTCCTGTGATTCAAGGAGACTAATGTAAGATAAGAGTTTAATTTATTACGAAGTCGAGGTTGTTAATGGATGGAAGGATGATATTGGATGACTGTTGGAGTTTTCCATGTAGAGACAGAATTTGTGGTTGATCTGATTGTGTATCCGACCACTTCTAGATGTAAAGTTCTCTTAGAGGTGCCCACATATATGGTTGAAGGCTATGGTTTTGCGTTTAAAAAAAGAAAAGAAAGTCAAAGAAACAAAAAAGAGGAGAAAAGGTTTCGTTGCGGATAAAGAGTAGTTAAGTCGCTCTCTTTCACTTCTGTGTATTCCACTACACCATCTATAAAGTAAAAATTTAATCATTTTGTCCGCCAATAAATTTTATAAGTTATATTAAGAATGCCATTACTGAATTATTGTGTTTTTGTTTGGATTTATGTGCGTGATCGACCTGTATGATAATCATACATTATTGAAAATTGAAATTAAATTTCATATGTGTGCACAGATCAATTCTATTTTGTGGCTTTATCTCTATCTATGTGATTTTTGGTTATTAACCATAGCTGAGATTGTTTGGACCTGTCTTGACTTGATTAATGAGTCGGGATCCATTTATCAATAAATATAATATTAATTTGTTTAAATTTTGATTTTTAATTTATTTTGGAAATTGTGCGTATTCGATGATTGTATTTATGCTTCTATGTGAAAATATATACTATTTTTCAAACTATTATTTATAATCATATTAAATGTGCATAATACAATCATAATTGCATCTGATTCCATGGAAGTGATGTTTGCTGCTTACTCTGTTAGTAATCTGCTTACTCAGCAGTGAAAGTACAGCTTTTGCTGATGTTTAGTAGGATTTAGGAAATTAAGGTTAAGGTTAATTTTATCAGAGTGCATAGGGGAAGCATGGATATATCTGTTCTGTTAATTTTGATGGAGTTGATGTTTGTAGACTATGGTGTAAAATAATACCTTTCTAGTATTATTTGAGGTTTAAAGAATTGTGTATTCAATATTTATGGCTTAAGTGGTTAACGAGCATTTTTGAGTTTGGTATCGAGAGTTTTGAATTTCAGGGTGCCATATTTCCACTCATAATAGAATTCACGGCTAGTTATCATGATATAATTTGCAGTAAATCAGTAGAGCGTTAAATAAATTCTGGCACCAGTTATAATTTGATCGGACATTTGAACGGAGAATTATTTTAGCTTTACCAAATATTATTAATGTAACCTTTCCGAAAAATACTCTCTTTTTTTTTTGTTTGAATGTGCATTATCTAGATAGGACAAGATTGATTTTGCTACTTTATATCAACCAGAAAAATTGTAAAGTTACAAGAAAGATCGGAAGGTATAAGTTCAAATGGTCTTTTAAACCCAATTTCTATTGTTCCCAGATATTTTTATCTTCTTAAAATAATATCAAAATGGGTGTACTATATATTAGTGAAAAAATTCAGAAAATTAGCAAATTTCTCTTATAAGCGAAAACATAATTAATCCACAAAATTTTTCAATAGCACGGGCTCGTAGCCAGTAATAAACGAAGAAGATGGATTTTGCCACTTTATATCAATCAGAAAAATTGTAAAGTTACAAGAAGGATTGGAAGGTATAAGTTCAAACGGTCTTTTAAACCCAATTTCTATTGTTCTCAAATATTTTTATATTCTTAAAATAATATCAAAAATGGGTCTACTATATATTAGTGAAAAAATTCAAAAAATTAACAAATTTCTCTTATAAGGAAAAACATAATTAATTCACAAGATATTTCTATAGCATGGGCTTCATAGCCAGTAGGAAACGAAGAAGGTAATGTGAACTCTTAGACACATTGTTGTGTAGGAGTTGTCGGTACTTACCTTTTTAGCTTGTACTATGTCCAGGGCCAGCCACAATCTGCTTCGATTTTCAGGTATTCCAGGTATTCCAATATTCTCTTGGCGAATAATTTCCCTCCCAAAATTTCTTAATGGATCTTGCATCCTTATTCTATCATGACCAACAACCTCGATCAAAGACTTATTAATAAGGACGTCAATTTCATACTCCGGATAAAGGTCACAAGCTTCCCACATATACATTGCATTAGTTATTTTCTTATTAACAAAGAAACATGCAATGTCTAGAAAAATTTGTTGCGCCTCATATCCAAGTGCATCATAACTTAATTTTAACTTCTGTTGGACTTTTTCGAGAGGTACTTCCTTCAACCTCTTTAGTGTGCTTTTCCACTTTAGTTTACTTTTGGTATGAAGAAGTGAACCTATCTCCTCAAGAGCAAATGGAAGTCCTCCAGTGAGTGCAACAGCTTCCCTTGAAAGATCATAAAGATCACATGGAGTTGAATCTCTGTTGAAAGCAAGCTTGTTGAAAAGTAGCAGAGCATGATCAAAATGCATCTCCTTCATTTCATACAAAAAAAATTTTGTGGACCTTGTTAAGATTTTTTCCTCCGATTTTTCCACCTTGGTCATAGGAAAAACACTCTTATCTCTGGTTGTAATGATGATCCTACTCCCTAAACCAGAAAAATAACAATGATTCGCTAGTTGCATCCATTGATGATATCCATCCATATCATCGAGAACAAGTAAGACTCGCTTATGAGGTAATCCCTCTCTAATCACCTTATTCCCTTCCTCAAAGTCAAAGGTTTCGGGAAGCGAAAAACCTAAAATGTCTGCTACTAATTTTCTTTGCATTTTTACAATGCCACCACATGGAGATGATTCTTGAATGTCTGAAAGGAAGGAGCGGCCTTCAAATAAAGGAGAGACTTGGTTAAAGATTGCCTTAGCAAGAGTAGTCTTTCCAATGCCACCAATCCCATGGATTATGAGAAATCGTACATCACTAGCATTACAATCCAACAACTTCTTTATGGCTTCTATACGATCATCAATTCCAACTAGATTGGTGGGCAAATCTCTTTTTCTTATTGTGATCTTCTGCGAAATATTTTGAATGATATCTTTAATGACCGTGCCTTGCCTGTCATATTCATGAAATCATTGCACATAAGATTATATATGACCAATTAGAATTTCAAATAGAAGCCAATAATGATTACTAGCATACCAATATGTATTTTCCACGTGGTAGTCACCATGGATGTACATAAATTGCTCTTTACACATGCATCAAGTAAGCCTTTTCTTACGAGGGTGGTGAGTATTGCCTCCAAAGAGTTTATCATGACGGTTTAAATAAGAGAAGATGATGTATACAAACATTGCCATCCTATGTATACTCCTATTGGGTAGGTCTTACGATAATATAATGAAGAAATAGATAGATAAAGGAAGATCATGGGTACCCTTTATCTTTCAGATGCCATCCATTGATTCTAGACACCGTGGTCAACGCCTCCTTCCAAGGCTTCACCTCAGTGCAGCCAAGGTCCTCCTCATGCTTTGATAGGGCGCTTTTGTACAGCTCCGTTTGAAGCTTAACATCCAAGGGATCCACATCATAAAAGATGGGCAATATCTCTTTCTCCGAGAATTGGCAAGTGCATTGCACCATGCATGTAAGCTCTCGCAAGCACCATTTACTCGATGCGTAGTCTTTGGAAAAAATTGGAATGTAAATTTGGGAGCTTTTTATTGCCCGCAAGATCTCCGAGATCTTTTCGCCCGGTCGTAACTCTTCGGCATCCCTAAAAACACGGATTCCCACATCGCTCATGAACACATAAAGGCAATCTGTGAATCCGTTACGAGTATCGGGTCCTCAAAAGCTCAAGAACACATCATAGTTGCCACCTGTTGCATTCTTCGAGTTGGTCTCTTCCTTCACCATCTGAGAACACAGATTGATGTTTCCGGTGACTTCTTGTGGTGCGGGGGTAGATTTCTACAGCTAAAAGCACGACTTAGATGAGTGGACTTCCGCTCTCTTTATTGCCGCATTAAATTAGTCATCGAAGTACCACAATTTAATAGAAAAGGCTACTTCTTCACACGACTGACTAATAAAATATTGTTAGTTGAGCCGCCTTTTGTGTGCCTCCTTTAAACAAGTCAAATTTATTGGACTCTCCTATAAGAGATTAATTTTTACCTTTTCGTATGACCGTTTGGATTGGCATCGAAAGCCCACCGTTAAACACGCTTGTTTAGGCGAAAGCACAAAGTTATGGCTCGGAACATGTCCTTGCCTAAAAAGACCGTGACATCATAGCACATCACAGTGGCTGATGACACCCCCGCCATTTAGCACGTCGTCACAACGAAGATATCGAAATCACAGCATACTGAAACCGAAGCATTCAACGAAGAACTCGTAATCGAAATCGATAGAAAAAGTACCCGAGAGTGGGGCTGATTGACTGCTGACCGACAAAGGTGAAGCTGCGGCCGGCGAGACCGAGAGAGAGAGAGGCGTCAGGCGATAATTGAGAGAGAGAAAGATCGAGGGGCGCTGCTGGAGAGAGGCCAGATCTGAGAAAGCGCCGCTCAGGAGACTAAAGAGAGAGGGCCCAGGTTTGAACGGGATACGTACAAGCAAAATCTTTCGCCCAATCAAAGTTTTTTTCATTTATTGGTCGGTCACCTAATCAAAGTTAATATAAAATAAAATTTAAAATTTAAAAAATATATACATCGACTTTTAGGGTAGAATCTGTACCTTTTCTTACCTAAATAAGTATCGCACTTCTAAAAAATGAGGATGACGACTTACCATATTGAATCTTAAAACGCACAGAATATATGACAAAACTGAAACTAATCAACATAAGATAATTGGCATCTGTCACGCCCCGATCCTCGAACGCATGCCCATCCCTCACCTGGTCGATTATTAGCGACGTCCCAGGACGCATCGCCAACCATGTTCATTTAATATGCGCAAGCGGAAGTATGAAGAAAATTCCCAGACAATAAAACAATGGGATAGAAAAACAGTGACATATTTTTCATATTGAAATTTATAACAAAACTTTTATACAAAGCACAAACCAGAGTATTCCACAACTATTCACAACTTTTACTCTTAACTCTATTCACATCAAAATGGAGTTCACAAAAGAAGATGGGATCTCAGTCCATTTGGATCGTACTCAAAATCCCTCTCGGTGCTATCTTCTTCTTCCAAAAATTCTTCCCCTTCGGTTTCACCTCAAAGTTTTCCTTCTCAGATTTCCTCATCAGCTCCTCATCGAGATCCTGAAATGTTATCCCACAACTAGGATGAGACTACATCTCAGCGAGTTCTACCCCACTAAGACTCAATTAGGGAGCCAATACACTACTCGGTTGCAAAAGCACAACACGAGTCAGAGAACTTACCTTGGCCTCATATTCCACCTGCATGTTAGCACAGATCACATAGGCATCCAAGCAATCATATTACTGATCGAAGCATCGATCAAATCGACCTAGTCGATTTCACACCAACAAGACCACTCACGGTCATTCCCATTCAATCAATCAATTTACAACATCAGACTCAAGCAATGGTCAATCACATTAAATCACACTCAGATCGGATCATCGATCAATCGAACCATCTCTCGGTCATTCCTTACATCCCATATAACCTCCAATATTGCACTCGGTCACAGAGTCATATCAATGCTCTCGAGCGTCAAGTTCGCCAATGTGACTTATCCACTAGACAATTGCGTGCGTTCTTTAAGGCGCCATTTTCGCCAGTGATATCCCACATCACCGAACCACGCATGCCTATAACCATGTATTCACTAGACAATTGTGTGCATTCTTTAAGGCGCCGTTTTCGCGAGTGATGTCCTTAATCACCGAACCACACATGCCTATGATAATGTGTTTAATAGACAAGTGTATGTGTTCTTTAAAGCGCCGTTTTCGCCAGTGATGTCCTTAATCACCGAACCGTACGTGCCTATAATGATATGTTTAATAGATAAGTGTATGCGTTCTTTAAGGCGCCGTTTTCGCCAGTGATCTTCCCCATCACCGAACCATGCATGCCTATAACAATGTGAGTACTAGACCGATACGTGCATTCTTTAAGGCGTCGTTTTCGCCAGTGATATCCCACATCACCGAATCACGTAGGCCCATACACCGTGTTTGATCGGTTCAAACCCAAAGTACTTCCGGTTCACTTTCACCATTCCACACACTTTACAACCCAACAAATCATAAGAATGCAGAATAAACATACATGGCCATTTTCCAATCAATAATTCGATCTCAACCAATTCCAATCAATTTAGGGTAAATCCCTAAAATAACATAGTTTAATTAATTCTAAGCAACGTAAGGCTCAAATAAATAAACGAATTGCGCCACGAAAATCAGCACGAGATTTCGGTCGTCGGCCATCTCCGCCTTAATTTCCGAAAAATAATTAATTAAATAATAGATTTCGAAAATTAATAATAAATATTATAAATTCAATTTAGCTCAAAATAAAGTCCGATTAAATAAACGGACTTCACCACTGTCATCAGCATAATATTCCGGTCGCTGGCCATCACAATTGAATTTTTAGAAAATAAATAATTATTTAATTTAATTCCGAAAAATAATATTTAAATGCCAAAAATTCCACTTAGACCCGAAATATCAAATTGAAGCCCAATAAAGGGTCAGAAAATTCCCGAGCTACCCTCAATAAATAGTAGACCATGTCTACTTGCTAATTACACATTCAATTTGACTAATTTACAATAGGGGTGTGCAAAATACCGGAACCGCCCGACCGCCGGGGGAACCGCCGGAACCGGCGGTTCTTGAGGGAACCGGTCCGGTTCCCGGTTCCAATTTTTCGGAACCGGTGGGTACCGGTCCGGTTCCCGGTTCCATGGGCGGATCCGCCCACCCGGACCGGACCGGAACCTTTTAATATTAAAAAAAAAAAAATACTCAAAGAAACCCTAGATTATATCTCATCTCCTCACTCCCTTCGTCTTCGGTTCTCTCTCTTTGTCTCTTCCTCGATTCCTCCTAATCCTATCGCCATTTCGATTCCTCCCCGAGCGTTGACGCTGCCACTGCCGCTCCTCCGTCGCCGCTGTTCGCCCCCTCGCGTCGGCCGCCACCCGCCACAGCCACGGAAAATTGTTTCGCGACCGTTCTATGTTGAAAACCCGACCATAGACCTCCTCCCCTCCTTCCCAACTCATGTAGGCCGACCGTTCTATGTTGAAAACTAAAATTGTTCGTGTCAAGATCGGTTCCATGGATCCACCCGGAACCGGACCGGACCGTCGGTCCGGTTAGTGGATCCATGCAACAAACAGGTGGATCCCTGCCCATTTTTTCGGCCGGTCCTTAGCGGCGGTTCCGGTTCTAGGTCGGGAACCGCCCGCCCGGACCACGCACACCCCTAATTTACAACATAATCAACTAATAAACCCTAATCAAATCACCTAAGCTTAATTAAATAAACTAAACAATCAATTAAGTATAATTAATTCACTAAGCAATGATTAGTGAGGTTACTCACCGGAATCGTGCGCAACCGGTATCAAATCGACGGGCTCGGCGCGGGGGTCGATTTCTCCCAAAGCACGGCATGACTCCGAGGCCCGGAAACGGCCCAAAGGCGGGCCTAAAGCCGCTGGAAACCCAGTCCGTGAGGGCTGCGTTTTCTGAAAAATAACTCACAAAATAGCCATAAAACACCTCCACAAGGGCGGCAAGGCACGGGGGAAGTCGATGGAGGTCCGGCGGCTTCGAACGGTGGCCGGAGGTGACCGGAAGAGGGCTGAACGGGGCTGGGCAGCAGCTGGTTCGTGCGGAGGAGGACGCCCGGGGCGCGAGGAGGGCGTTGGCGGAGCGCGCGGCGAGCGGCGGACGCGGGCGCGGGCGGCGGGACGGCGGCGACGGGCGGTGCGAGCGGCGAGCTACTTCCGGCGAGCTTCCTTTTCTTCTGGTTTGCTGGTTCCGAACCCAGAAGAAAGAAGAAGAAGGGGAGGCTTCGGTTCACGTGGGGTGGGGGAAAGGAAGAGAGAGGAGAGAGAGAAGAAAGGGATTAACATTGACTAGTCAAAGAAAAGCAAAAAGGTGGGAGAGAAAAGGAGAGAAAACCAAATTGAATTTGGTTTTTGCCCCGGGGGGGGGTATCCACACATGGGGAAAGGGAAAGGAGGAGGAGAGAGAAAAAGGAAAAAGAAAGGGAAGAAAAGGGAGAGAAAAAGAAAGAGAAAAATAAGAAAGTAATTGAATAGTAAAACAATCCTACTATTTCAATTACTCAAATTATTATTTTTTTTTTCTTTCGATCTTCGATTTTCCTTCCGATAATTCATTTCTCGAAATTTCGGACTCGTCAATAAATTGACGAACGATGAGGCAAATTTCCAACAATAAGAATTATGACACGCTTAAAATTCGATTCCCGAAATCGAGTTCAATTTCGTGGTTAAAATCGATCGAACACGATTTTAGTACGATCCGACCTATCGAGTAGCTTTTAGGGATTTTACCGCGGTTATATCCCTTAACGGCTTCACTCAATAGATGGGTTAACTCATGAGTGATCGATTTCGAGAGAAAAAGGGACCGTCGGCGTATCGACGAGATGCCCATTTCATATATTCGGAATGGGTCGAAAATTCGGGATGTCACAATATCGGTCGCTCATTCTTTTCAAGTGTTATTATAGAGATCTTTCACAATAAACAATGTTAGTCCAAGTATGTTTTGAGGTCAATCCTTAGCGAGATTTCTACAATTAGAATCATGATTAAGATTCTATTTGTTTCACAGACAATTCCCAATAAAATATTTTTTAGATTTTTCAGCATTTGACTCATGGAAAATAAACTAGTGAAGAAAAATATTTTTTACCAATAATAAATAAAAAAAAAAATCTTCAAAATTAGGGAAGATATTCTCATCTTTCCGTCTTTCAAAAAGCGAAAAACATTTTCCATCATCTTTCTTTCACCTTTAAACCAAACACTATTTCCTTTTATTTTTATTTTTTCTTTCTTCTTCTTTTTCCTCTATGCTCCTCCTTTCAATAATTTATCTCTTTTTTAAAACGATTTTATAATTATTTTTTAAAATTTCTTTTGTCCTTTTTTATTTCTTTCTTTTTCCTTCTCCTTGGATTAGTTGCTAGCCATGACGACCGGCCATAGAGTCACAATGAGTTCGTCCAAGGTCAATGAGGCTTGAGCTCGCTAGCCTTGGATGGGTTCCACCTTGCGACAGGTTGGCAAGCTCTCTCGCCAACGACTTGTGAGTCACGGTGAGCAAGCTCGCTTGTGGCTTAGCCAAAGAGCAGCTAAGAAGAAGAAAAAAAGAAAAGAAAGACAAAAAATAATTAAAAATTTGATTTGAAAAATAAAATTTTAGAAAATAATTATTGAAAGAAGTGCATAGAGATTTTCCTTATCAAAGGACAAAAAATATTTTCTAATTCATTTTTAGGTTTCCGTCGAATACTGAAAAATGTAATCATTTTCTTGAAAAACATTTACGCTACATTTTTCACAAAACGATCAAAGTCTAAGATGCGTAACCACTCCCTGCATGTATCAAAGTAGTCCTGATCAAACAAATTTTAGACGCCCATTAAAACCGGAAGGCGGGAAAAATCGGAGGGAAAATGCAAAATTTGCTGGACGGAAATAACTTAAACTAAGACAAACCCCATCCAGTGAACACCGAAAAGCTTTCCTTTGGTTCAAAATAACCAATGCGTGGAATCAGAACAAGTGATTTGCTGAAATTCACCTACCGTCACTTGATACTCGAATCTCCACTGATTCTTTTTTTTTTGTCATTGGTCAAGTAAGTCTCCACTGATTCTAACTGCTGAACTTCGGAAACAACACATCTCACCCACGAAGCAAAAACAGGCATTTGCATCACAGAAAATGCTAACGCGAATGAACGTATAGTGACTTGTTCTTCTACAACTACAACTCAACATTCTGAATTTTGTAGTTAAGAACTCCAATTTCACAATCTGGGAGATCAGCTTGGTACGGCTGCTATTGGTGTCGGAAATGATGAAGAGGACTCGAAGGTCAACATCGTCAGTGATGGAGAGCCCACTGGGAATCATGTCGCTAGCCCAAAGAATCCGCTGATTGCTCGTGTAATCGTGTTTCTTTCACAAAGTGGAATGCTTGGTCCTAACCAGACTGGTAGTGAAGAATTGCCATCATATGTTACTGCATTGTTCTTCCAATCTCTTGCACTTCCTCTCTGTTTTTGGCTAAGGAAAATAATGTCCCGTCGAAAGGGAAGGGAGGATACAATATACTGCAAAGGTTTGCCAGATCAGTGAGATCTATATCCTACTATTGGTTTTTAAGTTGTATTGAGTATTGAAAAGGGAGGTGAGGATACGATTTACTGATCAAGTTGCCATGAACTTGACTGAAGATTGCAGGATATGGACTCACAACTTTGACTTCTTTTTTTGGAGAATGCATTAGTACAAGAAAACAGCAATTTTCATTGACATGCTAAGTACATTTATGTAAATAAATATCGGTAACATTTGAAAGATGGAACTGTTCGCATTCTCCAATTTGGAGCAGACAGAAGCTAGTGGGGTAATCTTTTTATGGGACAAGTAGTTCCATGTTTGCTGTTACTCATTTTTCTTTTGTGCTCGCATTTGTTTGTAAAATTCATGATTGTGACATATCAACATGAAACAGGTAGACTGAAGTTTTCATGGGGGAAAGCATATCCTCAAGTGAGTAATGATAAATTTGAAGAAGGGCATGGACAAAAGAATGGTTCTATGCAAGCTGATGATGGCAAGAGTAAGAGAGAGAAAACTATATTTTCTAGCATGGCTTCAGCAAAGTTTCCCTTTTGTTCTTAATGCGTCAGATGTTTTGTACTCGAAAAGCCTTCCATCATATCTTCAACATTCTAGTTCGGTGAGATCCTGCTGCGCTTGTATGATAACTATTTAGTCTTGTAATCAGAACTAGTCCACCGATATATTACTGTGGTGCAATATCTATATGCTAACTTACATATTAAAACAAAAGCATCAAACAGTGACACATAAGCGAAGTGTAAAGTCTCCAAGTACTGGTCTAAGTCGGTCACTCACTGAGACGTGGGTAACATGTAAGTGGAACATTCAGCTGTAAAGACAACAAAAAGATCTTGAAAAAAGAAGAAGAAACAGGTCAAGAATGGTTGCTGAAGAAAGGCAGTGATGGAGGACTATAAAAAGGCTTATGCTTGTTCAACTGTGTAATTAGCAGACCACCAACAAAAAGAAAACAGAGTGCCTCCTCTCCTCCCTTTGTGCCCTTCCGTGATTTCAGACTACCTGTTAAAAGCTATCTTACCTTGTCCTCTGGTGCTCCTTTGTCGTGAACTCCCACACGCATACACACATTGTCCATTTGCACCCAAAACTACAAAAAGGGATGTCCCTCACAATTTGGCAAGCTTTAAGAGATCTTCATCCCTAGTCCTGCACAAATGGCCGTCAATTATCAGTCAGCCTCGCATTTCACTGTTTGAAGCAATATAAGCTATAACAGGGGTAGGGTGAATCACTCGGCTTCAATAACCATAGAGGATCCTACGTTTTTTTCCGGATGGGTAGGGAATCAGGGAAAAGCATGAGACAAAAAGAAAAGAAGGGCTCACCTATGATGATGACCTCTCCTCCGATTGCAGCGATACCAATGGAGCAAGGGAACGTACATATCTTCGACGAACTGAGAGTATTCTTTCGGAGTTATTTCTATATTGATGACCCCACCCAACCATTTCATGAGCCTGGCGAAATCCCTTGTAAGGCGAATCTTTTGCTTGACATCAAGTGCACTGTCAAGGAGGAGAGGGCAAGCCTCTTCCAACACGCGGCTACAGTAATCCAGCTTGGTCTTAATAAACGGGCTCAAAACGCAACAGCCCGCGCATATGTAAACCATATTCATCAGCAAATGCTCATCTAAGTAGTTATGCAAACATAACCAAGTTAGATTTCGCTTCCTCTTGGCTCGCAGTATACTCCCACATGTTTTTCTAAGTCGGCGACTCTTGCAGTTCTCGAAGCTTCTTCTAGACACTGCACGCTGAACTTGAGTGGCCTCCTCATGCCAGGAGTTCCACACTTCAATGTAGTTTAAAAGTTTTTTTCCTGAACAACGACTTTTCAGCAGCAGATTGGTAGAATGCAGGATTGGGAATCAGAATTTGGTTAAGATCTCCAGATTTTTTACCCAAAAAAGAAATGGAGAAATATTCCCATCCTTACAAAAGGATATCGAAAACGCAATGGAAAGCTGTGGAAACCGATCAATTTTCAAACAAGGCGGACTGGGACTGAACTCTCTGATCACCGAGGTTATAGACATACAATGATCGCAGAATTCCAAAGAGAGCAGTGCCTCGTCTTTTCTTTGAAAGTCATGCGTCCACTCGGATACGCACTTTCTTTCTAACCAGGACACAAGCATTAAAATCAGATTTTTGAAGTACAGGTCTGGTTGAGATAAGCTCATTATCCCGGCGTCCCAAAGTGGGACTTCCGCGGCAATATCTATGGGCAAACCCTCGCCGTGAGGAAAGATTACCTTCACTAAAATCTTAGGTGGGCACCTTCCTGAAAGGTGATGCTCATGAAATGCTGGCGCTACAGCTGTGCTGGACTTCCGAATAAGTAATTCCCTTGGAAAGCCTGGGAGATGCACAGAGAACTTTGGTGTATCGGACAGAAAATATGATTCCAGTTCTCCAAGTCCCCAGCGATACGCAAGATGTCGCTCTAAAATCCCATAAATGAAACGTGGAATTTCCATCTCACTACTATTCATCCGTAATTCTAAATCTTCTAGATTCCAAAGTGAAGGAGGTAGTTCCTTGATAGTTGTCCCAGACAGATCCAACAACTTCAACGACTTTAACTCCCCAACATCATCTGACAGCAAATTTAGACTCCTACAGTCCACCAAACACAAGTGCTCAAGATCCACTAGCCCTTTTATTGTTTCCGGAAGTGCAACTAATCCTGTATCCACCATTACTAGCCTTGAACAAAGTCTTAGATTACCTATCGAATCTGGCAAATTACAAACACCATGACCTTGGATCAAGATGAGCTCTCTCAAGCTAGTTAGACAACCAATTTCTTTGGGCAACTCTCTAAGATGCCGACAACATTTGATTTTCAAGTAAATCAACTGATCTAGTTTACCAATCGAACAATCAATTTCGGCCAACCTTGGGAAATCTTTCAAAACCAGTCTCTCCAAACTCATAAATTCAAAGAAGCAAGGTGTTTTGATTAAGGATTTAGATCTCGCAAGATGCAAAACTTTTAGCTTATTTGGCACCTGCAAAATAGCAACCAACTTAAAACTGTCCGGACTTTGAATGCATTACAAAATAGGTGCATGTCATCATATATTGAGACAACTAGTTGAAAGAGTAAATGAATAAGGTGAAATTGTACCATGGGTTTGACCCATCCACTCCATTCTTCTGTGGTGATATTGCCTGAAAGCTTCAAAACAACTAGGTGATTTAATGTAAAGTTGTTTGCTTGTAGTTTTGAAGGACAATTTCGCCAACAAAACCATCTTAGCTCCGGCAAAATATCCTCAAAGTTGCCAGCAAAGTTCCCTCCATTTAATTCTAGAAACCTTGTCTTCTTGAGATTCACAAAATCTTCCTGTATAAAATTGTATCTTGTACTCCATAATGTGAGTGCTACAACATTTTCCGTTCCCTGACAAGGAGGGAAACAAGTCAATAACCACTACCAGTATCACAAGTATATGCAATTTCATTCACCCATACATCTACATACGTTTTTTCTTTCATTTCTTGTGATGACCCGGCTCATTTCACGTGGCAAAGCCCCTAAACAAATTACTTTGAGTGACCACGCAATATGACAACCATTTGGGTGGATGTTGAATAATGAATCATTTCACTTAGTTCTCTCTTTATCTCATGTACTTATCTGTTTGATACAAGCATCTCTATTAATTTAACTGTTCTAGCGTCTATTAAAGTTTTCTTTCAAGTATTCTGCCAACGTTTCTGGTCTAGTTAAAACAATTCATTTACCCCTTCCAGGTTTTTGTGTTGGCCCTAACAACTTCCATGGAAGTAAATATAATCATTAGATTGTACACATATTTAATATGATTTGAAATAATAGCTCGGAAAACTAGTATGTATTTTCACATAAAAGCATAAATGCAATCGTCAATTATAGACTGTTTCAAATAATAAAGAAATATCAAATTTCATAGAAATCAATATTGTATCTATTACTTATGGATCCGAACTATCAGCTCAAGTGAAACACTACAGTCACATTGCGCTAGGTGACAAAAGCCACAAAATTATATCGGCCATGATTAAGCCTCAAGTATCACATAGGCTGTGATTAAGCCACAAAACAGAGTTAATTTGTGCACACTTATAAATTTCAATTTCAACTTTTATAGTGTGTAATTAACACCTAAGTAGATCATTAGTATAAATAACAAAAACGTAATAACTTAAAATAATATTTTCTCAATAATAATATATAAAAGCTATCGAAGGGAAAAATTATTTCACTTTTACGTAATGAATAATGCAATGGAATATACAGACGTGACAGAGAGCCACTTAACTCGAATCAAGCCGTATAAATACCATTCTTCTCTGTAACCCCCGACCATTCCTCTTGTACCACTAATAAACCTTTTCTCCTCTATTTGGTTCTTTTTTTATATTTTCATAAAAGTCAAAAGCATGGCATACGTCTAGAACTGGCAGACTACAAAAATCAGACCAACCACCAACTTTATCTGACATGTAAATTTCCAATATTCATCCGATCATATTGTTTCAACCAATCTTACGGTCAGTCTCCCTAAATCACAGACATTCACATCCAATGGAAATCACAGATAAACTGTTTTTTCTCCTCCACAAATACCAAAGTAGAAACCTTGATTAATCTCCATTATAAGCATCCCCCAGAACATCGAAAGGGACTATCTCTCTATAATTCTTAACTTCTTCTCTTTCTCACTTCCACAGTTTTCAAGGGATGCCTTCTACTTCAAATTTCCAATAACATCTATCACAAATTTAAAAACGCCCTTCAAATAATCCATAATCACAAGCGTTATAAGCAACTATTTCTTCTAATAATCCACAATATCTAGAACCTTATAAAAGATGAAAATCTTAATTGTTATTCATATAGCTTAGTAACAATCTATTTCCAATTAAAGTCTGGCACGTTACACTCTACCACCTTTAAAATGAGTTTCGTCCTTGAAATTCACTAAGTATCAATCCTCAAGATTTTAAGGGGATCTATGCCAAAAAACAAAATAGACAAAATATCAATCTTTGAAAATTTAAGAATCTTTACCTCAAAAATAACTTTTCTAGAAACTCAAATGGCATAATCAGTCTCCAAGAAATAATTATAGCTCTCCTACCCACTAAATCATCTAAGAATTACGTCCCTACCCGTTACATCTGGTTCTAATGTAACGTCTCCAATTTTATTCTTGACAAATAGTTAGTAACTACGAAAATAATCAAGATTTTAATATTTTATAAGGTTCTAGATATTTTGTGGATTATTAGAAGAAATAGTTGTTTATAATGCCTTTAATTATGGGCGAATTTATGTCTTTGATTATATATTATTGGAAATTTGAAAATGAAGTAGAAGCATCCTTCAATGATTATGAAAGTAAGAAAGAGGAGAAGCTAAGATTTACAAGGAGACTATCTCTTTCGTTGTTGTGTGAGAAGTTTATATTGGAGATTAAGCGAGGTTTGTAACTTGATATTTGTGGACCAAGGAAGGAAAAAGAAAGGATCATCTCCAGTTTCTTTTGGATGTGAATGTCTGTGATTCAAGAAGATTACTGTAAGATCGGAATTTAATTTCTTAGGAAGTCCAAGTTGTTAGTGGATAGAACGATAATATTTGAGGACCGTTGGAGTTCTACATGATGAGGAAGAGTTTGTGGTTTATCTGATTTAGTATCCGACCTCTTCTGGATGTAAAGTTTTCTTGGAGGTGCCAACATATAAAGATAAAGGTTGTGGTTTCCAGTTTTAGAGGGGAAAAAAAAGAGAGGAATGGTTTGGGGATACAGCGAAGAATGATATTTTTGTTCGGCTTTTTGGTTAAGTGGATTTGAGGAGTCTTAAGTCACTCTCTATCACTTGTACATATTTCTCGCGCATTGTACATGAAGTAAAAATGACAAATGTTTGTCTATCAATAAATTTACAAATTATTAATGAGAAAAATATTTTGAATTATCGTGTCTTTTTGGATTTATGCTCATGATCGACCTACGTGACAATTAGACACTAGTAATATTGAAATTGAGCTTGAAAATTATAAGCGTTCACGGACTGATTCTATTTTGCAGCTTAATTAGCGCCTGCGTGATTTTTTGGCTTAATTATGGCCAAACGGTTTTTGGACGTACTCTTGACTTGAGCAATGAGTTTGGATCCATTAATCATTAAATACCGATATTTCTTTATTATTTGACATTGTGCATACTTGATCATTGTATTTATGTTGCCAAAGACATAGTATTTCTCCGAACTATTATTTCTAATTATATCAATTACGTATACAATAATATGATTGTATTAGATTCTATGAAGTTACTTAGTTGGTAATCCGCTTACTCATAATTGAAATGGACCTATTTCAGTTTTTGCTAATGTTGAGTAGGATTGAGAAACTTGGGGGTTGAGGTTAATTTTATCAGAGTGCACAATGCGGGCATGGATAATTTGTTTATATTAACTTCGATGGATGTATGAACATTCATGATTATAATTGTAGCGGTCAGTTTTGATGGAGTTGATTTTTTCAGACTTTGGTGTAAAAGAATAAATTTCTAGTATTATTTGAGGTTTAAAGGATTGTTTATTCAGTATTTGGGAGTTAAGTAGTTAACTAGCGTTGAGTTTGGGTTCGAGAGTCATGAATTTCGGGGTGTGACATTTCCACTCATGATATAAATGATAGTAATTCCATAGAGAATTAAAGGAAAGATGATGCCACTTTCTACATTTGAATTGGACTTTTGAAGAGATTAGCTTTACCAAACAATACCAATGTAACCTTTAAAAAATGCCTTTTTCAACTTTCATAAAACCTTAGATTTTTTATTTGTTCAACGTGTAGTATCTAAATACAACGAGATAGATTTTGCTATTTTAAATGAAGAACCTCATCATATGTCAATCAGAAAATTTGTAAAGTTAAAAGATAAATTGTATAGGTATGAATATGTGATGGAAAAGTTCAAATGGTCTTTTAAACAAAATTTTCATGGTGTTCAGATGTACGTATCTTGTTTAAATACTTTGGAGAATTGGTGCGCCATTTATTGGTGAGAAAAATCAGGTAATTAGCAAATTTCTCTTTTAAGGAAAACATAATTAATTCACAAGTCTTTTTTTTTATATATATTGCACGGGCTCTAAGCTAGCAATAAATGAAGAAGGGAATGTGCAATTAGACACTTAGAAGAATAGGGAGGAATAAAATAGGGTTGTTCGTACTTACCTTTCTGGCTTGTACCACGTCTAAAGCGATCTCGGGACACCACAATCTACTTCGATCTCCGGGATTTCGGATATTCTCATGATGAATAATTTCCTTTCCAATTTTTCCTACCTCATTTGTCATTCTTATTTCATGAAGATAACCTCTTGAGATCAAGAACTTATTGACAAGGACATCAATTTGGACCTTCGGGCAAAAGTGACAGGCTTCCCACATATACATTGCATAAGTTATTTTCTTATTAACGAAGAAACATGCAATATCCAGAAAAATTTGCTTTGCCTCATATCCAAGTGAATCATAACTCAACTTCCGTGGGATTCTTTGTAGGAGCACTTCCATCCACTCATTCGTTGCACTTTCCCACACCGTTTTGTCTTTAGGTCCGTGTGATATTCTTGTCTCACCATATTGTTCCCGTATATTCAGATCTGGGAGTTTGCAAATCAAATGAGGTAGTCTCTTGATAGAAGACCCGAATAGATCCAACTCAGTCAAAAACCTTAACTTCCTATCAATATTCGGCAGCTCGTTTAGACAAGTACAATTCACCAAAGACATGCACTCAAGATTCTCTAGCCATCCGATTGTGTCCGGAAGTGCAACTAATCCTATATCCTCCATTACTAGCCTTGACAAATTTCTTAGATCACCGATCGAGTCTGGCAAATGACGAACACCAAAGCAATGGATCAAGATGAGCTCTCTCAAAGCAGTTAGACAACCAATTTCTATGGGCAACTCTTCAACACGCGGACACCATTTGATTTTCAAGTAATTCAATCGATCTAGTTTACCAATCGAGGAATCAATTACGGCCAACCTTGGGAAATCTTTCAAAACCAATCTCTCCAAACTCACAAATTCAGAGAAGTCAGGTGTTTTGATAAAGGATTTAGATCCCGCAAGATTCAAAACTTTAGTCTACTTGCGACCTACAAAAAAGCAACCCACTTAATGCTATCAAGTTTCGGCATGTATTGCAAAATAGGTGCATGTCATAATATATAAAAAAGATTAGTGGAAAGAGTAGACAAATTTAGTAAAATTTTACCATGATTTCAACCCATCCACTCCATTCTTCTGTGATGATATTGCCTGAAAGCTTAAGAACAATTAAGTGATTCAACACAAAGTTGTTTGCTTCAATTTTCGGAGGACAATTTCGCCAATAAAACCATCTTAGCTCTAGCAAGATATCCTCAAAGTTGCCAACAAAGTTCCCTCTATCCAATTTAAGAAATCTCGCATTTGTGAGATTCGCAAAATCTTTGCTTGTAAAGTTGTGTCCCAATCTCCATCGTGTGAGTACTACCACATTCTTTGCTCCCTGATGATAAATATAGTATTAAATTGCGTCTCTTGAATTGAACAATGAGTTGGGATCCGTTAATTATTAAATAAATACCAATTTCTATGAAATTGATAATTTTTTATGCTTTTGCGCGAAAATATATATTATTTCTTCGAACTGTTATTTTCTAATATTATTAAAATATTTACACTATGATAAAGACTATCTTTGATTCTATGGAAGTGATGTTTGTTGCTCACTTAGCTGTGGTCCGCTTAATGAGCAGTGAAACTGGCCTATTACAAATTTTGCCAATGTTGGGTAGGATTGAGGAATGTTGAGTTTAATTTTATTAGAAACACACAGCGGAAGTGTGGACAATTTTTTTATATTGATTTTTGTGGAATTAAGAACTTCTGTGAATATAATTTTAGCGGTCAATTTCGATGAGTTCGTGTTTATAGACTTTGGTGCAAAAGAATAATTTTCTATTATTATTTGAGGTTTAAAGGATTGTGTAATCAATATTGGAAACATTAGTCGTCAACTAGCAATTTCGAGTTTGGACTCGAGGGTTGTGAAACACAATGTCACATTTCCACTCATGATATAATTCACAGTTACTCATCAGAGAGTTAAAGGAATCATGACCCCATTTACTAAATTGGAATCAGACTTTTGAAGAGAAAATTCTTTCAGCTTTATTAGACATTACTAATTACCAATGTATTCGTCAAGACAAATTTTTTGGTAGTACTCTCGAGACCCAATAGTTTCACAAAACTTTAGACTTTTTTTGGTTCGAATGTGCATTATCTAAATAAAATAGGATATATTTTGCTACTATATATATATAACTCATCATATTTTATTGGTATAATTATGTAATGCAAAAGTTCATATGGTCTTTTAAACCTTTCTTTTGTTTTCAGATATTTTTATCTTGTTTAAATAAGTGAAAATGGGGTGAACAACTTATTGAATGAAAAAAAAAAAAAAAAAACAGAGAATTCGCAAATTTCTCTTTCAAGGAAAAACATAATTAATTCATAAGTTTTTTTCTATAGCTAGCACGGGTTTTAACAAATAAAGAAGGCAATTTGCAAGAGAAGTGACCTCTTAGACACCTAGTAGCATAGGAAGGAATATGATAGGGTTGTTTATACTTACCTTTTCATGGGCCATCTCGAGCAACCACAATCTGCTGCAATCTTGATGAATAATTTCTCTTCCCAGAGCTCTTAACTGTTCATGCATCCATATTCTATCATGATCGACAATCTTGATCAAGGATTTGTTGATAAGGACCTCAATTTCGACTTTCGGGAAAAAGCCACAATCTTCCCACATGTACATTGCATTAGTTTTTTTTTCTTATTAACAAGAAACATGCAATGTCCAAAAAGATTTGTTTCGCTCGGTATTCAAGTGCATCATAACTTATCTTTAACCTCTGATGGACTTTTTCGTGAGGCACTTCCTTCAACTTCTCAGTGTGCTTATCCACGCTTCTTTTCTTAGGGTACGGAGATGTGAACCTATCACTTCAAGAGCCAATGGAAGTCCTCCGGTGAGTTCAACAACTTCTCTTGAAAGATCATAGAATTCACGTGGAGCTGAATCTGTTGAAAGTGAGCTTGTTGAAAAGATGAAGAGCATGATCAAAATGCATTTCCTTCATTTTGTATACAAAAATTTCTGTTGACCGTATTGAGGTATTTTCCTTCGATCTTTCCATCTTGGTCACAGGAAAAACACTCTTATCTTTGGTTGTAATGATGATCCTACTCCCCAGACCACATGAGGTACACTGATTCGCTAGTTGCATGAATTCATCATTTTCATCCATGCCATCAAAAACAAGTAAGACTTGTTTGTTAGGTAATCTGTTTCTAATGATATTGTTCACATCCTCAAAGTCAAAGGTTTTAGGAAGCGAGAAATTAAAAATATCTGCTACTAATTTTCTTTGCAGTTTTACAATCCCACCATATGGAGATGATTCTTGGATGTTTGAAAGGAAGGAGTGACCTTCAAATCGAGGAGACAGCTGGTTGAAAACTGCCTTGGCAAGAGTTGTCTTTCCAATACCACATATCCCATGGATTATGACAAATCGTACATCTCTAGTATCAAGACAATTTAATAGTTTCTTTATATCTTCTATACGATCATCAATTCCAACTAGATTGATGGGCAAATACCTTTTTCTTATCGTGATGCTCTGCATAACCTTTTGAGTGATATATGTCATGGCCTTGCCATGCCTGTCATATTCATGAAATCATTGCACATGAGATTATGTATAAGTAATTAGAATTTCAAATATAAGCAAATATTGTCACAATTGTTCGGATATATACTTTTCATGAGGTATTTGCTGCGGATATACATAAATCGCTCTTACCACACATATCAAGTAGGGCTTCTCTTACAAGGGTGGTGAGCATTGCCCTAAAGAGTTTATCTAAACAGTTTGAATAGATAAGTTGTACAGGAACCAATCACTTGAGGCCACCTTTGGGAGTTCATCAGCATGTAGATAGTCTTAGCCTAGCAGTAGAAAATGATGCATACAAAGCTGCGTGCTTGTATGCGTTCCTCTTCTAATAGAATCGGAAGTATAGATCTAACAGTAATTGAATAAATAAATAGAGATAAATAGAACAAGGTCATGTCGATACCTTTGCTCTTTTAAATGCCATCCCTTGATTCTAGCCGCCGTTGTCAAAGCCTCCTTCCAAGTCTTTACTTGAGTGTAGCCATGCTTCTTCTCATGCTTGTTTAGGGCGCTTTTGTACAACTTCATTTCAAGCTTAACATTTGAGGGATCCACATCATAAAAGATGGATAGTATCTTTTTTCCTAGGGACTGGCAAAAACTTTCCACCATGCAAGCCATCTCTTCAAGGCACCATTTACTTGAAGCGTAGTTTCTAGAGAAAATCGGAATGTATATTTGGGAGCTTTTTACTGCTCCCAAGATCTCTAAGATCTTTTGCCTGGCTGTAACTCCTCATTGTCCCTATAAACATGGATTCCGGCTTGACCCATGAACTCATAAAGACAATCTGTAAATCCGTCACGAGTGTCGGGTCCTCAAAAGCTCAAGAATAAATTGTAGTCGCCACCAGTTGCAGTACCTGAGTCGGCCTCTTCATCCACCATCTGATAACGCAGATTGATGTTATCGCTGGCTTCATCTTCTGGTCCCGGGCTTGGATCATGTCTCCCAAGCAATCTCAATACGTACAGCGCAAGACGATTCCACATATCCAGCAATTTCAGAACGTATGGCGCAAGACGATTCCACATATTGAAGTCAGAATGAGATGGGGTATTTTAGCATCACAATCTAGTGCCTGATCTGTCTTGAGGAGACTTGTACAGATAGAGGACCGATTAAGATGAATAGCAACTTCCACTCTCTTTCTTCTGCGTATGAAGTCAATGACTACTGAAGCCCCTTTCAGCTGGTCATTATTTAACTCCTTTCCGCGTAAGCTCTCTTCCTTTCCACGAAGGTCACTCCTAGTCATTATTTAACTCTCTCTCCTTCCCCCAAAGCCTGACTCGTCGAAGTCCGTTTCGGCTTCTCATCCTTTTGTCATAACTTGTGGGAAATATGATAAAATAATACCCACTCCGACATGCGGAATCTTCGAGCGGATTGGTGGAGCGGATACTCTGAAGTCTGCACTTTTGTTTCCAATGCGCTCCTTGTTTTTTTTTTCCTTCGCGTTCAGGAAAACATGCTACATTAACCAAATGTCTTAAGGGAAACGGGTCGGCAAGTTAAATGCATATGGATGTACTCTTATATCTGTCTATCACATGAAATCATTAATAAAGCCGCATTTATCTCACTATACTCAACAAAATATCATCTCACCGTTGTAGCTTTCACAACTATCGTTAAATCCTTAAAAAATAATTTGGAGCACTTGCAAGTGAAACCATAGTTTGCAATATTGTTGGATAAATCCTCCTCAATGTATGCCTCCTTTCAAAGGGTACAAAAATAATGTTTCCACATTTATTGAGTAAAAATTCTTTTACAAGGACGGCGAGTATCACCCCCAAAGATTATATCTTAACAATTTGAATAAAAGATGTGAGCAAACTCTTTGGATAAAATATAAATGTATACTTAGAAGCTTTTTAGTGCTCACAAAATATTCCAAATCTTTTCGTCCGATTATAAGTCTTCGTTGTCCTTAAAACTGTGGATTCTTGCATCGCTTATGAAGTCATATAGGCAATCTGCCCTTCCGTTACTACTATCCAATGTTTAACAACTCAAGAACATGCCGTAATCACCGTCGGCTGCAGCTGGCATCTTCTTACCCCGTCTAATAACATGGACTGATGTCACCAATGACGTATTTTCGTGGTGCTTTGAGTAGATTTAAAAACTGATGGATTTATTATAATGGGCCTAAGTTGGCCCGGCCACGATGGGCCTAAAAGCCCGGCCCACGGGAATAAGGCCCGTTGAAAGGGAACCTATAAAAGGGATGAGAGAGAGAAAGAACGTACCTCTTGGCATTTGTACGTATGTTCTCCCTCTCTTCAAGAATTCTCTCTCTCCAAGAAAACCCAAGAAGCGACCCCATCTTCACTTCACGGCGATATTTCGACATCGGATCGAACGGGACTGAATTCTCTTCCTCTTTACGGCGTCGGTGTCTAATCTGTGGCCAACAAGGTACGCTCGAATCCGTGGTGTGCTTTACGATCGGTGATACGTGTTTAATTCCCGGGCTTATCTTCCGCATTGATTTAGGGGTTCGGTTTTAAGTGCCGAATCCGTTTTCGGGGATCCGACGATCCCAACATTGGTATCAGAGCCTTATTTCAAGTTTTTTCCCGACCAATTTACTGTTTATGATTGATTTTCGCAAAAAGCATTTCGGCCGTACGGATCGGGGCGAGAAATCCCGACACCCGAGCGTTGTTCGCCATTTTTTCCGACTTTTCGTAAGTCGAAATCAAAATCTGATGGCACAAAGAGGAAGGCGACGTCGAGACGAGTCCGGTGACATGTCGCACGCCGCCGGAGGACGCCGCACGCCCCCACACGCGCGGCCAGAAGCCGCTGCGCGTGGGCGCGATGCGCCCGACGCGCGCGGTCGTCCAGCCGCGTGCGGCGCACGCGTCGGTGGTGAACCGGCGCATGCGCGCCGCCGGCCGGGCGAACCAGCACACGCGTCGGTCCACGGACCGACGCGTGGTGACGTCGGCATGACGTCACCCAACGGTCGGTAACCGCCGGGGTGACGTCATCGCCGACGCCGTTTGGCCGGGCGGTCACCGGCCGGCGACCCGACCCGACCCGCCTGGCACGCGAGCGGCACGTGCAGGCTGACGTCTGCGTGACGTTAGCCCGCGCACGCGCGCGGCACGTGCGGTCGGTCCGTCCGACCCTGGCGACCGGTCCGACCGGTCCGACGGGCCTGACCGTTGACCGTTGACCAAAAAAAAAAAAGAATTTGTTTCTTTTTTTCCAATTAAGTCAATGTGGATTATATGTAATCCCTTATTTGTTCTGCATTTGTTGCAGGAACAATGCCTCCCCTTCAGTTACGTACGCCTATTCGCGTGATTACCAATAAACAAAAGGAAAAGCTTTCTAAGTTGATAGCTGAGCTGACTGATTATCGATGGGAGAATGGTGACTTAATTGATCATGTTCATGAAGTCAACGGGAAGATACAACATGTCATATGGAATGGTCGTCCCATGCCAAAGTCAGAGATGGTGCGATTTTTCATTAATACTCTTCCACCTGATTGGCAAGATGTGTTGAATCGCATATGGGATGTCAACAGTGCTGCTACATATAAGAAAATTGTGATAGATTTTGTAAAAAAATATTACTGCATTGTTACAAGAGAAAAGATCAAGAAATTGAACAAAGAAGGATCTTTCCCAGTTCGTGTGATGATTTTGTGATAGAAGTATTAGCTATTTTTTGTTAAGTGTGCTTAGTGGACATCTTATGTAATGTTTAACTACCTGATTGTTGTTGTTGTAGCAACCTATATGTTAGTTGTATTATCTGAAAGCATTATTATATTATTGTATGTCAATTATCCGTTGCTTTCTGTTATTGCTGGTTGCTGTGGGTAGTTAGCTGTGGGTAGTTATAGAAGTTTTGTAGCTTCATAGAATTGTTTTTGCATATGACAATCATATTAATGATAGTTTTAAGTTAGGATTTTTTGGAGGATGATTGGAAACGTAGTGACCTTTTGATTCTAAAACCTTACTTGAAATTATTCATTAATATGATGGGTCTGTGCAAAAGGGATGCATAAATAATAGGCATTAATAACTCGTGCATATATGTCTGATGTGTTCAGATCAATGGCTTCAGCCACAAAGAGCATAGTTGCCGAGCTGAACAAAGGTGAAAAGCTCAATGGTGACAACTATGAAATTTGGCAAATGAAAATCCAGTATGTGCTGGAAGAGCAAGAAGCACTTGAGGCTCTTAACCTGACCATGGTAGAACCTGAAGATGGAACCACTGCACAGCATAAGAGAGACAAAGAAGCATTTGCTGCGTGGAAAAGAAAGAACTCTCTTGCTCGCATCACGTTGCTGAGCAGCATGGAAAATGACGTCATGCGAGAGTTTAGGCGTTTTGATAATGCCAAAGATATGTGGGAAGTATTGGCGGCAAGATTTGGTCATACTTCGGTGACCAGACTGAGGCAGCTCACTATTAGGTTTGACTCTTATAAGAAGCCTCATGGTCAGACCATGAAGCAACATCTTAGAAAGATGTCAAACATGATAAATGAGCTTAAAGATGATGGCCATGTCCTGACAGATGAGCAGCAAGTGCAAGCAGTGATTCCTTCCTTGCCTCAGAGTTGGGAGCATATGAAGGTGCACCTGACTCATAATGAAAATATCAAAACCTTCGAGGATGCAATGCGTCATCTTGAGCTGGAAGAGGACCGCTTGTTGGCGGCTAAGTCGGATGCTGAACTTTATCATGCTAGTTCTAGCTCAAATGGAGCTTCGGGCTCCAAACGCAAGCGCCTTAACTGGTTTAATAAAGGGAAAGGCAAGGAAGCAGGTCCTTCAGGGAAGAAACCCAAGTTTAACCAACATGAAAGAGGAAAGCGTCCTTGCATGAAAAAGCTTGCAAGGGTGAAATGCTACAACTGTGACAAGAAGGGTCACTATGCTCGCGACTGTCGTGAGCCAAAGAAGGTATGCACCCCTTGTATTTTTCAGAACTTAGCTTTTGTGTCGAGTTCTGTATTCTTAACTGAATCTTATCCTTTGTGGACTGTGGATTCAGGAGCGACAGACCATGTAGCGAAGGATAGAGGATCCTTCGTGGAATTCCGACGAGTACCAACCGGAACTAAGTGGATCTATATGGGAAACAACTCCGAGCTGAAGTGAAAGGAATTGGCACATGCCAACCGAATATGCGTGGTGGACGCACTTTGTTCCTTCATGATGTGTTGTATGCTCCGGAGATTCGTCGGAATTTAGTATATGTTTTAGTGTTGGTTAAATTAGGTTTTAATATGAACTTCTATGATAGAGGTGTGGATTTGTTTTTGAATACAAAATACTATGGTTGTGGTTATTTTCTGGATGGTTTCATTGTATTGGATATTGATTATGTTAATGCAAATGTTTGTTATTCCCTTCTCACGTCTCCCAATACATATGATAATGATGTGAATGTATGGCATGCTAGACTTGGTCACATTGGCCAACAACGTATGAATAGACTAGCCAAAGAGGGCTTGTTGGGTAACATTGAAAAAATCGATTTGCCCATATGTAAGCATTGCCTGGAAGGGAAAACGACAAGGAAACCATTTGGAAAAGGTAAAAGAGCTGAATTCCCTTTGCATTTAATTCATTCTGATGTATGTGGTCCAATGAATGTGAGAGGAATGCATGGGGCTGTTTATTTCATCACTTTTATAGATGATTATACTCGATTCGGATATGTCTATTTGATTTCTCACAAATCTGAAGCAATAAGTTGTTTCAAAAGGTTTATGAACCTGGTAGAAAATCAATTAGACAAGAAGATAAAAGCATTAAGATCCGATCAAGGTCGAGAATATTTATCTGATGAGTTCAGAAAATTATGTGATGAAAAAGGAATAGAAAGACAGTTGTCTATTCCATATACTCCTCAACAAAATGGTGTTGCGGAGAGAAGAAACGAGAACCCTACTTGGAAATGGTTAGGTCCATGATGGCGCATGCTAACTTACCTATCACCTTTTGGAGTGATGCATTGTTAACTGCTGCCTATATACTTAACCGAGTGCCTTCCAAATCAGTTACTTCCACTCCATATGAGTTATGGACAGGTAGAAAACCGGACTTAAGTTTTCTTAAGCCATGGGGTTGTGCTGCCTATACACATGAGTCCTCTCACAAGTTTGAGAAATTGGGTCCCAGAGGAAAGAAGAGTATTTTCATAAGATATTCGGAACACTCAAAAGGGTATGTGTTCATAGGTGAGCAGGAAAGTGAGAGTATAACTGAATTTGAATCACGGGATGTCACATTCTTAGAGGATGAATTTCCTAAGAAGGGCGAAATAGGGGAAGACAACTCCCTATTTGAAACCTCGGACCAAGATAATGACCTTAGTGGAAATCGTCCAAGTGGGAGTAATATGAGAAGTGATGAATTGAATTCAACTCATTCTCAATTGCAAGCACATAATGAGACGACATCATCATTATCTAATCCAAGTGGGAGCATAATGGGGAATGATGTGCAAAGTGTACAAACTCCCATACGGCGAACAAGTCGCCAAAGTATTCCCCGTCGACGTTTTGACATTGAAGGGGAAACTTTTATGATTGCTCCACAAGATGAGGATGAGCCTAGAAATATTAATGAGGCTTTGAATTGCCCTAGTAAGGAAAAATGGATTCATGCAATAGAAGAGGAAATGGAGTCAATGAAATCAAAATAAGTATGGGAACTGGTTGATCTTCCAAAAGGACGCGGAGCTATTGGGAACAAGTGAGTTCTCAAAATAAAGCGAAAGGCTGATGGCTCGATAGAAAGGCATAAGGCTCGCCTTGTTGCGAAGGGGTATAATCAACAGGAAGGAATTGATTATGAAGATACGTTTTCTCCTGTAGTGAGATTTACCTCGATTCGCATTATTCTAGCAATAGTATCTAGTATGGATCTTGAGTTACATTAGATGGATGTAAAGACTGCAAGCAGTCATCGAGACAATGGTATATACGTTTTCATAATGCCATAATGGCATATGATTTTACAATGATTGATGAGGATCATTGTGTATATATCAAAAGATCCAATGATCAATTTGTGATCATATCATTATATGTTGATGATATGCGATTGCCGGAAGCAATATGGAGTTTGTTCATACTGTCAAGAGTTGGTTGTCTTCTAACTTTGAGATGAAGGATATAGGTGAGGCTGCATACATTCTTGGAGTTAAGATTTCAAGAGATCGTTTGAAGAGATCATTGTCTCTTTCGCAAGAAACATATATAAATAAAGTTCTTGAACGATTTCGTATGCAAGATTGTAAACCCATAGACACTCCTATTGCGAAAGGTGAAGATTGAGCCATAGACTGTGTCCGAGGACTCCACAAGAAAAGGAACAAATGAAACATGTTCTTTATGCTAGTGCAGTTGGGAGCTTGATGTACGCTATGATGTGTACAAGACCCGACATATGTTTTGCAGTTGGAATGGTGAGTAGATACCAATCCAATCCAGGTCCAGCACATTGGAAAGCCGTAAAGAGAATACTGAGGTATCTAAAGGGAACTGCTGATTTCAAGTTGAGTTACCAAGGAAATGATCCGCGACTCGAAGGTTATTCTGATGCTGATTGGGGAGGAGATTTAGATGAAAGGAAATCTACCTCTGGTTTTGCTTTCTTACTGAACAATGGCGCCATATCATGGAGCAGCAAGAAGCAAACGTGTATAGCCTTATCCACGATGGAAGCTGAGTTCGTGGCATTATCAGCAGCGGTACAAGAAAGAGTTTGGCTTAAGAGATTTTTGGATCATTTAGGTGTTATTGAGAAAGCTGCACATCCGTTATTGGTTAACTGTGATAGCCAAGCAGCTATAGCGTACACTAAAGATCCAAAATATCATGGCAAGACCAAACATATAGATACCAAGTATAACTTTGTAAAAGATATGGTTGCACGAAAGGATGTGAACTTGCAGTACATATCTACGCATAGAATGGTAGCAGATCCTATGACAAAGCCAATACCTAGAGATGTGTTTTTGTGGTCATGTAAAATCTCTAGGATTGCGTAGAGTCTAATGTATTGGATTGTAATTTCCCTGAGTTGTTCACATGTATGAACTAGTGTTGTTTCATTATTAATGCCTATGAATCTGTTGTTTGATCTTTATGCATCTTAATGCTTAGTGCATTATATTATGTTGAGAAAGTATGTCGAACAGATAAGAGATTAGCCCTCTCACACGGGTAATCGCCTCTATTTACTATGTGATAAATAGAGATGAGACGATTTTTTAAGCTTATTATCTAGGTGATAATCGAGAGCTCAAGCTTAAAATACGTATGTCGCCTTAACTGAGTGATAAGATGAGGACATAGTACTTACGATGTCCGAAAGTAAAATAACCCACATGTTTTACTTTATCTCGTCTAAGATGCCGATGTGAGTTCGATGAATTTTGTGAATGAGTAAATACGTGAACTCAAGTTAGACATTGGGTATGTCTGAACTATCATCTGTACGGTATTGATGATGTAGACATACGCTCCATGGGAAAATGAGTTAATACCGTAATACGTATTTCATACTACGTATGCATGAGACGACCTATAAGAGTGACAAAAGTTTGATCTCAACTTTTATGACGTGTGAGACTCTTGAGGAATAGAGTTCCTCAATTTTTAGTGCCCTCATGACTCTTACTTATTCTCAAGATTTCTATTTAGTGTTTGCTATCTTAGAATGTTGCCAATGGTCATGAGATGATTCGATCTAATGGGACATTTCTAGAAAAGCAAGTTGAACTGAAATTGAGAGTTTGAAGGAAAGAGGAAGATCAGATTTGTAGAATCACACTGTGGTTTTGTATTCACAGGTCGACCAATTATGACTGTCTTTGGGATAATCATAATTGTGAATACAATAAATATATCATTGTTCAAATGAGATTAAAGAGAGAAATAAATGTGATCGATCGATCTAGGGTACTGCATACTAAATTTACTCGGAAAATGATGCCCAATATGAGCTGCTATATATTCCTAACAGATGTATAGCAACGAAGCTCTCAAAGTATCTTGGTCGCACGGATTATTCACCGGTATGAATGTTGAAAGAGGAAAAGAGGGATTTTCAGTTGATGGGCCTCAGTTGGGCCTATCCGCCCATGTTGGTTTTGACCCACCATGTGCGAGTGGGAGATGATGGATTTATTATAATGGGCCTAAGTTGGCCCGACCACGATGGGCCTAAAAGCCCGGCCCACGGGAATAAGGCCCGTGGAAAGGGAACCTATAAAAGGGATGAGAGAGAGAAAGAACGTACCTCTTGGCATTTGTACGTATGTTCTCCCTCTCTTCAAGAATTCTCTCTCCAAGAAAACCCAAGAAGCGACGCCATCTTCACTTCACGGCGATATTTCGACATCGGATCGAACGGGACTGAATTCTCTTCCTCTTTATGGCGTCGGTGTCTAATCTGTGGCCAACAAGGTACGCTCGAATCCGTGGTGTGCTTTACGATCGGTGATACGTGTTTAATTCCCGGGCTTATCTTCCGCATTGATTTAGGGGTTCGGTTTTAAGTGCCGAATCCGTTTTCGGGGATCCGACAATCCCAACAAAAACAAGAGAAGGCACGATTAAGATTGAGAAGCAACTTCCACTCTCTTTCTTCCAACAGAAGGTTACACTCCTCCAAAACTTTCCCAGCTTGTCACTATTGAGAACTCTCCCTCCGCATAAGCTCCGAGAAATTGCATTGGAAAGTCCTTTTCAGCTGGTTTGTTCATTTCGCGGAATTTCCGGAAAAATTTTTTCCGAATTTTCCGGCATTCATTTCACGGAAAATGAATTTCTTGAAGAAAATATTTTCCATGAAAGGAAAAAGTCTTCTAAATTAAGGGAAAATGTTTTCCACTTTTGAAAAGTGGAAAACATTTTTTTCACTTGATCTTTCTTATCTTATACCTCTACAAATCCTCACTTCCTCATCCCCTTTCTTCTTCTTCTTCTTTTCTTTCTTTATTCGAATTATTTTTAATTTCCTTTTTCTTTTCTATTTCTTTTCTTTTTTTCTTTTTCTTTTCTTTTTTTTTCTTTTTTTTGTTTCCCATCTTCTTCTTTCTTGACTAGTCGTCAGTCGTTGCTAGGCAAATCTCAAGCTCATCGATCTCAAGCTCACACTCTGTACTCTTGCTTATCATTTTCTTTATTTACTCTACCCAGTAGTTATACATTGCTCAAGCAAAAGGCTACATGTTTTGCTTCTTTTTTCTTTTATTTATTAGAACATAAAAGACCCAAGGGGAAAATAGACCACTCAACTAGAAAATTTTGCATGCTTCGTTTCTTTTCTCTTTTACTTCTTTTTAAAATCTATACTAACATTTTTTAGAGTAGATAATCGTTTGGTGACAACGAGAGAACAAAAATATAAAACAAGTTTATTTAAAGGCAAGTTCATATTTGATGAATTTATAGGTCAGTAAGTGATGCATGCCTAAGTGGTGAAGTCTTAAAAAATATTTTCCTTACTGAACACTGGAAAATATTTTCCGAAACATTTTTAGGTTTTAGCTGAATACTAAAAAATATTGACATTTTCTTGAAAAATGATTTCTTAGAAAATATTTTTCGGAATAGCTTATTTTTCGCGAAATGAACGAATCCTTAGTCACCATTCAATTTTTCCTTTCGGCATAGGGTCACTCCCCGCCATTATTTAACCCGTTTTCCACCTAAATTGTCTAGTCCAACCTCTTTCAAGTTCTTCGTCATTAAAATGTCACATCTATGTGTCATGTCATCACATCAGTGGGACAATACTAAATAACCGATAATAAATATTTTCCATTACTATTTTATTTAATAAAAAAATTATAAAAAAATTACATAAAGAAAAAAAAGATGTGACCCTTTATTTTTAAATCAATGAAATACAATTATGCTATTCAAGACCTAATGAATTTGTCCACATCCATCGTCCGCCTAGGACAATTTTGTTGCTCCTCTTGTTGCCTTCATTCCTTCCTCTTTCTTTTTGATCTCATCCATATAATAGGTCAAAGGGAATCTGTTGGATTCTCTCACAAAAAAATGGCTCGTGAAGTTAATGTATGGATATCGGTTAATCAAACACATTTAATTAAGTTGCACTTATGTTACAGCTTTCACGACCACAATTGAACCGTTACACCATAACCTGTGATGTGAGCGAACATTAGATGCAAACTTACGCATCAGTGTCCATTAAGATTCTTCTTGGCACTTCGCACACTTGCACGTGGAACCATAATCCGCAAGTAGTGCTTGCCTCTCTTCAAAGGGTAAATCCTCCTCTATGTACGAAATTGTGACCTGCAAGATTTCAGGATTTCTCAAATCTGAGTTACGCATATGCTCATTATAAGAGAAAAAGCTGCATTGCTTTTCACCTAAACTGGCATATATTCATCCGAGCATATGCTAACTAGCCAGATTAAGCCACATGTAATTACCTATTCTCCATTCGAAATGGGCTTCAATGCCACTATCGTTGCTTGACCATCTCTATCCTGCAAAGGCAGCAACAATTAAATCACTTCTGCCGCATATCATTTGCATTCCACCCACTCAGGTGTCCATAAAAGGGCATAGGTTCAGCGTAGCGTGGAACAGATATCAATGATATTACGTTGAAAAAGGCATGACTTCAACAGTCTAAGTTTCAAAAGCACGAGTGAATCTCATAAATGATTATCATGCAAGTTATGGTTAACGGGCAACATTGTGTGAATCTCTACATTTGTTTGTACGAACTACAGATGCGATTGGTCTTCAAGGATTTTTGATAGGGATACATCACGTCAATCATATTGAAAGGTCATCACAGTAAATATGGACAACATCGACTCGAACCTCAAAAGGGTAAATCCTCAAAGGATTTGAAATTTCAAACAATTTCAATAATATGAAAAAACATGAAGAATGCTAGAGATGCAAAGACTATTTTTAAGATTAGTGCGCCAAACTCTAATGGGGCGCTTATACATTGCCCATTATGCAGTTTGCCACAGCTTTGTAAACCGTTTTTAAAATCAGCCTTTGCATCCCCGAGCATTACTATAAGTTAATGACATCACCATCACAAACTAAATATGCATAGGGTTACTTATACCTCCTCCCTTTTGAAAGCTTTGGCGTTAGGATGGCAGGAATGATTCATGCAGCTCGGCAAGGGGAAAAATGCCGTGCCTGAAAGTATGAATTTAATTATTAGCAATAATACCTGGCATAAATAACTAAACATCACAAATCACAGATCCAATGAAAAGGGAATTGCTGAGATTCTATGGTCACTCCGCGACCCCTGGATTCCTTGGGGTGATCTCGTAGTTCCTATGGGGTGGAGATGATGGGGTCAGTCCATGGATATGTGAGGACAAAGCAGAATTAAAAACAAAAAATTTACTCCACATCATAATAAGCTTACGTCAGGACATAAAACAAAGCAGGACTGCATGCAACATTGTCAAACTGGGAAAGCCTACTGATTCATATTCATATTCATTTTCTAAAGTTGCTTCTCAGGTAACTCATCCTATCCTGTCAGCTAAAATGCGGTCAGCAGCTATGTGATGTCACGTTTTTGTCCAGTATGTTATAACTGTATCCTTTCTCTAATCCCACAGCATGCATGTCAAAGATCGGATGCCAGCCCATCAATAAATAAAAAGATCAGATGCTAAAGAGTCTGACAGAAACGATGTGATCTAGCTCGGGCCTTGTCACATGTACCTAATTGAATACACGAAGCAGTAATGGCATGATTAAAACAGCAATTGGATTTAGTATGAGAAGGGACTTTTCAAGCTCGAAACACATTCATGTTTGTTCATTAATCAAGTCCGTCCAGTTAAAGTTTTCCATACCCTCACAACAAACTGCATACTTATCACCAAGGGCATCCAAATATGGTTGAGATACTTTCTTGGCTTCTTCCTGCCAATAGAGAACTTCCGAATTCTATAACAGATGTCAAAGACAGAAATATGCATCATATATACCTTCTCAAGAGATGGTAGATCATCGATATACAAAAAGTAATCTTCCACAGGAGATGCTACAACCAGATCACTGTGACATACCAAAACCTAAAAGAAGATTCATAAATGCCCAAAGCAGATTATCAATATTTAGGCATTCAAACAACGTGTGTCATCGATATCAAGGAGACCCAACCGACTGTATTTCCTCATGTAAAGTAGAAATGTCATACCTTCTATTTCTATGTACTTCAATGCAAAAAGAAAATGGAGAAAGAAAGGATAATTTTAATTGTAGATATTGTTGTCTGCACAGTCTATGGTTTGAGACTCAGAAAGTAGGAAATATTCAAACCTTGATAAGAGCAAAACTTACACATTATTCAGCTCAAACATTCCAATGATAAGCCCATAATGTCAAGTGAGAATACTTTGTAGAGTCAAGGAATCGAACCTCACATACTATAGTACCAAGCCAAAAAAGAAAGATAACTGATAATCAGCAAACTGTGAGGGTTCTTAAAAGGACACATGGTTCACATTCTTTGTCAAAGATAGCCGCCTTCAGGAGTTGCGATGACAGAAAAAAGAAAAAAGGGATTATCAGGGAAGTGACTGTAGATGCAGGTGGATCATTGACATGCAAAGTGATAAAAATAGAAAAAGACAGAATTTCAAAAATCAACTATTTGAATTTCTCCAGGAAAGAGGTAGAAGGTATCTAGTGGCAACTTTTTAGAATGAGCAGACGGGAATGACCACTGATCCCCATTTGCAATACACCTGAACTTCTGAAAGATTCTTGAAGCTGGTGGTGATCTTACATGGATCAAAACAACCCAAAAACCAAATAAGGCATCACTTAGGAAGATCAAGCGGTTGAAATTTTTGTTTCGTAAATAAGCAAAGAGAAATTCACTAAGATGCACCCATTTACGAAAAGATGTTGGGAGTAGTTGGCCCTGAGTCCATTTCAACTTGCCACATAACAAATACTATTAGCAAACTAAGCATGGAAAGGTAAAGAAGATAAACTAAAGAGTGGAATGCAGCCAACAAAATAATGGGCGAGCATCACCAATGAACACTTCTTCAGGAGCAGACTCTTAAGAAGCATAATGATAATCTATTTAGATACCAAGATTCAATTACCTAATTACAAACTAGCACAAGTCTTTCAAATCTGCAATCAGTCACAAAATGGAGGTTCACATTCATAATTTAACTATCATTTTTTACATTGTCACAGAAAACTGGAGTATTTTAGCCAGTCCAAATCTTTTCTTTTCAATATCAAATCTCCAATCAGTCACTAAATGGAGGTTCAAATTCATAATTTAACTATCACGCAGCAAACAACTAAAAGCAAGGTTGGCTAAAATATGCAATATAATTGTCTTAAGACGGAACATCTAGAAGAAATTTCTTTGCCGTAAAGGCAAGCTCTTTAATTTCCATCCTAAATGCAGCTTCCTCAGACGGATCAATATCCTCTGGCAATGCTACGCATTCCCACCACCTAAATGCAATTATTGGTCATGAGTATGTTCATGTTTGACAAATAAATCTTGAATAGGTCAAACATGACAGAAAAATTACCTTCTCTTGTGAACAAATGATATTGGCTTCCATGCTTCTAAAAGTAAGGGCACATGAAAGTTGTCCATAACATGAGCTGTGTCCTTCATATAACTACTCAGAAGAATTGCTTTTGACTTCCTATACCTTAATATAGTGTATGCAATTGCCTGAAAAATGACGACCAATGTATTAGCTATAATATACACCAGCTTTATTGAACATGAGCAGTAGAGATCTTCAGACAAAAAACGAGGTATGTCTATAATCTAATTATAAAGCAACGACATAAACTTTGCTTTGTGCACGGTATACTCACTACTAACCGAGAACTTAAACAGTTTAAGAACATGGTAATATTCTATGATCCAATTGTTCTTTGATACTAAAGCATGACAATACAATAATTTAAGCATACAACAACAACCACCTAGCATTTTCTCACCAGGTGGGTCACCCAGATAGACATACAAGTTGACCATGCCAAACCAAATTAGGCCAATGTAACAAAAAGTATATTTCCCCTACACACAACAGTCTTAGAACAAGATCTAAGATAAAGCATAACATAGGAAATTCAATGCCTCACTTAGCTGTCTACATTTCCCGACCAGGAAGGGCAATTTGACAAGATGGTACAGAATCAATCGTGAACGTCAATAGTTAATATAATTGTTTTCGGCAGTTCATATAGTTCAAGCATGATCATCCACCCAATTCCTCCTTTATCAATCCCTAACAGAAATAACAAGTAGTTGAGTGACACACTTTTCAGTGTAATCATAGTCAATCTCGAAAATGTGCCCACCCTTAAGATATGAGTAAGTGTGAAAGCAAAAACCACAGCAAAACCTTTTTTTGCTAGAAGAACAAATTCATTTCGCATCACAATATAAAATTACAAGAAATAGGGTTGGGAAATGACACATAGGAAGAGGAATAAGAAACATGGAAAATATTTATAGAAGAGACGTGCTTTGGCTGCCAGACTGAAAATATCATTTGTTTCTGCAGTGAAAAGAAACAATGAAGAAGAAGGATCAATAGAAATAGACAACAAATAAAAAATAAATAAAATGAAACCAATCGACAATACAAATTAAGAGCTTTACCGTTAGCAAGAATTGGAGAAGAGCCTTTGTGGAAAACGCTTCTGACTTTTCTCCAGTGCACAGTAAAGAATGAAATGAATTCCATTCCAGTCAGCATCTGCACACACTTTGCTAAAGGGGATTGTTAAGATTACTAATTGAACTATTCCACAGAGTAGCCCCATAAAAAAAAAAAAAAAAAATACTTACGGCAAGCTTTATACACATCAGAACTCAGTTGTCGAATTCAATTTCCAGATTTGCAATTCAAAACTTTCGGTGTTAGGACTAAGCAAAAAGCACCTTCTCCTGTATTTATCTCTTGGAAAGTAGCCTCTTTGAGCATAGATTATCAAAGTACCATCCAAATCAAAAAGGCAATTTAAACATCAAGAAGGTTTCTTCCATACTTACGCTTTTGGTCCTTTTCATACTATTACAACTCGGTCCCAAGCAGGAAAATAGCGAGACACCGGAAATCTCAGGGTGGAAAAAAGCATCATATCAAAGCCCACCGTGCCTTCACAGCACTCACCTACCTACCCGAGACATACGCCCCGTCCCGATCAGGTGCCTTCGGCCGAGAACTCGCACGTAACGAGCACCACGCCCCTAGAGAGTTGCTGCTCCCGCAACCAGATCCCTCGTCGTCACCGTCGTCCTCCCTCCCATCATCGGCTCCAACGGAGCGCTCTCTCTCTCTCTCAGGGCTCTCCACGTTGGGGATTCGGATCCTCGACGTGGGTGAAGTCCTGGCCGGCATTAGGGGACTGCGAATTTACAAGATACACCGGCGTCCATACCCTACTTTTTTTTTTCTTTTTTTACTTATGTCTAACACTTGATTACTACGATTTCTCATGATATAGTACATCAATTCGACATTGATTAATCAATAGTCTACATAATCTAAAGATCATGCAATATTTTATCATACTAAATAGGTCTATTGAAGTTTGTTAAGTTATTTCATTTTTACTTGTTAAATCATCTCATATTACTTGACTATTAAATTTATGTGTTGTTTATATATGTGTGTGTGATTTCCCTCTATCTATTATGTTAATCATCTTATGTGTTGTTTAAATATATATGTGTGTGTGTGTGATTTCCCTCTATCTATTATGTTAATCATCTTAATTGGACTTTTAAACATCATATTTGTTAGGACTAGGTAGATCAACTAGAGGGGGGTGAATAAGTGATTAAGTGGAATAAAATAAATTTAAACAATTCGCAACAGAACAACTATTATATCCAAGTGGATCATTAGACATTTCCTTGGAAGATCACTAGGCCAATCTACCCATTAAACTTGAACGTTGTTTGAAGATCTTAAAACTTCAACGTTGTCGAGATAGAAGTCTCTTGTTAATCTGCCGCCCATACACTAAATAGAGCTTCCATAAGAAGAGTGTTTCACTTGGAAAGAATATTTCACCTCTTGTAAATTGAATTATCCAAGAAATTTTGAGAGATTAGATCTGATATCATTTCCTTCTTGGATAAATCTCTTAATTACAGCAAGAAATCCACCAATTTTATGACCGTTGCACGGGGATTGTCTTCTAGAACAATATCTCGATAATCAAATATCAAAGATATGAATTACTTCATGACTTTGAGTCTTATTCTTTGAATCTAATGAGTAACGTCTGAAGGTGTTTATGAGAGTTTTCACTTGGAAAATCGTATCATTAGAGTCATAGAAAATTTTGTTAATCATCAAAACTAAAAAGGAAATTTTCCTCAACAGTATTAAAGTAAAGTTCTACCTCAATTCGACAGTTGATGGTTGAAGCTCTTGATGTGACAGAAGCCACGTTGCAAATGGGAGCAAGAGCAAAGAGAGATGAGAGCAACGCCGGACAGAAGCCAAAATAGAGAGGGAAATAAGTGCTCGTGTGGGAGATACGGTGAGCGAGAGGAATAGAAGAAAATGAGGCCAGCCGTGTTCGTCAAAAAGTCAGACATCGATTTCAATTTCAATTCACATGGAATTCTATTATGTTGTTGTGGCGGTGCTTGTTACGTGTTAAATTGGTGCCAAGTCTTGAAAAGCCTCTTCCATCCATGTGTTTTGGAGATTCTAGTTCGGTGAGATCCGGCTGCATTTGTATGATGACTATTTAGGCTTGTAGTTAGGACTACTCGACCCAAATATTACTAGGGTTTTGCAATATTTGTATGCTATTTTACGTTTAGAAAAAAAAGCATCAACACAAAACCGAGGGTCACATCTCCAAGATATATAGAGTGCAGCTATCAAAATTAAATGGGATGTCCCCCACAATTTGGAAAGTCTTAGAAATCTGTTACCAAAGTCCTGCACGAATCACCGTCAATTTATTAATTAGCCTCTTAGTTCACTATTTGAAGCAATCTCTGCTATAACAGAGGTAAGGTGAATCACCTGCGTTCAGTATCGATATGCTGCTTTTTTCGGATGGGTAGAGAATCAGTGAAAAGCCAGAGACAACAAGAAAAGAAAGGCTCACTTATGATGATGACCTTTCTTCCGATCACGGCAGTACCTAGGGAGCAAGAGTATGCCCATATCTTCAAAGAACTAAGGGTATTTACCTCCAGAAGTATTTCTATATGGATGATCCCACCCAACCAATTTGCGACCTCGGTCAATTCCCTTGCAAGCCTCTTCCAACACGTAGTTACGGTAATCCGGCTTTGTCTTCATAAACGGGCACAAAATGTAGCAACAAGGACAGACTTAAACCGTATGCATCAGCGAACGCTCATCTAAGTATTTATGCAAAAACATAACCGAGATAGACTTCGCTTCCTCATGGCTCGTGATATATACCTGCCTGTATTTCTCAGTCGTTGACTCATGGGGTTCTTGAAGCTTCTTCTAGACTTTGAATGCCGAACTTGAATGGCCTCCTCATGCCGAACTTGAATGGCCACCTCATGCATAGCTTGAATGACCTCAGCAGCCTCATGCCGAACTTGAATGGCCTCCTCATGCATAGCTTGAATGACCTCCGTAGCCTCATGCGGAACTTGAATGGCCTCCTCCTCATGCCGAACTTGAATGGCCTCAACAACCTCATCCCGAACTTGAATGGCCTCCTCATGCCGAACTTGAATGGCCACCTCATGCATAGCTTGAATTACCTCAGCAGCCTCATGCCGAACTTGAATGGCCTCCTCCTCATGCCGAACTTGAATGGCCTCCTCATGCATAGCTTGAATGACCTCAGCAGCCTCATGCCGAACTTGAATGGCCTCCTCCTCATGCCGAACTTGAATGGCCTCCTCATGCATAGCTTGAATGACCTCAGCGGCCTCATGCCGAACTTGAATGGCCTCCTCATGCATAGCTTGAATGAATGACCTCATCGAACTTGAATGGCCTCATGCCGAACTTGAATGGCCTCGGCAGCCCTCCTCATGCCGAACTTGAATGGCCTCCTCATGCATAGCTTGAATGACCTCAGCAGCCTCATGCCGAACTTGAATGGCCTCCTCCTCATGCCGAACTTGAATGGCCTCCTCATGCATAGCTTGAATGACCTCAGCGGCCTCATGCCGAACTTGAATGGCCTCCTCATGCATAGCTTGAATGACCTCAGCAGCCTCATGCCGAACTTGAATGGCCTCCTCCTCATGCCGAACTTGAATGGCCTCCTCATGCATAGCTTGAATGACCTGCATAGCTTGAATGACCTGAGCCTCATGCCGAACTTGAATGGCCTCCTCCTCATGCCAAACTTGAATGGCCACCTCATGCATAGCTTGAATGACCTCAGCAGCCTCATGCCGAACTTGAATGGCCTCCTCCTCATGCCGAACTTGAATGGCCTCCTCATGCATAGCTTGAATGACCTCAGCCTCATGCCGAACTTGAACCTCATGCCGAACTTGAATGGCCACCTCATGCATAGCTTGAATGACCTCGGCACCTCATGCCGAACTTGAATGGCCTCCTCATGCATAGTTTAGCTTGAATGACCTCATGCATAGCTTGAATGGCCTCAGCAGCCTTATGCCGAACTTGAAAGGCCTCCTCATGCCAAGAGTCCCACCTTTCAATGTAGTCTAGAAGTTTTTCTCTCCAACAAGGCAGCAACAAAACGGTGGAACCCAAGATTGGATGTGACGATTTGGTTACCAATTCCAGATGCTTTACCCGACGACCAAACCTGTGACTATGCCCAGGCTCATATAAGGTCATTGAAAATCTAAGGAAAAGCTGTGGAAACCGATCAAAACCTTCCAAACAAGGCGGACTGGGACTGAACCCTCTATTCTCCGAGGTTATACACATACAATGATTGCAGAATTCTAAAGAGAGCAACACATCTTGTGCTCCCTGAAGGTCATGCATCCACTTGGATACCCACTTTCTTTCCAACCAGGACACAAGCATTAAAATTAGATTTTTGAGGTACAAGATTGGTTGAGATGAGCTCATTAACCCAGTGTCCCGAAGTGGGACTTCCACATCAATATATATAGAAGAAACATCATGATGATAGAATATGCTCGCTAAAATCTTAGATGGGCACCTTCCTGAAAGGTGATGCTCATGAAATCCTGGTGCTGCAATTGTCCTTTGCTCCGGAATAAGTATTTCCATCGGATAGCCTGGGAGACGAACAGAGAACATTGTAGTCTTGAGTGGGCCATCTGGTCCCAGGCTTCTTCCCTGGTCCAACCAATGATCGAGTTCTTCCATGAGAAGCCTATACCTCATCAGTTGGGTTTCTATCTTACTACTATCCATCCATAATGTCAGAACTTCTAGGTCCCAAAGCGAAGGAGGTAATTCCTCGATAGTTGTCCCAGATAGATCTAAGTGAGTCAAAGACTTTAATTCTCCAACAGCATCCGACAGCGAATTTAGACTCCTACAATACGCCAAAGACAAGTGCTCAAGATCCACTAGCCCTTTGATTGTGTCCGGAAGTTTGACTAATCCTGTATCCTCCACAATTAGCCTTGACAAACGTCTTTGATTACCAATCGAGTCTGGCAAATAACAAACACTACAACCCTGGATCAAGATGAGCTCTCTCAGGGCAGTTAGACAACCAATTTCCTCGGGCAACTCCCTAAGACGCGGACACCATTTGATTTTCAAGTAAATCAACCGCTCTAGTTTACCAATTGAGCGATCAATTTCAGCCAAGCTTGGGAAATCTTTCAGAATCAATCTCTCAAACTCATAAACTCAGAGAAGCAAGGTGTTTTGATTAAGGATTTGGATTGCGCAAGATTCAAAACCTTAAGTTTACTTGCTACCTACAAAATAGCAACCAACTTAATACTATAAGGACTCGGTATGCATTAGAAAATAGGTGCATGTCATCATATATTCAGACTATTAGTTGAAAGAGTAAATAAATGGAGTGAAATTGTACCATGATTTTAACCCATCCGCTCCATCCTTCTGTAGTGATGTGGCCTGAAAGCTTGAGAACAACAAGGTGATTCAGCACGAAGTTGTTTGCTTGAAGTTTCGGCGGACAATTTCGCCAACAAAGCCATTTTAGCTGTGACAAAATATCCTCAAAGTTGCCAGCAAAGTTTCCTCCATCCAATTCAAGAAACCTCACATTCTTGAGATTTGCAAAATCTTCACGTGTAAAATTGCATCTCGATGTGCACATTGTGAGTGCTACCACATTTTCTGTTCCCTAACAGTAGGAAAACAAAGTTAATAGCCACTATTTCATTCACCCGCACATCTGCATGAGCTCTTTCTTTCTTTTCTTGTAACCACCCGGCCCCTTCTACATGGGCCAAGCCTCGAATGAGAGTAGAGTTGAGTGTGAAGTCTTTATTTGAGATGAATGGTTACTAAGTTACGAATAATAATGAAGATTCAATCTTTTATGAGGTTCTAGATGTCTTGTAAATTATTTGAGGAATCAATTGTTTACAGCGCCTTTGATATGGATTGTATGAAGGGCACATTTAAGTTTGCGATTAGATGTTATTGGAAATTTGAAATTGAAGTAGAAGCATCCTTGGGTAATAATGGAAGTAAGAAAGAGGAGAAGTTCTCATAAGGAGACAAGATCTTTTGTTGTTGTGTGGGATGCTTATATTGGAGATTATGGGAGGTTTCTATATCTTCTTGGATGTGATTGTCTGAGATTCAAGAAGATTAATGTAAGATTGGAAAATCAATTTCTTGCGAAGTCGAGGTTATGGGTGGACATAAGCATATTATTGGATATGATGGTTGGAGTTTTACAAGATGAGATAGAGTTTGTAGTTGATCTCATTTTGCATCCTACCTCTTCTAGATGTAAAGTTTTCTTAGAGGTGCCAACATAGAGAGTTGAAGGCTGTGGGTTCTCATTAAAGAAAAAAGGAGAAAAGAGGAATGGTTCGGGGATACGGAGAAGAATGATTTTTTTTGTTCTACTTCTTGGTTAAGTTGATTTGGTAAGGTAGGTCACTCTCTATCACTTCTATGTATTTCTTGTGCATCATTCATAAAGTAACAATGAAATGATTTTGTCCATCTATAAATATTACAAATTATTAGCGAGAAACATGTTTGAATTGTTGTGTTCTTTTTAACTATGCTCACGATCAACTTATGCGATAATCATACATTGAAATTCCCAAGTGTGAACAGTTAAGTTCTATTTTGTGGCTTAATCTCTGCCTATGTGATTTTGGGGCCTAGCTGTCGTTGGTATGGTTTTTGGACATACTCTTGACTTGAGCAATGAGTTCACATCCATTAATCATTAAATACTGGTAGTTTCTTTATTATATTTAGGGAAAAAACCACCAAAAACCCAAAATATTGCCCAAAGTAACAAATTTATCCCAATTTTTTTTGTGACATGAAAAACCCCGAAGTTTGCCAATCGTGACACATTTACCCCAAACCTTTTTTCATGATACATAAAATCCCGAACTTCTATTCAT